>CM053769.1:367713649-367751149 GCA_028658325.1 Potorous gilbertii
CTTCTGAGATTCCTGTCCACACCCCCCCTCTGCCTAGGTCCGCCCAGCTAATGCTTGAGGTCTGAGATTCAAATGCTGCTCCCCAGCCTCAGGGCTTTTGGTGGCAGGCCTGGCTGTTATTCAATGGGAGCTTAAGTTCTGGTGCTCAGGTGGGGGCAGGGCCGCCTCCTAGGCTCAGTTCCCTCAGGGGGTTTATGCAGAGACCTTCTGTAATGGAGCTCCTGCCTGCTCTGGGAGCCTCTGGCCACCCACTGCCTCTGCTGCTGCCTCCCGAGGGGGCCCGAGTCATGGAGACACCCCGTTCCCCTCTCAGCCCATCCAGACGTCTCTCTCACTGACCTGTGCATCTGTGGGTGGAGGGACCTTCATGGCCGCTGGAGATTCCTTCCCTGAAGCTTGCTCGGATCTGCTTGCTCCTCTCCATGCCCTGCGGCCAGGGCAGGGCTGGGCTCCGCTCCCGTCCAATGCACGATGGACCTTTGGGATCAGTTTTTCAGGGCTCTCTGGAATGGAAATCTCCTTCGCCCTGTTGCTGCGCAGCTTCTAGAATTTGTTGGGAGTTCTTTTTATAGATAATTATGGGCTGTGGGTTCGGAGCTAGCATATGTGAGTCTTTCTACTCTGCCATCTTGGTTCCGCCCCCCCAGTATTTCCCTCTTTTAAAAATATTTTGTTAAAAGAGATTGGTAGGTGAGGGCAGAAGAAAATATTTGGAAGTGAAAATTCCATGAAAACAAAATGTTATCAATAAAATAAGAAATGGATACTTTGGGAAGATTGATTTAGCTTTGATGTGCTGGATAAACTGGAGAAAAACAGGAGTTAGCAAACTCATTAGGGAAAAAAAAATTCACCTTGAAAGAAGATTCACTCATTTGAATAATGTTGGAGCTATTAAGTGACAGAATGGGCCTTAAGTACTCAGTTCTTACGAATTTGGAATTAGAGAACTTGGTTTTGAATCACCTTTTTGCCACCAAGTCAACTGTATCAACTTGGGTCATATGCTGAGCCTCTGTCACCTTATCTGTTAAATAAATGGGTTGGGCTAGATGTCTGAAAGTCCCACAGTCCTATGTCTCATACAGCATATGATAATGAGATTTGATCTATACGAGACAGTTTAATGATTCTGTGAGATCAGCTAACCAGTTTTAAAGAGGAGTGAGAACTAGAGACTGCTAAATTAACTGAGGTCAGTGCAGAATGTTGGTAAGACCCGTTAGGCTTCCTGACAATACTGGGTTTTCTTGGGTTTTCCCAGAATACATCTGGTGTGCTCCCAACTCTTACAGTGATGTATCTGTATAGCCTGGGCTGATTTAATGACTCTTTCTGGAGAGTTTCTCCTTCTTTGGTTTTCATGACATCGATCTTCTTGTTCTCTTTTCTAACTGTCTAATCACCCCTTCTGAGTCTTCTTTGCTGGATCATCATTCATGACCTGTCCCCGTCCATGGAGATGTACTCCAAGCATCTACACTGTGCCCTCTTCTTTTCTCTTTCTTTCCAGTCACTCTTAGTGGTCTGCTCAGCCCTCATTCAATTTTCATCTCTCTGCAGATAACTTCCAGATCTATATATGTGCAGCCCTAATTTCTCTTTATTTCTGCATCACCAACTACTTGTAGGAAACCTCCAAAGGATGCTATATAGGTATCTGAAACTTAGAATGCTAAAAAAACCTTATCATTTTCTCCCTTAAACTTGCCCCTGCTCCGAACTTTCCTATTTTTCTTAAGAATACCACCATCCTTCTAATAACGCCAGTCTGCAACCTCAGTCACCGCTGTTTCTCCCTTTCTCATTCTAATCAGTGCAAAATCTTGTTTTGACTATGTTCACAGGATACCTCATATTCATTCCCTTCTCTTTATTTACACACAGACCTTTACTACTTCTCACTTGGGATATTGAAAACAAAACAAAAAGTATGCCCACAGTTTCCACTCTCTCCCTTCTCCAACATATCTTGTACACAATTACCAAAATAACTGTCCTAATGCACATATGTGACCTTGTCACTCTCCTGTTCCAGAAGCTTCTGTGTCTCCCTATTGCCTCTTGGATTAAATAAAAATTCCTCAGTTTTGCATTTAACATACTTCATAGTCTAGTGCCAGCCTACATTTCCAGGCCTATTTCATGTTTCCTCTTTATGTACTGTGTCCCAATCAAATGCTTTATTTGCTGTTTCCTAAATTTGACCTTCCATATCCTATGTGCCTTTGAACATGCTGTCCACCATGTTTAGAGCACACTTGGTGTACAGAGGTGTACCTCTGACTTTGAGATGCTTTCAATTTCTTCAAGGATCATTTTAAGTGCCACTTTCTAGTTAGAGGCAGTCTCTCCTTGCTCCCTTACTAGTGTTCACCCCCCCTTTATATATACACATATACATATATATACTCATATGCAATATGTACATGTATATATACATACAAACTGTAATGCATGTATACATACATTACATACACACACACACCAGATGTATACACTTTCCTATTTATACATCGTATCCTGCCACTTGAATAAGCTTCCTGAGAGTATAGACTTTTATTTTGTCTTTATATCTCTAGTGCCCATCATAAATGTTAACATAATAAGTGTTTAATAAATGTTTGTTGAACTGGATTTCTCCTCCTTGTCCCCCCCATTCTCTTAACACACACACACACACACACACACACACACACACACACACACTCTCTCTCTCTCTCTCTCTCTCTTTCTCTCTCTCTCTCTCTTTATTCTCTGTCATATCATATTGGATATAACTTTGTCAGGTACCAATCCTCATCTGATGTTTGACTAAAGGTAGATATAATAAAGTATTTTATATATGACTGACAAGCAGTAAAATCATACTAGATCTCACTAGAAGACAAACAATTCTGCAAATTGTTTAAACTCATCAGAGCAAGTAGACATAGGAATATCCAACAGTAACCACAATTAAACAAACAAACATATTTCAATGTAGAACAAAAGGAACATTTCCCACCAGCTTGAATTTCAATTATAAAACCACCTTTTGCTTTGGATTCACGACAACTTATTTTTTCTCCCTGATTTTAAGATGATTGTCGAAAGAGTACAGTGAGCTACCACAATTACGTATTTCATCCAAAAACCAGAGTCCTACGTGATCCTTACCAAGAGCAGTTAGTCCCTCAGAGATAGATGTGAGAAAGAACATGAGCACCTGAGGCTCTAAATTAGTGATGAAACTCATGTGGTCCTGGGTGAGACATTCCAGGAGAGGGTAATAAGACTGGCTCAATTTCCGATATTGCTGAAACAAACAATGACAAGCCACAGGTAAGAAAAATGAAAACATGTTACATTCCAGTAAAAATGGTAGTTTATAATGTAGGAAATCACAAGGCTGTTTAAATGAGAGGTCAATAAATATACAGAATAATGACTTAATGAGTCCCAATTCAGCATTTAAAGGATTTTTAGTAGTAGTCTCTGATCTCTAGAAAACTTTATTTATGAAACCAACCATGCAATATGTAATCTCAATTTCAGCTTATTATGTTCTGAGTGCTTAAATGTAAGTCCAATCCTTGTTGAGTAAACACAGGCTAGTTTTCCAAATTACTATTATTTTTAAAAGATTTAAATTCTGAGCCACTGAACACAGCTTGAGGTAAAAGACCTATTTCCTGCCAATTTTTAACTTCTTCATGGATTTTTGTTGCTAAAATGGGAGCTTACCTTGACTAGTGGGCTACCTTTTCATAATCATTGGCTTTTGCTCCTCCTCCCAAACTTGTCTTTAACTAATTTGTATATATGAGCATTTATTCAGTTTGTATTCATGCTACATGTTTCTATATGTATTTAATTATCTTTCCCAGTAGAATATAAGCTTCATGTAAGTAGGGATTGTTTTTTTTTCTCTGTACTTGTATACCCAGAGCCCAGCACAGTGCCTGGCACATAGTAGGAACATAATAAATACTTGACTGATTTGATTGGCTATGCTTACATAGTGCCGACAAATCAAATTGAATCAAAACTTAGTAAGTAAATGTTTTGGCACTCAAAATTCGCTAGCATAGATAAACAAGATAAGAGGTCTCAGATGCCATTCTCTGATACGTCAAACAATAAATAAGCAGGGGTAGACTTCCATCCTTTCAACTCCATTTGTGAGTTAATCAGGATACAAATATGGATATCCTAGTGACAGAAAATTTAGAATAAAATCTATTGCTTTACTTGGATAGCCGTCAGAGGGAGGGAGTTAGAGTAATGTTGTCATCAGTCTCATCAAGACTGAGGCATCTCATGGCCTGACAGATCATACTGAAGATTCTAATTTTCAGGTGGTCTTTTTTTTTTTATAAGAGATAGTCTTTGCTAAACACCCCCAAGATTTATTAATATAAGGGGTGGGCCACCAAAATATACATGAAGGCTAAGTCAGAAATACAGAAGATGGCACCTCGAATGAGCTTGAGGCCAACAGGGTCAGGTCTCCTACAGGTGAACTAGTAGGAAGCCTCCCTGAGTTCCACTTTAATACAAATGGCTGAAGGACCATCTGGATCCAGAAAGTGAACAGCTCTTTGTGGCACTTTGGGAGACATATTAAGCTCCAAGACAGAGGCTGATAAGTAACTGTTGTTTGTCCTTTGGGCAAAGGGTTGTGCAAACTCACCAGCCTCACTCCTCCAGAGCCATCTGGGTCCAGAGGCAAGATACAGATCAGGATGACTGGAGATGGTCCTAGATGCAGTGGGAGACCTTGGCCTTCTTAAGCTAAGGTCTTTCCCAGGTCTCAGTTTGTATGAGGTAAAGCCCATTAAGTCATTATGGCTAGGTAAGAAATGAGGCAAAGAATGGCCTCTTTTACCTAGTCAAGAAAAAAATCAATCTGATAAGTGATAATTAAATCAAAGAATCACAGAGCTGAAAAAGGCCTCAGAGATCATCTAATCTAACCCTTACATGTTAGGGTTGAGGAAATGAGAGGATAAGATTAAGAGAAAGTGATTTGCCCAAATGTCAAAGCTAATGAGGGCCAGAACTGAGCTTAAAACTGAGGTCTTTTAAGTCTAAGTCTAGAGCTCTTTTCTCAACCATAACTAAAATGGAATGGGAGGATCAAAACAAGGAAAGGAGTCTAGAAGGACCTAGTCCAATCTTAAATTCCCCACTTCAGAAAGCACATCATTTCTGGAAGTCAGAGCTCTTTGCCACCCAAACAATGCTCTACTCAAAAAGCACAGCTGAAAACCACATAATTACAGGTACAGTTGTCAAGCAATTAATCTAAATTGCTAATTATGCTTTTCCTTGATGCTGAACTAGGCGCATTCTGGATGCTCAATTTGTCACAAGGAGAGATTTGCATATTTTCAAAATAATCTTTTAAACATATAGAGCAACTCCAGTATTCTGAATTGTATAAGATAAATCAGGTAACCTGATTGAAAATATAAAATATTCTGGCACTGTTCTAGTTCCCTTGGCCTCATCATAACAATTCTAAGCCTGTGGTGGTGTTATTTCATATTTCACACAAAGACTCCCACGATGAATGATTGCTTACTAGCAAGTCACTATGGGACACTGAAAGCAGCATTTTGACAAAGGCCTGGAGTACGTTGTCAAAATGGTTGTCCCCATACAACTTGAAGACTCCAAAGCTGACATAATTTCCACATAAGGCAGACTTGAGAGCAGAATAGCAGATGGAAATGCCCTTGAGTTTCATTGGATAAATCTGATCTTTTGAGAGGCTCCCAAGGGACAGGATCTGATTACCTGTTTTAGGGTAAAAGAAGAGAGAGAAACTGACATAAGTAGATGCAAATCAAGGCAGTTACAGAGGCATGTCATTTAACATTTTCATTTCACTGCTAATTTTCACGTTTCATCCCTATTGTTCCAAGAGCTGTCCATTTGAATGCAATTAAAAACAATTAAGGGTGGATTACCTTGGAAATGGGCCCTAGGAACACCAGTGTAATAATAATCCAAAAAGCAAAGGGCAAAATGAAACTCTGAGATAGAAATTATTCCAAATGCAGGGGTAAATTCCCAGCATAGTGCTAAATTACCTTGTTCTTGATTTTTCTGCCGGATTTCTCAAGGGATGGCAATGTGTTATCATTGTACTCAAATACAACATTGACCATTAAAATACAAAGAAAACTCTACATAAGAACCTTATTTTCTCTGTAGTGGGGATACCACTCACAACCAACACTTTCTGTTTCTAAGATGAGTGACAGCAAGGACTTGTGATTGGCTAGGCAATAACCCAAGAGAGTTTTTTATGATTTCAGAAATATTTCTTTTTTTTTAAATTCTGCTGCCACCTCAAAAAAAAGTACACCTAAAATGAAAATTAAACTACATTTACCAAATTGAAAAGAAAATTATGGAAACTATGTGCCCACTATCATGAAATGATGTGCTAATAATGCATTACTGTCTGGCAGGATATAGGGATAGATGGTAGAGAGGCCCAGGGAGGTTAGCTAACTAGGCTGCAGTCACAGAAGTGGTAGGTCTTTTGACAAGAAATTCAATACTTGATTTCTACTATACCACACTGCTAATATATTCTCTTTCCTTCTTACACGGAACATCTATGAGTTTGATTTCCTTTATATACTTTCAGGCTGGTGTGGCTATGCATGTAATTAATGCATATGCATCGTGAACTATGAATGTGAGGGCCTTGAAGGACCTGACTGTATCTTCTGCCTAACTCTGCCCAGCTACCTCTAGATGGTAGTGTACAATACTCACCATAGGCACGTAAAACAGGGCCTCTTTTTAATAGATTTCTCAAATAGAAATCTATAGATTCATAAGATTCCAAATCAAGACCTAAAAGAGACCTCAGAGGCCATCTACTACAGTTATTTCACTTTATAGACTGTGAAACTGTGCCTGAGGATTACCAGGCAACATCATCCACCTTCCCTCCCCCTCGGTAGTAAGCATCAAAGGTACGTTTTGAAGCCAGGTCCTGTGACTGTAAAGTAATATGTAAAACTATAAAGTTCTTTCCAGCATGCTGCCTCCTTCTTATTCCATTTGGTTTGAACTAAGTTGGATATTCTTCCTGCAGAAAAGAATGTCTTTCTTGTGAAGTGGAAAAAATGTAGGTAGCTTTCAAGACCTTTTCTTGAGGGGGAGGAGCAGAAAAGCTTTAGATTTGGAATACTACTACTACCTTTTGTTCATTGTTTCAGTTGTGTCTGACACTTCATGACCCTATTTAAAGTTTCCTTGGCAAAGAAACAGGAGTGGTTTGCCATTTCCTTCTCCAGCTCACTTTATAGAAAAGGAAACTGAGGTAAACAGGATAAAGTGTGACTTGCCCAGGGTCACTTGGCTAGTAAGTTTCTGTGGCAAGATTTTAACATTGGAAGATGAGGTTTCCTGACTCTACATCACCTGCATCACTGGCATCAGCGTCAGCATCAGCATTTATGTAGCACTTACTATGTGCCAGGTACTGTGCTAATGGCTTTACAAATATTTTCTCATTTGATACAATAATACTATAAGGTACATGATATTATTAACCTCATTTTAAAGTTGAAGAAACAGAGGCAAATGGAATTCAAATGACTTGTCTAAAGTCACATAACTAGGAAGTATCTAAGGCTGGCCTGGAAGTCAAGTCTTCTTGACCACAGGCCAGACACTCTATCGATGAGTCATATAACTGTATAGGTAAGTCAGAAACCAAAATAATTGTTTCAGTGGAGCTAGGTTAGAGTGCTGACTTAAACAATCAATTAACATATTTATTAGTCACCAATTACGTGTGGAATATTGTGTGTTAAGCACTTTGCTAGGTGCTAGGTACAAATAAAAAAAAAATGAAATAAGATTATTTTCAAGGAGCTTCTCCTACTGGAGGAAAACACTGTTACTGTATAGGGATAGGCACAATGATTTAATTGGTATGAGGAACTTCTTGGATGAAGAATCCTGACATTCCTCCTCCCTCCATCAATGTGAAGGTAACTCTTCTCAGAAGTTCAGGAGTCTTACAGAGTTGCTCAGAGCACTGAGAGATTAAGGGATACATCTAGAGTCACACTGCCAGTATGTACTAAAAGATGGAACTTTAACTCAAGGTAGACTGTCTATCACTATATTATGCTGCCTCATATAAGTATATAGAGTAAATATTTTTCTGAATAAATATAAAATTTAAAAAGGTTGTTGAATATAAGATATGGAAGGATAGCACTAGTTTATAAGAGAAGCCTAATATTTTCTTCTATTTTTCCAGTCTTTAGACTTCAATATACCTTGTCTCATAAAGTCACTAATTTCTGTTTAGTTCATTCTACTTTTTAAGGAGTCTGTTACTTGGCTAAAGTTTTGTATTTCTTGTACTAAGCTATTTATTCTCTTTCCAAACCCTTCTTCTGAAGATCTCATTTCTTTTCTAATTCTTTCCTCTATCATTCTCATTTCATTTACATTCATATCATTTTAAACCAAACTAAATGACAACAACAAAAACCAAAACCCTCTTGCTTTATTTCTTTCTTTCAGGAATCAGAGTTGACCTTGTATCCAAGCTGAGTGTGTTTTTCTTCTGAGGCTTTGATTATAGATATTTGGGAGTTTTTCTCCTCAGGCATCCCTGTGACCACAAGCTTTTCATAGTGAATCTTTTTCTTTTCTTTTTTTCTTACTTGTTCTTTCTGCTTTACTTGTTGGATTGGGACTTTTTAATAGTGGTAGGTTCTTTATACTTTTGGAAGGACTGCTATGGCCTTGTATGGTCCTGGTCTGTCTTCTCTGGAAGCCTGAAGCTGTTTTCTTCTCCTGGGGGTGGTTCAGGTAAGAGAGGTACCAACTTTCAATGCAGTCTTGGATCTAGGGAATGGTTACTTTCCTGGACTTTTCAGATCTCAGATCCTGGTTTGGGTCTAAGAAACACGAGGACAGATTTATCCCTGAAAAAAGCTGTCGTAAAGAGTCCCTGGTCCTTGTTAGTTAACTAGAAGGTTCTGCTAGTTATGAGCCAGAGATCTGTAGGCCTACTCCAGTCTGAGTTTGGGGGCTGAATCCTCAATCCTACTCCAGACTCAGAGTGAAAGCCCTGTCAGATTATTCCTGGTCTGAGTCTGGGGGTTGAATCTATGATTCCTCTGTGAGGTTAGAGCAACAGAGCTGCAGGTCTGTCCTTATTCTATACTGCGCTGGTCATTGCCTGTGGGTGGAATTTGTGATCTGAGGCTGGAAAAATGATCCACTATGGTTTCTCCTTAGGTTTTCTGATCACCGTTTGGTGCACTTCTTAGATCTTTACTAGGGTAGCTGTGGGGACAGCTGAGTTGTATTGCTGCCTCCTCCTCTACCATCTTTTCAGGCTGGTGCAGAAACTAGCAATTTCGGGGATCAGGAAAGGCTTCAGAAGATGGTACTTCTTTGAGATGGAGGTGGTGAAGCAGTGTATGGGGGTTGACCAGTACAAAGACAGAGAGATGGAAGATGGTGTGCTGTATGTGAGGAAGGGAGAGAAGGCCAGTTTGGCTGGATTGTAGAGTAGAGAAAGGGGAGTAACATTGGAGGCTAAAAAAGACAGGCAAGGCCCAGCTGTCAAGGGCTTTAAAAGCTATATAGAGAAGGCTATAGTTTATCTGAGGACACCAAATGCATCATCTGACTCTAAGACTGGTGCGCTAAATTTTTACTTCACTTCCCTGCTTCCATTACCAGGTATATACTAGGACTCTTCTGAGGAAAGCACCTGGTAAATCTTAGACAGCTATGGCTGCAAGTTACCAAAGAGTCGGTCAACAACATTTATTAAGTGTCTACACTACGTACAAGGCACTGTGCTAAGTGCCAGGGAAACAGAGAAAGTCAAAATTTAGTCTCTGCTCTCAAGGAACTCATAATCTGATTGGGGGGAAAATTGAAAAGAACTATGTATGAACAAGATAGATATAGAATCGATTAACAGTTTCAGGCATAAAACAAGCATTTCTGCTGCCTCAGACATTTAACTACATGCTACTTTGTTAAGTATTCTAACTGGATTACAAATACATGTCATGGCAACATATTGTATCATGGTCATCACTAGATAAGGAGCCAGAAGATTTGGCACTAACTAGAATCTTGTTTTGGTGAAGTTTATTTATTTTTTCCTCACTTACAAAAATGCAAGTAAAGAATGCCTTCCATTCATAACTCACAAGGTTGTTATGAGGATCAAATGGAAAAAAACAGGCCTGACCATGGCACTCCCTGCTCAATAAATTGCATTGGCTTTGTCTCCATTACCTCAAGGATCAAATACAAACTCCCTTTGCAACCTGGCTTGAATCTACACTTCTGATTCTTATGTACATTTCTGCTGTCCCTACCTTTTTCATTCCAGTCCAACTAGCCATCTTGCTGTTCCTCACAATAAATTTCCTGTAATTAATATCGCTGTACTTTTGTACAGGCTGTCTCCCAGTCTAGAAGGCTCTCCTTTCTTCTGCCTTTTAGAATTCCTTCTTTTCTTCAAAGCTCAGATCAAATGTCACTTCCTTACCTGTGGCCTTTCTTGATCTCCCTATGTTGTGTCTCAACCTTGAAAATTACCTTATACTTACTTTATATGCATTTTGTCTATATTGTCCCCTCCCATAGTTCCTAGAGGTCAGGAATTATTTTATCTTTGCTTTTGTATCTCAAGCACCTGGCACATTCCCTGGCTCAAAGTAGTCACTTTGTAAATCCTTGTTGTTTGTTTGTTTGTTTGATTGATCGATAGATGTGAATCACATGATGTTACAACAGATGTTAGAGATAATCAACTTTAACCCTATCATCTTACAGATAAAATGGGGATGCAGAGAGTGAAGTTTTTCATTCAAATTCAGTAAGCAGTAGGTCTTCTAACCAAGTATGAGGCTTTTGTTAACTGTTAAACACTATAAGAATGTAGGGAAGCCATCATTATTAAGGTAATGGTGATTTTTACTGGGGTAATGACACTGTTTTATTAATACAGAAGAGAGGTAGGCTAACTCTGGTAAAGATCATGGATTGAGAATAAGCATGTTACAAGGCAGTAAGGTAGAAAAGGCCACCCTAACATCAGAGTGCTGTGCTAGGTGCTGGAGATACAAGGCAAAGATTTTTACCTGTAAATACTGTAACTTTTACATTAGTTCCTGAAAACACCTGATGGTGTTTCAGAGTTGAAGGAAAGAAAATTTAGCTATAGGACTTTCAGGGAAATATTACCTTTAAACACACATTTAAGGAATTTTAAAAAGGAAGTTGTGGTAGGAGCAATATTTTACCCCTCTTCCCAGGTAAGTAGGACTAATTTTTTCTTAAAAAAAAAACAAAAAAAACTTGGGACCTGGTTGGATTAAGGGACTAAGGATTCAGGCTGTTGACTTCTTTTCCTAGTCACCTGAGTACAGAGCAGCCATGGTGAGCTCCAGAGATACTCTGATGCTTGGCTGGTAGATCACGATGTAAAGACTCTGACAAGGAAGTTTCATTCAGCTGAATCAATTCCCACTGTCTTCAATACTTATCCTTGTTGAATATCTTCCTGCTATAGTTGAATAAATGTTAACTGCTGAATGACCTATAAATGTTTATTTTGTTCCAATGTTGAAACTAAATAAACAGGATATTGGCTTGAGTCAGACTCAGCCCAGAAGAGAAGTTATATGTATGCACTTGGAAGGCAGGTATCAGGTGCCATTAAAATGAAAATCCCCTAACTACATTCACAACCCAAAACAGAGAGTTACATGAGTTAGAGCTCATCAGATACACTGAACTATTTCAGCTTTAGCTGTAAGCCCAAGGAAATGCCCCCAAGAATGCATGCCATAGAACTACAAAAAACTATACTACACTTATACTTAGAATAAAATAAATCAAAGAGGCTGGAAAGTGATGGAGATTGGCAATAGAAGAACAATCTTATATTTTTAAGTTGAAAATGGACTAATTTTTGCTCAAGATACTTTTAGTTTTTAATTTGCCTTTCTGAGATTGCTAGAAGGTCTTTAAGTTAAGAAACATTTCCTGAAGACCTCTCAAACACTAGAGTGAACTAGCAGGCATGGTGGTAAGCCTAATGAACAGTTCCATGTCAGATATTTAAATAAGAAAACTAGTGTCTATAGATTGTAGAATCACAGAATGTTTGAAGAGAAATGGCCTTTAGAGATAATTAAATCTGTCCTCATTTTACAGATGAGGAAACTGAGATGCCAAAGACTAGTTAGATGATGTAGAAAAGCAATATCTTAACCTCTTCTAGGTAGGTTAAGCTAGTTTTTCTTTAAAAGCTATTGAGACATTCCTCTGGACTTGGTTGGCTTTCAGAACTAAGGGCTCACTCAGTTTGTTAATGTCCTTTCCTCATTGGCAGGGGGCCACGCAGTCACCTGGAGGAAGGGCTAAGGCAGGCAAGGGAGCTTTGCTTAGCTGAAGCAACTTGAGATGTCCTCAGTGCCTACCCTTGTTGAATATCCTTTTCTTGTTCAGCATAATGTCTGGCACATAGCAGGCACTTAATAAATGTTTAGTCACTGATATTACTAAGTAGTTTTCTTCAACCACTGAAGGAGCTACAAGTATCTCACTTGGTTTGAATGCTGAACATAACCCTACTGGGGGATTAGCCTAAATCAGGCCTTGCCCAGAAAAATTGGTAGAGTGGGCAGGATTGGAACGTAATGAGCTTTTTGGAGTGAGTGATGGGCAGTGAGAGGGTGGTAATCCCAGTCTGGCCTTCCTACTTCTGCTACTGTGGTTCTTTACTGAGTCCCTCCTCATTCACTGGAAATGAAAGAGCAAACTATCCATGGTCACTTAGCAAGAAGAGGACAATGTGAATATACTTTGTGTCCTTAAGAACTGTGCCTTGAAGATAATTCTGATAAATATACATTTTAGGTTCTCCAGCTGTTTTGGGTCTTCCAGCCCCAAAAGTTGAGCCTCCTCCAAGTTCTACTAGAAGATCTCTTTAGAATTTCTTTTACCTTCAAAGCAGCCTGGAGGGATTGAATTTTGGGGGAGGAAATGGCTTGCCATGCTTCTTTGAATTCTTCATTGTTTCTTGTAGCTTGACACATTTGTGAACCACAATTCGCTGGGTTATTCACAACTGATAGGCATCTGATTTGTTTCCATTTAATTGTTACTGTGAAAAATATTCCTATTAGTATTCTGGTGCATATGGGACCTTTCTTTTACCTCTTTGGAGTATGCTCATGGACATTTTAGTCACTTTCTTAACAATTCCAAACTGTTTTCCAGAATGGTTACACTAATTTGCTTTTTAATATCTTCAATAGTGAACTGAATGAAGTATAGATGTCATGCTTATCCAATTTTCAGATGACACAAAGCAAAGAGTTTAATAGGTAGTAAAGTCTCAGGTTTGGTTTCAAAAAATCACTACACTAGTGTACAATGGAGGATGTGTGGCTGGATAGCAGTTTCTCTGAAAAAGATCTGGGAGACTAATCGGCTGCAAAGTGATAGTATTTCCCTATACTCTGCCCTGGTCAGACCATTTATGGTATAATTAAGTTCATTGGACCATATTTTAGAAGAAATGTTAAAGACTTGGAGAACACTGAAAGACTTGGAAATCCAAGAGGGTGAAGAGTCATCATCCAAGACGATGACTGGTTGCCTTGTGGAACTGACAATGTTTAGCTTGGAAAGACAGCCTGGAGGATACTTCAAGGATTTGGAGGACTGTTATGTGGAAGAGGGATTACTGTTGTTTGGCTTAGTCCTGAAGCAACAAGTAGAAATTATAGAGAGCAAGTTGGCACTCTGAGCAACAGGTGGAAGTTTCAGAAAGGCAAATTTAGCTATAATATAAGGAAAAACATCTTAACAATCAGTGCCATCCAAAAGTGGAATAGGCTTTGCTGGGAGATAGTAAACTCTTCATCTCTGGAGGTTTTCAAAGAAAGGCTGGACAACTTTGAAATGAAAACTATATTCTAGGCAGATTGTAGAGGAAATTTCTATCCAGTATGGGTTGAACTAGATGTTATTGAGGGTCCCTTATGATTCTATGCTGCTTTTACATTTTCCTCCAAGTAGCATTTGTAGCAATAAAAGTGATTAACATTGATAAAATAATAAACATTTTTTTCTGAGTCCCAAGTACAGGTATACAATAGAAATGGTTTTGTGGAGTTATATACCAATCTATTTTTTGTAAACGCCTTGAGGATGGGGACCATTTTGTTTTTGTATCCTTGGTGCTCTGCACAATGTTTTCCACAAAGTAGATCCTTAATAAATGTTTGGTGAATTGAACTGAATAAAATTTGAATTCACTAGGGGTAGACACCCTTACATGAAGGAACCTGGATTTAAATTCTTTTGTACAACAAACCGTCATCCCTAATAATAATTTTGTAAATGGGGATTTTCATTTATTGGATTTTTTAATGTTAGGGTCCGTGTCTACTCCCAAGGAGGAAATAATGGTAGGTCCACACTAACCAGTTTCATGAAGAGAATTATAATTTGCCTTTCCATGCACTCCTCAACCAACAGATGTCACCAAAGATGCCGTTACCCAGAGGGTAGCAGGAAAAGAATTAGGTAAATAGAAATTGAGCATAAGAAACATTCAGTTCTTAAAACTGAGGACTAGGTTTCAAAAGTAATAACATTTATTACACCGCATGCAACATTTTAACCAAAAATTTAAAAAAGAAATGTTCTTTTATTAAGTTGCTCAGGCTGAATGGATTACAACACTAAGTTTTGAAATACATGTTCTAGAAGCAATTTAAAACTCATTAGAAATAATAGGCTCGGGCTACTGGAAAATGTGGTAAAATTTAATCCTCATCCAAATGTTACCTGGGCTGTGAGAACAGGAAATTGTTTTGTGCTACTGTGGCTAACCTCACTGCTGACCCTGAGCTGTAACTGCTACAACAGCTGAAAGCTGAAGCAAAATTAAAAACTTACATCAAAGTATATCATGACAGAATGTAGATAAATAAAAAAGCATATTGAAAGTATTATTTTTCTGCCAGTCTCTCCTAGCAGAGAGGCAGAGGTGTTGCTAAAAATGTAAAAACAAATAGTTCACGGGCATATATGGCAGACCTCCCCCTCTCTGTATTATTAACCAATGACTGACTATACAAATATTGCCTGTGGCAAGAGAGAGGTAATTAGAGATGAAACAAAGTGAGTTAGGAGACAAAAAGGAGTATATTCCCTCCACCCTACTAAATGGCACTGGTCCTATCTCCTCCTTGATCTTCTCCTTTCTTCATCTCAGTAGAGCTTTCCCTGGCCTCCTCCTTGCCAAAATGCTCATTGTTCTGTTTCCTCCCATTCCGTACCTGAGACTTGGCACTATTCCCTTACTCCTGATTCAGTTTCCAGTTCTTGTATTTCATGCAAACCACTTTATCAAAGCCACTTATGTCCAGGACCAAAGGGCCTTTCAGAACCTGATCTTTAACTTCTTCAAATCTGGGTTGGCAAATTTTATGAAGTCCATGTCGACAACATTGCTTCCATCCATCCCCTTCTCTCATTCTCATAGCCACCACCTGATCTTGGAAGTTCATCACCTTTAAGTTGAACTATAGATAAAATCTCCTAAGAGGTCTACCTGCTTCCAGATTCTGCCCCCTCCAATTTGTCCTTCATGCAACCGCCAGAATAATCCTAAAATCACAGATTTAGAACTAAAAGAGAAATTATAAACTATCCAGTCCGATTTCCTCATTTCATAGATGAGAAAACTGAGGCCTGGAGAGGTATGAACTGGTATTTTAACTCCGGTTTTCCATACTCCAAATTGGTTGCTCTATCCACTTTACCACACTGCTTGTCAAAAGGAATGAGTCAGTAAATAGATGCTCACATTCTTAGAGAGCCTTAAGATTTGCCGAAGACTTTATATTTATTAATTTGATCTTAACACAACTCCATGTAGTAGGATTGTTACTATCTGACCACATCCTCCCCTTGCTCAAGAATCTTCAATGGTTCCCAATACTTTAAAGCCCTCCATAATCAGACTACAGCCTACTTTTCTAGGTTTATTTCACATTACTCTCCTCAACATTTTCTTAAGTTCTAGCCAGCATGCCATATCCTGCCTTTGGTCTTTTCACAGACTATACCCTCTGCCTACAATGTGCTCCTTCCTCAACTATCTCTAGAATCCTTGCCTTCCTTCCTTTGAGGCTCATTTCATATTTTACCTCCTGTAGGAAACCTTTCTGGAATCCCCCTAATGGTTAATGTTCTCTTCCTTTTCAAATTAGATCATATTTATTCATTTACATGCATCTTATATCATACATACACAGTCATCTTCTTGAGGAAGGGTCTACCACCTAGTGCCAGGCCTTGCAATAGTAGGTATTTAATAAAGACTTATTGAATTGAATTACATCTAGGGTCTGAGTTTTTAAATCACCATGGGCTTCTCATGGTCTTTTCTAATAACAGCTTCCAGGGGAAAAAACTGACTCTTTCCCTCTCAGCTGGCTCTGGTCGTTATCTCTCTGGAGGTTTTTGGTTCTACCTTCTAGGGCCACATCAATTACATCAATCACCTTTCCACACAAGAACCTTACAAATATCTGAAGAGCTATCATGTTTCACCTAAGTCTTCTGAGACACCAAACCAGTTACAGTATTATGAAATATTGAAAATAACCCTAACCCAGCTTCTATCATCTAAAGAACTTTGAGTTTCATGAATTCAATAGTACAAAAGATTCTGTCATAAAGAGAACTTTTGGAAAAGTCATGGTCATTTTATATGTTTAACAAGGTTGGAATAAAATGACAGACCTTCCCAATACTCAAACCAAGCCTATAAGAAACTTTAAAAAAAAAATCAATGCCTTAAGACACATTTCCTTCCAATTTTTGGGCAATCCATAGAACTTGATTTCTCCAGAAAATAGGTCCTGTTTGGGAACATACTCTATAGTCTATAGGATCTATAGTCTAGTCAAAAGGAGTGTCTTAGTCTTGTTTTAATCCTAGAATAGACATTGATACACTCCTAAGCAGAAGTTTCTCTACTGTGCTAGTCAGCTTCACACTTTCAAACTTTATCCTTTGGGGACATTTTTTCTTCTGTGGGTGACATGAGAATTTTTAGAAGTATGAAGCTTAGCTAAAGCAGACAATTTTATGGAGAAAGATCATAACACAGAAATAGGCATTGGCTGCCACCATTTAAGGGCTTACAGTGTAGCTCATCCCAATTCTCCAGCCTCTGTCCTCACAGTATCATGGACCGATCAGAATTGACTTTCAGATCTGTCATCAAAAGTATTTTATTGGATTTTCTTCACAAAGGTATTTTTCTAGGAGGATGTAAGCTCCTTGAAAGCAGGGACTATTTTCATTATCTTTTTATTTCCAGGGACTAGCATATCGAAGGTGTTTAATAAATGCTTGTTAAATTGAACTGTATTTTCTTTCCATATTCCAAGTGATACGATCTTACTAATTCTTCCTGGTTTTTGGTAGCTATTTACTCAGAACTACTCTATGAGACATGTTTTGGTATCCTGTGTTCCTGATAGAGAAAAGAGGTCATTGGTTTGACCAGGTGCATTGCAATTGTTATTAAGAACTGACAACTGAAAATCTGAACATAAACAATTGAAATTAACTTTAGAAAGTAGTGGTAAGTAGGGGAAAGAACCAGTGGTGACAGATTAGTTATTGAAATCTACTAGCAGAATGGAATATTGGTGCCATCCCAGAAAGAAGCATCAATAACTAAGTTCTGTGGTCAACAGCTTAAAGTGGGAAATGGGAACAGAAGTCTACAATGGATGTGCTACAGTGGAAGGAGTGCTGAATTTTGAGTCAGAGAATCTAGGTCCAAATCCGAGTTCAACCAATTATTGCTTTAGTGACCTTAGGCCAGTTGCTTAACCTCTCTAGGCTCCTTATTTGTAAAATGAAAAAGGTTGGATCTATAAGATCTTATATATTGCTAGAGCTATATTCCTATGACCTTTAGATTGTTTTGTTGAGAGGATAAAATAGGCTTGTGGTCCAAGCACAGTTTAATTCATCTTTTTGTCATAAGAAAGCTTATGATTAAATATAAATTGAAAACACAACAAATTTTATTCAAGATGTATCCATTTCTAGCATTAAGAGGTAAGGAATTTTTTATTGTTTAATCTTTTACTGAGTATGCTTGAGAACAGATGCAAAAGTTGTGGCCACATACTTGTTTGTACAAATGGAAATAAGAGAGAGCGACAAGTTTATTAGAAAGTAGATTTACTTTGAATCATTTGCTCCTGTCCTAAATAAAGGCTTTCTGCAGTCCTCATACTCTGACTGCCTCCATATACTACAAATCAAATGTGTAATTACTTCTAAGCATCTTTTAACACAGAGGCTTGTAGCACATACAAATTCAAGTCCCAGAATGTGTCTTAAACTGCAGTAAAAACAACTTAAAACATTTGTTTTTCTTCTAAAAACAAAGTAATAGCATTTTTATGGTTGTTCCCACTCACATGCACTTACAATGGGTTTAAAAAATTTTGTGAAATCCCTTTCTAAGTATTCTGAAAGAAATAAAATTGAGAAGCTGGCTTTTGAAATTCAACATGATTATTTGGAGTTGCCTACTTCCTTGTGAGGATGTGTGCATATAGTGGGGTAACCAAAGAAGATGGAGTGAAGATGATAATATCATTTCCTTTGCAGAGGGAATTTCCATCTTGTCTAACATTAAAGATGAGGTTAATGTCCTGATGGTGCAGAAACAACTTGCTGAGATTCTGACTGATGAAACTGTATGACTTGACAAGTAGTAAGGATATATATAAAGCTATGATATATAATATTATACATATATATAAAGATATAATATAAAGCTAAGAACTGAATGATTATAAATGTATTACATGCCTGAAGTTCCAGACTATATGTGTGTAGACAATAATCTCTAACTTACAGTTGTCTCTGGGGGAAACTGTCATAAGACTATGAATAATCTATTATATACAAGGGTGTCCCAAAAATCTTAGGGCAGTTTAAAGCCCTAACAGTTTAAAATTATACTAAGAGTTTTGGGACATTTTGTACAATGCTCTTTGCAGATGGGTACTTGTTGAGTTTAGTGGGGAGATCACAGGACTGGGAGTCCAGAGATCTGGGCTCGAGTCTCAGTTCTGCCCTCTTGGTAGGCAAATCATGTTACCACTGTGGGCTTTGTTCCTTGTTTTTTTTCCAGACAGTGAAGGGTTTAAACTCCTTGATCTGTTCGGTCCCTTCTAGAGTTTTCACATCGTTTACTGAAATCTTTTATTCAAATTTCAGTGTTGCTGGTGGTTTTTTGATTCAGTGAACCCTAAACCACTTTGGACTGCACAGTTCTGAATGTCCCACTAACTTTTGGATATTATATCCAGTGCATTCCCTTGCCCAATAACATTGTCATTTTATCCACAGGGAGATTCAGCATATTGGCCTGGCATGATTTGTGGTTAAAGAAAGGCAAGCTGCTTATTTCTCCTGATTCCTAAATGATGGCCACGCCACTTTTTGCACTCCTATTACCCACTCCACAAATCCATAAAGATATGAAGGTTCAAAGAAAAAAGATAACAAACATCTTTCTTTTCTCCAAAGAGAGATAAAGAGTTATACTGCCAAGACAAATATGGAAAAAGATACTCACCATAAGTGCAAATCATTTTACTAGCCTCTCTGAAGAGAAGAATTCCATTAGGAGATGATACATCAAAATTCAAACGCTGGGACCTGAAAAATAATGTCTCCAAATTAGGCTACATGCAAAGACAAAGAAAAGAGATGTGGGTTTAAAAAAGAAATCCAACAATTTCATCTATTAGAATACTGCAGTAACAGCATGGATACATTCTTTAAAAAAAAAGTGTCTGAATAATACATGTAATACCTATTGCAGTGCCTTGCACATACGAGGTATGCAACACCAGTCGTTATTTGTTGAGTAAAGGATACTGACCCTCAACTGAACAAGCACTGGCAAAATCTGAATGTCAAGTTCCTCCCTAAAGAAAAGGGGGCAATTACAGAGAGAATCTGGCCTCACTTACTTGTTGGTTCAGTGACAAATTCTTGTCTGTCTCCTAATTTGAATGTTGAAAGAGCAGGGTTTTTGATGACCACAAACACTACCACGACCACAAAAACAAAATCAGAAACTTTCCATATCCCAGAATATTGCTATCATTTTTAACTTTAAGAAACACTTGCCTCTAAAGTTCTCAGATTCCCCAATTGCCAGAGTCCCTCCTTCTCTCCAACATTTTCCCTCTGTTAGGAGGACAGAACACTAACATTTTCCTTTAATGCAGTGATTCCAGTTCTGCTTCTATTCTTCACCTGCTGCACTTCGGTGGCTTCTTCCCACTGTTACCACCTCTTGGAAATGTGGCATCCCCAGGTTAAACTGTGTGCAAATGCTTTGCAGTTAATGAATGCAAACAGGTGTATGTGCATCTAGGCACAAATGGGAACTATATGCTGTATGCTGTGTTCTTATTTACCTAGAATACAATCCACACTGCACACAGCATGTGTCATTTTTACAGACCCAAACATGACAGATGTAAAACTCAAATCTCTCCTCAATACTGTACTTGTATAATGAACCACTTGATACCCAGTAACATATTTTAACCATGTCAGACTCTAGAGAAGCCTGCAGTCTAGGCAGTACACAGCTCGAGAAAAGAGCACCAACATCAGAAGTTCTCTAGAGAGAATATTGTCATTTCCCTTCATCCCACCAAGTGAAAACTGGCTTGAATATGGAAAGTTGCTCCACATGCTGTCCTGGCATGCCTTTTCCTTATTTTGTATCACTTGGTTTTGGGTTGCTTTGAATCACATTCTTATATTTGTTGGCCTTTAACAAAAACACCAAACTTTTAAATGTATCATTAATTAAAATGAAGAAATCAACCAAAAGGAATTTTTATAGTCACTAAGGTAAAAGGAGAGACTTTTCTTAAACATGACATGATCAGAAGTAATTTTCTTAGCTACTGTCTTTTGTGTATTATCAAATGCAATGAAATGAAATAATATGTGTGTATATATATGTGTGTGTATACATATATGTATATATACATATATACATACCTATGCAAGCCATTTTTTTAGTTTGACTACAAGATGAAATTCCTTGTTAAAGAAAAGATTCATGTGTGTTCTTCCTTCCTTCCTTCTTTCCTTCCTTCCTCCTTTCCTTCCTTCCTACCCATCTCTTCAGACTACAGATTTATAGCCTGACTAGCTTGATTTAATATTTTTCAAGAAAATCCATTTGTACCAGCTATTCGGGTCTTAAAACACCAAGACTATGTAAGTTATTTCTAAGCACAAATCCAAGTTCAGTATAATATAAAGCAATGATTTTTCCCTCAATGAATAGAGATTTAGTTTATATAATTTTACACATTAATAATAAGTAATAAAAAATAGAAATCATTTGATTGAGCAAACTACTGAAATTTGAGGACAAACATTGGTTAGGTTTTACAATACAAAATATAATCAATTTATCATGAACATTTGTAAGAAATCAATGAAGCTAGTTTTTTTTAAATGGAAGCCTTAAAGAAATTATACTTACATTTTGTTGATTTTTTTGCTTGTTTCAGAATTAAATATTTGAATTTTTGCTCCAGACAATCCAGCATCTGATAGAAAATTAGAGCTCCAACATAAGCTCCTTCCTTGTCTGTACATCTCCCTTCTAACATGCAGCTCACAAAGCGGAATTGATGAAACAGGATGGCTAAGTGACAGGTAATTTGGTGCTTAGCCACATTCACAATGACATAGTTTAAAGTGGTAATACCAATTATCATGTTACATTTTTTCTTTCCTGTTCATTCAGCCATATCCTTTGTTGATATTTATATTGACAATATTTGAATATCTGATGGACTACACAAATTACAGGAAGGGTCAGGAACACTAAGAAGTGTTACAATTGGCTATTTAAACAAAACCTATATGTGTGGCTAAATCACACAACTGTCTGAAGCATGCAGTCCTGGCTCTACTCCCAGCTCTGTCACCCTGTGACCTCAGGAGAATTATTTCTCTCTGCTTTAATTTCCCCATTTGTAAAATGAGAATGTTGGATTTGAGTAACTCTAAGGTTCTTCCTGTTTCTGAAATTTAATTTCACATGTAGTAAAATAGTTATGGTATTTTCACCTGTAGTGTTTCTACACATGTCCATTTTGAGCTTCCTTGGAGTAATATTACCTTTGTATAACTTATTTGCCTTCCTTTTTTCTCCTTCCTCCAGTTTTATATCTGTATATTAGCCCCCTCCCCCAATAAAAACCTCTACACCCTGGAAAATGTTGATGTTCACCATATAAAGGACCTTTTTTGGCTGTATGTTCAAATGCTTATTAGAAAAATTAATATAATTTCATTAGCTAAGGTATTTGTTTTTAATAAGTCAAAGACATAGGAAGGAAAATACGCTAATCTTTCACTTTGGAGCACAAGTTAAATTTCAAATTTAACAAACATACAAGATAAGAATGTTTGCTTGGCAGGCTGTGGATTATAGTCATTAGTTCACTCCTACTTCTTACCTGTTCTGCATTAGTTCTGCCATTAGTTTCAGGATTGGAGTTGTACATGCAGGTTCTTGGTACCATCGCTCGATGGCCTTCTGAAGAATAGGAAGGTATGCCGAGTAGCTTTTATAAATAAGTTAAAGAAATACATGTGTCAAATAAATATTGTTACTTCAATTAAATCACTTTTTGAGGGTATTAATTAAAAACAGTATTTATTGTACATCAATTTTTAAAATACAAATGCTAGTGTATACAATTATTTATTTGGTTTGGGCCTACGATTTCATCATTCAATCATACAATTATGTGCCAGACACTGTGCTAAGCACTGGGGAAACAAAGAAAGTTAAAAAAAAAGCCCCCAAAATTCAATTTTTGCTCTCAAGGAGCTCACAGTCTAATGGGGGAGACAATAGGCAAACAACTATGTATAAATATATACCAGAAAAATTGAGGATAATCTCAGAAGGAAGTCACTCAGATTAAGAAGGCCCAGGAAAGGCTTCTTGCAGAAGGTAGGACTTTAGATAAAGTGTAAAGGAACCCAGGAAGGAGACAGCAAGGATAAAGAGGGAAAGAGAACCAGGTATGGGGGACAGTCATTGAAAATACTTGGTCTATGAGGAACTCCCAGTATGGATGCTTCCTCTACCAATGCTATTCTCCATAATGTATAGTCTTATTAGAGCAAACTGTTCAGTGCACTGTCCTGCAACTTGTCCATGGTTAGTTAGTACACATCAGGGGAAGAATCTGAACCTAACTCTTCCTGATTTCAAGGCCAGTCCTTCACCCATTATGCCATGCTACTTCTTTACTGAAAACTATATTTTCTTTTATTTTCTGTATACCATAAAAGATAATATTCTGGCCTATCTTTGGCAAAAATGCTCCCATTCCAACTACAATCTAGTAAGGCATAAAGTGAATTTAAGTTTTCTACTATGAGCAAATAAATTTAGTCAAGTTTTGCTAGGAGGGCAAAAAAAAAACCATGACTGGATTATTAAAAAGAAAGGAGGAATAAGATAAACTAAAAATCAACTCATCTAGCAATCAGCCAGGTCTACTCTATGAATAAATTGATGATGGTTGTCATCATCAAAAGAATTACTAAACAATAAATTGATGTAGATGAAGCTTTTATAATGTAAGCTAAATGGACGGTGCTCTGGTCCCTTAGAAGCATGTGATCCACAAACAAAGTCATGAGAAAAGATGAACTAATGAAGATGGTGGGCAAAAAAGTGTACCAGCTGGGTTATGTTAATAATTTCTGGGAGTGTGTATCTGGATAGCCAAAAGAAAAGTCCAAAGAAAGCTTGTTTTCTGATTACTTTTGGTGAAAGTGTTGATTTGACCTGGTTCATGTTGTATGAGATCACACAGATCACTCTGGTAGGTGGTGAAGGTATAAGGGAAAATGGAAAAGGCCCCAAAGAATTTGCACAAACCTTCATTTCATTATCTTAAAATCTTAAGATTAAATTTTAAAAAAATTTCAATGATCTTAAGCATATTTTTTCTTGTGAATTTATCAAAATACGATTCCTTTTTACCCTGTCATCTTGAAAGCGGGGCTTTGTATCTTTGACCAGATCTGTTGATGTATTTATTTTGTTCTTTTTAACTGTGTTCTTCAGTATAAAGTCACAGGGAATAATTCATATAAAAATACCCATAATTCAAATACAGAAAAACCCCAAATGATCAAAAGCAGCACCCTTCCATAAAAAGGACAGAGGCCTCTGCCTTTTACATTTGTGGTTGGAAAGGACAGACTAAGATTGTCTTCTTGTTGTCAAAACAATGAGCTGCAAAGTAAAAAATTCAATCAACATGGTTGTTTTGTGTATTTTTATGTAATGGCAAACACATTAGTGATGGGTTGATTTATTCCCCCTTGAACTGACCAATTGTTTTTTCAGACCCGTCTCATTCCGATGTCCAGGAATCTGGGGGAAGTGTTATTAAAACATAGGTGGGGAAAATGTTTTACCCAGGTTTGTGGAAGCACAAATGCAGTAATCACCAGCAAGAATACATCTCAATCTCTCAATCAATCAACATTTATTAAGTACTTTCTATGTGCTAGGTTCTGAGTATACATGTACAAAGAATGAAACAATTAACAAGGTTTGTTTAGAGAGGGCCAATTCGGAGGGGACCAAAGAGACTGAGATGGTCAACCCTAAAAGCAGGATAGGCAAACACATGCATATTTTCAAGATATCATGGAAGGAATTAAGGACATCATTTTTTCAGTGAACTCTGCATTCACTATGGGAAAAGGCTGGCGGATATAAGATATGCTACCCTTTCTGTGAGGAATGAGACTGGTGCCAATTCTAATATTCTTCTGACAGAGGTGACTGCCACTAAGAAAATGACTGATTATTAGAAAGTGGAGTAGAGACCTACTAAGCAGAGAGGTCAAAAGGGCTTCAGAGTGAATGCCAGACTCAGGTTACAGGTTGAGGAATCTGAACACATTCTAGGAGTTTAATTTTACAGTTGCCTTTAGAGAACTAAACTTGTGATATGAGGAAAGTGGAGCCTCCTGCGAAGATGCTGATGTACACACATGTAACAGAAAAATCAACCTCTGAAAATTGTTCTATCCAATAGGAGCCTTCCTTTCAATGAAATGGAGGTACTGAATTTATAATGAAGATTCTTGGTACTATTTTACGTACCAGTGGGTAAATATAACTCCTGCCACCTGGATCTACTTAAAGAACTTAGAAGGTCCACATCAGAGGGTTGCAGGCCAAGGTTATCCAGGAGTAATAAGGATACACTCTCCTTTAGGTCCGAAGAACCTGTCACCTGAACCATTTCAATAGCTTCCTAGTTGATCTCCCTACCTCAAGTCTCTCCTCTCTCTCTAATCTATCCTGACAACTGCCAAAGTGATGTTATTAAAGCATAGTTCTGACCATGTAACTCTCTGGCTCGATAAACTTCAGTGGCTCCCTATTCTCCTGCTGGCCATGAAAAGTCCTTCACAAATGGATTTCAATTTCCCTTTCTTTCCAGCTATATTACACTTTCTCCCTTTCAGACACTCCTGAGTCAACGAAATTTGTCTTTTTTTCCCTTCTGTTCCTCACACACACCATTCCATCTCCTAGGTTATCCCTCATGCCTGGAATTCCTTCCCTCCTCACCTCTACCTTTTAGGATCCCTGTTTTCCTCCAAAGCTCTGCTCAACAGCCACCCACTCCCAATCACCTTGTATATATTTGGCATGTGGACAATGTCTCCTCTTATAGAATACAAACTTATGGATGGTAAGGACTGCTTCATTTTGTCTCAGCATCCCAAGCCTACTTAGCAAAGTAGGTACTCTTTAAATAAATCCTTGTTGATTTTCACATTAAAAATGTTATGCCATACTTACAGGATGCTGTGATTGGCACACCAAAGGAGCTACTCATTATCCAGTCAGATTAGACAAAATAAATGGCATTTTAAGAGGTCTAAACCCTTTATTTTAGCTCCTTTGAAACAGTCTGGTCATTACTTTTGGGTCTCTTTAGCTAGAAAGCAAAATGCTCAAAGAAAGTACATTAAGTAACGGTGCTTCTTGAGAAAACACAGTGTAATGACATATTGCTTTGCCACTGACTTTCAATTCCCTTCTTATGGAGAAGATGAGTTTTGCCTCTCCATCTTAAAAAGTTTATTGGTAAAACATCTAATTAGTTACTTCTCATTGAACAGATGGAAGATTTGTTTTGCATCAATTATTACGTAACTCATTACTGTTTGAAAGTAACCATGGAGTCTTAGTTATTAGAAAAGCCTTCTAGGTCTTGCCAATCTGGAAAGACTTTGAGTATTGGTCTGGTACTAGCCACTGGGGATATACATACAGAAATAGGACAATTCATGCCCACAGGAAGCTTGCTTACATCCTACTGGAGGAATACAACATGTTAAAAGATAAGTAAATAAAATATATATAATACATGCAATGTGATTGAGGAAAGGAAGGGGATGGTACTTGAGCTGAACTGTGAAATGAACTAAAGGTTCTAAGAGGTGGGGAGGGAGAACATTCCAGGGATGGGGAACAGGATATGCAAAAGCAGAGATCCGTACAGGGAATTCCATATCCAGGAAATAGCAAGTAGGTCCCTTTGGGTATACAGGATCTGAGGGGGAACAACATGTAATCAGTCTGGAAAGATAAGTATGAGATTGCAAAGGTTTTTAAATACTCAATAGAAGGGTTAATATTGTATCCTTGAGGTAATGGACAGTTGCTGATACTTCTAGAACTGGGCAAGTGACAAAGTGAGATGAATTCTTTAGGAATGTTGATTTGGTAGTTATGTGGGATGGATTGGAGAAAGGGAACTGGATACAGGGAGATTTGGAGAAACTGCAGTAGCCCCCGCAGGAAGTGGATGGCTGTGGGTATGTGGGAGGTAAGAGAAAGGGACAGATGTGAGAGATGTTGAGGAGACAGACCAAACCGTATTAGGAAACTAATTATATATGGGGAGATGGTGGGAGTGAAAGTGAGGAGCTGAAGATGACTCCTACATTGTATACCTGGGTGACTGGAAGAATGATGGTCCTTTTGACAAACAGGAAATTTTTGAGGAGGGACAAGTTTTTTGCTTTGTTTTGGATATATTGATTTTGAGATGTCTACAGGGCATTTGGGTGGAGATTTCTAGAAGGAAGTTATGGGAATCCATAATTTGTGACAGAAGAGAAAAGCCAGGCTGGCCTGGGCCTTAGATTTTAGCAAAGCAGATTTCAAAGGTTGCAGAGGAAGGATAGTTTGGATCACATGAACTAAAATTCCAAAGGTCAGTCCAGGAGGGATGGAAACAAAAAAATGAAACTGTGAAGAAAGGGAAACAATTTCCTTAAGGAGGAAACATGGGAGTTGTTTGTAGAGAACAATGAAGACACATAGGAAACTCATTAATAACTTAAGTAAAGAGATACATAGGAGACAGGATTCAAGGGTAGTTAGCATGAAGAACATCAGATTTTGGTCCAGTCCTCTAAAAACAGTGTCAAGCTAAGGACGATAAATAGTTATTTTTAGTTATATTTTGGGAAAGCAGAGGGTCAAAGAAGGGAAAGAATCATTGCTTGGGATGGAGAGGATAATTCTCAATCAGAGAAAAATGGGAAAGCAGTTTTTTTGGGTGTGGTTTTTTTCCCCAAGGGAAATGATCTTCACTTGAAATGACACAACAAAAATGCCTAAGAGGGGCTGATACTCATGATCAATGAAAAATGCCTAGCTATTCTTGATAAGTTCAAGTCAGCTGGCCCAGAGGACCTAAATCTTCAAGTACTCTAAAACCTTGTAGATATAAATATTTTAAAGATCATGGACAACAGGGCACACTGAAGAAGTGGAGAGGGGTAAATGTCCCAGTTTTCCAAAGAGGAAGAGGTAAGAACTGCTGAGCTGTGGGTCAGTAAGCCTGGCTTTGATTCGCAGGAAACTTGTGGAATAGACACATGCTCATAGTCTGTAACTAGACTGGTTAGGTTCAGAGAAGCCGGTTACTAGGTTGGCCTCAGTGATGACTTTTTGGTGTAGTTACTCAGGAAGACAGATGATACTGAATTGTTAAGATGTTACAACTGATAGTAGTGGAGGGAGTAGCCGAACTGATGAAATCCATGATCTTTGAAGTATTAAGGTAATTACTATGCTCACCTTATTTATTAACATTTTTTTCATTGACTTCTGATTTTATTGGCATAGGGAACCTCTAGTTGAAGTCCTACTACTGATGCTACCTCTGCAGCTGTTCTTCAACCTGCTATCTAAACAAGGGGTTCTTATTTTTCTTATTTCATGGACCTTTTTGTCAGTCTGGTGAAGCCTGTGGAGAAGTATCTCTCCTGAATGATGTTTTTAAATACAGACAATAAATATATATAGGATTATAAAGGAAAGAATTACACTGAAATATAGCTACCAAAACATTAAAAAATCCTGGTCTAAAATGCCGCCTGTGGTGTTGAAAGGTTAAATGATTAGCATGTAGCATCACAGGTGGTAATACAGGTGGTATCACAGGTGGTATCACAGGTAGACCTTGAATCCAATCACTCTATTATGAGGCCTATTCTATCTACTGTACCATTCAAGCTGACTCTCATACTAAAAATCATTTCTTTTTTGTAGCTACTGTATCCCAGAGCTAGATTTGTATTTATGACTTTTGGGGTATAGAATCATGGAACTATAGGATATTAGGACTAGAAAGGGCCTTGAAAATCATCTAGTACAAGCTCCTAATTTTTTTCTTTTTTAGAGGAAATTGAAACCTAGGAAAGAAAGTGACTTGCCCAAGGTTACAGTATAAGGAAATGCACAAGTAAAATGACATTGCTGCCAACATCTTTATAAGAAAGACTGTATTCACAGTAGATGTTCACTAAATGCTTATTAAACAAATAATAGCATCATCTCCAAGTGCTACTGACAGTTAGTACAGTTACAAAGAAGTTTATCCAATGATTAGAGTATTACAACAAAACACTTTTTGTTTTTCTTTGGCCACTGTCCTTGTAACAACCTCTTTCTAAAAATAAAATACAACCTGACAACACAACTTGCCGTGGGTCAGCAGCTAGTAAGTGTCTGAGGGCATATTTGAACTCAGATTATGAGTCTTTCTGATTCCAGGTCAGGCACTCTATCCACTACACCACCTGACTGTTTTGTACATAGTAGGTTCCTAATAACTATTTCTTGAATTGGAAAAAAAAGTCTCTTGAAAACAGAAATAGTTTGCCAGGTCAGATATATTTTAAAGCTATTTTTCTTCAATGAATCTCCGAAACTTAATGGATGCCTGATGTCCAAGCACCAGAGGCTGCATGTCACATCGCAGAGAAGATCACCTGAATGGGTGGCACAAACCACTGCTCCTGCTGCTCTTCTCGGAAGGTATGGAATCAGTGAGTTGTGAGGCCTGAATGACAAGGCCATTTTGTATCCCATATGTCAGAGAGAAGACCCATTTGGCACAATAATTAGTCTATGAAATATACAAAATTACAAAGCAAGGTCATTAACAAGGAGGGGGATTTGTTTTCTAAAGGAGGTAGCAGAGGTAGCACTTGAGTTGGGCTTTAAAGGATGGTAGGAATTTACTTGCTGAATGGAAGGAGGGAAGGCACTCAAGACTTTGAGAAGAATAAGAGTAAGGGTATAAATGTTTGAGAACATAGTGAGGGTTTGTGGGACATGGTAGTTTAGTTTGTCTGGGACATGGCAGTTTAGGTAGTAGAGAGTGTACAGAGGTAGTGGTGTGAGGTGATTTTGAACTTGACTCAAAGGGAAAAAGGGAGTTTACTGGTGATTTTTGGGAAGGTGTGAAATGATCATATCTACATATAAATTATTATTCAGCATGAAGGATAGATTGGAGTGAGGAGAGCAGAGGAAAGAAAACCTATTAGGAAACTATTGAAAAACTCCAGGTAAGTGGTTATGAGGGTCTGTACTAAGGTGGTAACCATGGTCACAGAGAGAATACATTTGAGATGTTGTGGAGATGGAACTGACACAACTTGGTAAGTAGATGGGAGGGGTAAGGGAAAGAGATGTGATGTGTCCTGTCCTTTTAAAGATTCAGATTCTGAACTTATGATGAAAAAAATCTACAGACTAAAATTTACATACAAAATCAATCCATCAATAAACATTTATAAAGAGCCTGCTATGTGCTAGGCTTTGTATTGGCACAATAGGATGTTATAATGATATAGGTAAGTATATGAGGCTTGGGCAATTAGTCTCTTTAGTTGATGCAGTCCTATCTTATACATATTATGTTGGGCTACGTTCACCAAAAACAAGGTGAGTACTCATAACAAGTGTTAATAAAAGGACAAGGAGTTAATGTTTGACACATTAAGTACTTGATACATTTTTCCATTCATTCACTCACTGAAAAATTAATATCATTATTATAACAATTATTCTATTTTTAATTGTTCAATTCCTTATGTCTGACTACCATCATTGGTTTGGTATCATCTCTTCCTCCTCTGAATTCCCAGAGCACTATATTTGAGCTTTTTTTATAAATGTCCACATCCGCAAATCTTACTAGATTCTGGAGTTAGAAGACTTGAGTTAAAATCCTGCCTCAGACACTTATTAGGCATGTGACTGTAGGCAAGTCATACAACCTCTCTATGTCTCAGTTGTCTCATTTGTAAAATGGGAATGATACACACACACATACGCAGCTATATAGCACTTGTTTCACAGGATTTTTGTGAGAATTAAATGAGATAGTGCCCATCAAATGCTTTGCAAGCCATAAAGTGCTAAATGTTAGTTGTTACCATCTTGGGAAGGTTATGAGTTCTGGGGGGACAGCCTAATTAAATATGAAGTGTTCATAACTAATAGGCTGGCTGTTCAGTGATGAATTTCTTTTTGGCCATGGCAACATATGAAAGGAAGAAAAATACAAAATGACTTCCAGTTGTGTGCTCCTGCAGGATGGCAGAAATAAGAGGGCAGAGGTTACGGAGAATCACCATCCTTATAAATATTAGTTTAGTTGTTTGTACACAAAATGTGAGATCCTTGTCCAGGTACCAAGGTGTGGACACATTTCCGGAGGAACTGAATCATATCAGTTTTGACATTCTTGGTGTAACTGAAACCAAAAGACAAAAGCTAAATAGAAAGATGGTTCACAAGCTCTGCTTCCAAAGGCAAATAAAGAATTTGAAGGAGTTGGTTTTATTGTGCATCCAAAGGCAACAAAAAACATCGTTTCATGGGTTGCTTTGTCATTTCATATTGCAATGCTCATGATAAGTATTTGCAAAAAGATCAGCATGAAAATAGATGCCGTTTTTAAAAGCCAATTTCAGTTGTAAGGTTGAGGTAGGGAAATTCTAAGATGTCAATAAAATCCTCTAAGTTAAATTAACATATACTTTAATACTTGGCAATTCTACTGCAATAGAGTATATGAAAGTGGACATAGAGAAAGATGAAAAATATGTTGGAAAACGTACTTGAGAAGTAAGGAAAGAGGTCAAAGGCTTAGAGAGAAATCAGAAGTCTCATGACTATTAATTATACTTTTCTCAAGAAAAGAGCTAAAAGGCAATGGGCATACAAAATATCAAATAACATCATAGAAAAATAAATCTGATTTTGATAGAAAGGAAATGATTAGTTACTAATGTTGAAATCATAGCTACCTCAGTTATTTGTGTACAATCAGACCACTGACTTGTCAGAACACAGGAGAAAGAATATTTTTTGATGAATAAAAATAAAATAATAAAATTGAGGCAACTCCCTCCAACCTGACTTGATTAAACAAACTCTTGAAGGGAAATGGATAAAAGCATAGATACTGACACTGACACAGACTAACTAATATAAATCAACTGCCATAGTAAATAAAACAAAAGAGCCTAGAAACACCAAAGTTTCAAAGTCACATTTGGTTTTATAATATTTGGTATTTGTGTATGTGTATTATTTCTGCTCCCCTCCATTAGACTTTTAGGATCCTTGCCTTATTAATTTTTATATTGTCTATGCTGCCATAGACACTTAATACACATTTGTTAAATGAATGGGTATTTTTTTTATCACAATATGTTCATTAGTGTGCACCCTATCTCCTCACTATATTGTGAGATCTACTGGTACATAAACCCTATCTGTCATTTCTTCTTTTATCTTTTTATGTAGAGAGTTTTTGTTAAATACAGCAATATACTCAGTTGGTCAATGTTAATGCTGTGTAAAATGTACTATAGGGAGGATGCATAATAAGATAGTCCCTGCTTATGACTTAGTGTAGGTGATACACATGTAAACACATAAGTACAACGCAAATCAGAATATAAGTGCACAGATTTACTTCTTACTTTACATGCAATTAACACATAATTTGCATTCTACTTATCTGTGTATATGTTTTATCTTTTCAAGGAGACAGGAGTAGTTGAGCAAAGTTTGGAGAATGTAGGGCAGTATCTTTATAATAAAACAAGGGTTCCAAATGCCATAGCAGAAGAAGCTGCTACAAAGAAGACAAAGATGATGTGAAACTGAAGAGGGCAAGTCTCTGTAGTAGGGGGAGGGATGAGAGTTCAGGAGAAGGTAGGAAGTATACAAAAGGGTTTGGTGAGGGACATAGTATTAAATAATAGGGATATGGGAAGAAGGGTCAATGGATATGTTTGATAAAGTGGAAGGGGAGTGACTGATCAGTCTCAAGGTTCCAATTAGATTCTGCTAGAAGGCCCGTTGGGGAATGGCTAAAAATGGCTAAATGGTAAACGTGGTCCATGAATACAATGGGATACACTGTAAGAAATGATGAATACGCTGAAGCATGGGAAGACTCACATGAACAGATAAAAAATGAAGTAAGCACAACTAGGAAAACAATACACAGTATAATGGAAATATAAATGGAAAGAACAATAACAAAACAGTAGAAACTAAATGCTATAAATTCTTGTTCTAAAGATGTTATGAGAAAGTTTCTTTGATCAGTTTTTTTGCAGAGGGAGGGACAATAGGGGAGGAATACTGCATATGCTGTCAGTCACTTTTTCATGTCAACTATTTTTGCTGAACGATTATTTTTCCTCTTTTTAAATTCTTTGTTATAAAAGATTGCTCTCCTCTGTGGAAGGGGGAGAAAAAAGAGATGTATTGAGAAATATGATATAAAAACAAAAGATGTTAAAGTTAATTTTTAAAAAAATTAGCCAAAGGGCATATCGATGCATGTCCCATAGTGGCAGAAAGAAGAGTTAAAGAGCCTGCAGTCTGACTTCCCCAGGTTGTCCTGGAGTTCTACTGATGGTGATCAAAACTTCTGGCAGGCGTGGATGCTCTCATAACCACATTCTAAGAATAAAAAAAAATTCTGGTGGCAGAAAACTCCACTTCTAATCTATGAACAAATATTTTTCACTTTCTTTTTCAATTTTCCTTTTGATTCTTCATTGCCTCAGTTCAACTATGACCCTGAAGAAGTTTACATGAGGCTTCAAGGGAGGTGAGATTGCAGTGTTTCATTTGGGAGTCACGGAAATGTGTCAGCCATTTCATACCTATTGAGTGGTGTAAACAACTTATCAAGGATGGTGCTTATTCAGTTTCAAGTGATTTAGATTTGGAAGGACAGAATGAGAGCAGTGTAGTTTTGTTCGCACAGTTAGTAATCTAACATTTCTAGAAATGTTTTTGAATTAAATAGCTTAACCAGCATTTTATCAAATAACCCCCATTAATAAAATGTCTTTCGATTTTACAGTATGATGACATGTTCTGACAGAATGTTTCCTCTGCATGCTAAAGACTGCATAACAAATTAAAGAACACACACTTCTGTGGATAAAAGGCAAATAAACTTTCCATAGCAATAATGTGGGAATCATCATTGACGGTTTGACATATCAATATTTCAGGAAGAATAAATGACTTTCATATCCAGGTGGTGTTCTTTTTTATCATATACTTATTCATTTTGCATTACTAGAATACTTTGGGCAGAACCTGTACTTTATCACCTGAAACTGCTTAAAGTATTTGGAAATATTTTAATAAAGCTTTTCAAATCATAAAATAATATAACTTTTAAACAAATTTTCCTATTATTATAAATATTTTCTCTTCATCCCTTGCCCAAAGGAAAACTATAAATCTTGTCTCAACTGAATGAACACCATTTATCATATTCATTTTGTTGTCAATACAATTATGAAAAGCCTTTGGCCTTTTTCCAAGGAGCCTGATTTGCTACTGAAACTCAATTAGTATAACCCAGGCAGGTTCAAAACCACCCATTTGGCAATTGAACACAGCTCTCTGCATAAGTGACACTTTACCCTTGACCCCTGACCCTAATAACAACAAAAATATGGTAACAAATATATGGTCAAATTGAGAAACAACGGTTTTCAGTCAGAAAACCACACGAAGTATTAAGAATCTCTTTCTGCTCATGTTTGCCATCTGCTGGACAAAAGCTAAATTTCAAAATGCCACTGTAAAGAAACTAAAAACCCCCCAAAACCCTTCAACCTCCCCCCTCAAAAAAAATCTGTGAGAAAATCAAATGCAAGCTTAATTAAAAACATATTAAAACATCTTATCACATATTATAGATAAAATTTTGTCTGTCATGAAATATCTTTCCACTCTTGTAGATTAAGGGAAGGATCTTACCATGTACAAATATTTAATAGCTTTTTAGAGGTCATTTGTTTGAAAATACGCCTCTTGGCTAATGATACAGAATAACCAACTATCAATATTGTATACTTTATATCCAATTATTTTAGTTTCAAGATCAATATTAGTTCCATACTTGACACAACAGATTTAATATTTTGAAGTAAATTAAAAGTGTTCATTAGTTATTAAATATTAAGAATGAAGATAGTAGTAGCTGGCCTACTTAGGGAGAATGAAGGAATAGAAGAATTTAAAGACATTCTTCATAATCAAAGGGAATGTTACAAGCTTCTCCATATCAGAATGTATATTCTCTGTACATGCAGATTATGTGCTCCAATATACTTATCTCAATGAAAGGGAAAAAATCCTTATCATTGCTCTTCCCATAAGAATATAATGCTTCTGAAATATTTTGTTAACAAGTAGAAAAGTAAGCTGCATATTTATATCTAGAATGAAATTATTTTTAAAATGTAGAACTTTTATTGAAACACACCCAGAATATTTATCCTTTGTCATTTATGTGCTCAGCAATGACAACAAATACCACTATAGGCTTTGTGGTTGAAGATTATTATTTTCTCTTTAAATCAAGTATCTTCTAATCTGGGTAATCAAAGAAGTATGAGGAGGAGTGTTTCAAAAGGACAAATTATGAGTATACACATCAAAATACTTAATCTTTAAATCACAGAACTGTTTTATATATATATGTATATAAATATATATATTTACTGAAGAGAATATTAATATACACCAAAGGGTATATACACCTTTACATGACTGATATTAAACTATTATTTATTTTTGGAATTAATTTATTGGTTATTGTTTGGAATTTCTGCTTTTTTTTCTTTTCACAAAACTAATGCTGGAAACTGGCAAAGGACTCCAGTGAAATTCTGATCATTTCCTTTCTCTAATTCCATTCATATATTTATAGTCATGAAAATATTGAGCATGATGATTAATATCTAGATAGTCATCGTGAGATAAAAGGTTTCTTTCTAGGCCTTCTCCTTGAGATGAAGTAGAGATATTAACCCTTTTTAAAAAACCAACTAGCGGCCATCTCTTTTCTGTTGTTATATATATCAGGTTTTCTACATAATACCCATGTAAACCGTTATTTTTTGGTGTAATTCCTAAGTTATCAATGTTAATACCACCAAAAAAAAGTGACTTCTCTGTGCTGTCTTTCCAAATGCTGTATTCACAGTTAACTGCACTGCTGCCACTGTGCTGTAATTTTTAGCTGATTACACATTAGTTCATTTAGCTTTGTTTCCTCTTCCCTACTGTGCCATACTATTAAGCTAATGCAAGGGGCCTGCTACCCCTCTGTGCACAGAGCTGGTATTGTCATAGGGTAATAAGGATACATCCAGTCAAACAGCATGGTGTAGCTGGTCTTTGTGTTCAGTGCAAAGGCAATCCCTCGAAGATCTCTTGCCAGCCCGATCAACATACGCTGTCAGTGGGAAAGAGACACAGTAATTGATTTTCACGTTAGCACAGAGCAGATGGAGTAATAATCAGCCAATAATGGCCACATATCTGATTTTGATTCATTAGCTAAAACGTCTTGCTCAGATGCTTTTCTATAGAAAACCGTGGACTCTTTACACAATCAACCAATCAAATGCACTGAACAGCTCTGCCTCCCCCTTGACAAATTTAGCCAAGTAACAATTCTATTGGCTTAGGAACATTTAGTTACTTGACATATCGCATTTTTGAATTGTGCCAAATGGGAAAAAATTAGCTAGTAACACATATAAAAATGCTCACTGTCTAGACATTATTTAATAACAATAAGTGAAAACTACTTATGTGAGTTTGATGACACAGCATTAATGACCAAATTATATGCATTATCCTACAAGGAAAGAGGGCCATGATAGAAATTTAATTCCACATGGGAAATACTCAGGCATTTAAAGGTATATGGTAAAGGAGGATGAAAGCACATGTTGTACTTCATGGTATTAATGAGTAACCATGGCAATTCAGGACCAGAGTAAGGCTGGTGAGGTGACTTACTGCTACCACCACAAGCATTTTTGCCACTTTTTTCACTCACTAGTACAGTGAAGAGGAGATACCAGGACAACTTTCTCTAAAGGGAGGAGACTTGATACTTTGGAACTGTAATTGAGCTATGCTTGAGTTGAGGCTGGGAATAGTAAGAGAAAGTCCCTGAACAGATGCCTGGTATGTCAAAGCAAGAGCACAAATAACCTCCCCCCCAACCCCTCCCACCCACAACATGGAAGCTGGCTTACTGCTGGCAGCCCACGTGCTTTCTGAAGCCATTGTTTCAATAGGAGTGTTCTGCCTACTGTACTACCAAAGCACTTCTGTCTTTATGGTGCATCTCATCTTCACTAGTCAAATGGATTATGGAAACACATGGAAAGGTTTTTTAGAAAGGTAGTGCCTGCTACCATTAAGGATCATGCTAATTCTTAAGGTAAATGTAATTGCTATGTTTGATATATCCCAACATCCCAGTTCCTTTCTTTAAGGAACTCAGTCCTCTAATCTCATTTTAATGTCTGCATAACGTATTTTAGGGCTAGTAGGTGACAGTTCTTGTTTAAATTAACCAGCTCTCACCAGCAATTATACATTTTCATTTC
>CM053769.1:367756149-367784318 GCA_028658325.1 Potorous gilbertii
CTACTGTTTCAAATGAAACTGTGAGAGGAAGCATGAAATGCTCGAATTCATCCTCATCTTCACCTAATAGAGAAACAAAAGGGTCACGGTAGTTTGAGAAGCATGTTATGTGCATCAGTCCAGGCAGTGAGTGTACCGTCCACCCGGAAGAATCTGTCTAAGAAATCAGGCATTCACAACCAGGCCCATCTTACCTACCTTACATATTATGTCTTTAGTTCAATTTACAGTGTGATGTTTTCCTTTTTCTTTTGGACCAAATCAAATAGTAAAAATACTTAGAAGTAGCTTTTTTTTTTCCTGACTCAGTATTGGCTCAGACAGACTTCTGCCTCAGGCAGCGGAGACCTTGAAGCCTTTTAGAGGCCCCAAGGGAAGATACTTCCAAAGCCTCAGGGACAAGGATCTATCTATCCTCTTCTCAAAATAACCAACAGTGGCTTTTCTCTAGGTGCCAAGCCCCTGAAGGGTTCTCAGACCCAGATGTCCATATTGTTGGGCAAGTTATTATTCTCTTTTGTGTTTCTTTTTAATTAATTTTTAAAAAATAAATGGGCAAGAAAGCTTTTCTTTATCAAATAGAACACAGTCCTGGATGGGCTCAGATTTTAAAAGGATTCACCACAACTACATGGGAGACTTGATCTAGATTTTTTTTCTTTACATAAGGAAAGTAAGGGAAGAAAGTAAAGCCTGAAGGTCATCTCTAAGAGTGGGCAAGTTGTCTGGAGAAATTTTCAATTCATTCTTAAAGGTGAATACAAAAGTGTCTATGAATCTAACAAAGCATCAGTGGTAATAATTACCATACACATACAAATATTTTGTACAGTATCATTTAAAACACCTTGATATACATTATGACCTCTTCTGAACTTTCCAAAAATCCTTTCATTTTAGGTAGGCGAAATATAATTGTCCCTTATTTAAGAAAGGCTAAGTGACTTGCCCAAGGTCACATGGTAATTGGCGACTACACTGGAGCCCAAGTTCTATGATTCCTTGTCAGTGTTCTTTCTATTGTGTATCCTACTCTTAGCTTCTTTCTCTGACCTAGTTTCACACAACTTGTAGCAGAAAGTTGATGAGGGGTTTGAAGGAAAAGGGCTCATATTTTTATCAACTAGTACAAGAATGATTCTAATGCTTTTCCTGCTATGTAGTTCTGTTCTGCCTTTATGATAGCTCCATGTGCTCTGCTGGAAAGAGGACAAGGTGAAGGCCTGGAATTTGGTTTCTGATCCTGGATCTGCTGCTAACTAATAGTATGAATAAGGGCATGTTGTTTGTAGACTCCTAGACTTTTAGAGTCAGAGACCTCAGAGCAGAGGAGATCATGCTTTTTGTGTCCATTTAATGTTAAATGCATAAAATAAAATATATGATATTACAAGTGAAACAAATTATACTGAAATACAGTTATCAAAATATTTTAAAAAAATTTTAAAGATCCCAGGAGGAGAATTCCTGCCTCAGAGGTCTTCTTTTCTCTCTTTCCCTCCCTCGCTCTTTCTTCCCCTCCCCCTCGCTCTCCTTTGCTCTGTAGCTCTCTTTTTTCCCCAGTCTCTAAGTCCTTCTAGACATGCCATCTGTTAACAAATGATAATATACAATGCAATCTTAGATTTACAGTTGTCATAACAATGACTGAAATGGACTAATGGATTAATATGCACTCAAATGTTCTCTGAATTACAGAACAAGTATAATTTCAAAAACCACAAATGAGTCACTGAAATCACACACTTCTTTGATGAAATACCTTCCAAAAAGGATTTTATTTTTCCTTTTCATAATTTGGAGAAGTGGAACATAAAATGTCTTTCTTTAGGAAACCTACAGAACATAAACTGAAAAAGTGGTCTGAGCAGGGGCCTCGTTAGTAACTCACTGTAAAAGTGTCTTAAAAAAGGATACCTAAGTATTGAGTAAGAGTGCCAATATTACAGAAACAAGAAGATACTAGTTTATCACTAAAGGAAAGATACACATCTTACTATGAAGAAATTAGGGGTCAGGAAATGCCTTCCTCTTAAAAGTGTTATGAGAAATGGCAATGATAGAAGATATAGTAAGAAACAATAACTATTTTTGTATGCTGATGACCATCACTTAGGACATATACTCTTCACTCTTTTGTATAACCAATCAACAAGTATTTATTGTGTCTACAATAAACAAGGCACTGTTAGGTGTATTGATGTCACATACACATATACACACACATGCACAAAGCACTATCTTTCTCTTAAGAAGCTTGCACCCTAGGGAGAGAGACAACATATACATATGTAAGCATTTAGAAAACACACACAAAAGAAATACATAAATATAATTTTTTTGGGGGGGGGGGTGAAGCACCAGCAGCAGTGTCAACAATACTAACATATATTGTGAATGCATACTAACTACTCTCATCCATTTTAATCATTTCATTTCCAGGGTTCTCTTCTGAGACCTCTTCCCTCTTTACACTCTTTCCCTTGATGATATCATTAATTCTCATGGATTCAATTATCACCTCTATCAAACAACAAGCATTTATTAAGTACATAGAGTCAGTGTTGGATGGTGGCTAGAGTTGACCCTGAAGTCAGGAAGACCTGGGTTCAAGTTCCACCTTTGTCACATACTGGCTGTTTAATCCTGATCGAGTCATTCTGAGCCACTCTCTAAGATTTTGAGTTATGTGTGTTGGTCCTTCATTGACAAAGAAGACCATGGCATCAGAGAAATAATGACATGACTTGCATTTGACTTTGTTTTGAGTGAGGGAGGGCTGTGCAGGTCACCAGCCTTACTTCTCCTTCAGAGTCATTTGGATCCAGTGACCAGATATTCATCAGGGTGACTGGAGATGACTCAGGGTGAGGCAATTGGGGTTAAGTGACCTGCCCAATGTCACACAGCTAGTGAGTGTCAAGTGTCTGAGGTGAGATTTGAACTCAGGTCCTCCTGACTTCTGCCCTGGTGCTCTATCCACTGCACCAGCTAGCTGCCTCAAGAGACAGCTAAGTGACCCAGTAGATAGTCTTATGGCCTGGAGTCAAGAATATCTGAGTTCAAATCCAGTCTTAGGCACTTAGTAACTGTATGATACTTGGGCAAGTTAAGTAACCTCTGTCTGCCTCAGTTTCCTCATCTGTAAAATGAGAATATTAATCACACCTGCCTCTGTTATGAAGATTAAATGAAATATTTATTAAGCACTTAGCACAGTGCCTGGCACATGTTTGCTTCTTTCCCTCCTTTCCATTGTAACATGCTGCCTCTGAGTCACTTATCTTATGAGTTTTAGAGAGGGTGTTGACCTGCAATGACTGAGGGTGTTTCCTTAAGTGGAAGTACCAGATGCCAATTAAATTACAAATCCAGTCACTTATCCTATCAGCTAAGTATTGTGTTAGACATTGGCTATACATAGATAAAAATGGAACAATCTCACATGAATGCCAAATACATATAATTAGCTCTAACCTCTCCCCTGACTTCTAGTCCTTCATTTCAATTTGCCCCAAAATGAACTCATCACATTTCCCTCTAAACCTCCTACTTTCTACTCTTCTGTTGATGGCAACACCACTGCTGCAGACACAGATTTTAAACTCATAACTATCTGTATCATCTCCCACATCAATCAGTGGCCAATACAGATTCTATTTGTACAATAGCTTACATTGTTCCCTTTCTCTCCACTCGTCGTTGCCATGGGCCTCATTCAGGGCTTCTTATCACCTGTCACCTGGATAATTTCTTAATCAATCTTCCTATCTCCAGGATTTCTCCAAACCAAACATCCTACACATAGCTGAGAAAATAATCTTCCTAAGAAGAGATCTGACAATGTGACCACCCTGATGAAAATCTTTCAGTGGCTTCCCTCTGCTTAAAGAGTAATAATTTTAAAATTCCCTAATCTGGCATTTAAGGCCTTTGTAATCTTTCTCTAATCTACTTTTTCCAGCTTTTATGTCATTACTCCCCTCATGCATTCTACATTCTAGCCAAGCTTGACTAAAAGTTGTTCTATGAGCTTGATGTGTCATCTCCTGCTTCTGTGTATTTGTGTAGATGATACCCCATGCATGGAATGAATTCCTTCATCATCTGTACTTTTCAGAATCTTTTTTCCCTTCAAGATCAAGCCTAGTTATCACCTGCTTCATAAATCTTGCCTGATTCCTCCTGCTAAAAGTATTCTCTCCCCTTGTCTCCACCACAACACCCCGCTTTGTATTATATTTATTTATATATATGTTTATCTCCCTTCCTCCTCAATAGACTATGTAAATATCAGGACAGGTACCATAACTTTTTATCTTCGTATTCCCTGCACAAAGTAGACACTTAAGTAGTTACTGAATTAAACATGTATTTTTTGGGGGAGTCCTATTTCTTCTAACTCTAACCACAAAAATTATATATAATATACATATTATATATGTATGCATATACACACATACAAAGTGTACAAAACAGCTCCTTCCTCCTCAATTCTAGTGCATGAAGATTAACTTTAGAGAGATTTACAGAAACAACTAGAATTGAAAGTACTTTGAATATATAGACTCCTTATTGCTAAATCATTTTAAATTGTATATTGTTTTTAGCTTACCAACTTCTATTTGAAAAGAAATTAAAATTCAAGAAGCATTTACTGAGTATCTTCTATGTGAAAGACACAATGCTATAATCTAGCAGGGGAGATAAAACAGGTATATAAGTATCCACAATATATAGCTGGATTGTTACATGTCACACAAATTGGCATTTTATTATCTATTGCCTTATTCTCTGATTTTTCATGTGTGTTCGACTTGTTTTCCCCAAAAGCCCCTAAGTTCCTACAGGGTAAAGATCCTGAATCAGACCTATACCTTTCACTGTCCAAGATTGTTAAAGGAGTGCTCGATAAGTACTTTCTGACTGTTCAGTGGGGACAAACATTAGAGTATGCCTTTTCAAAAACACAATGTTCCACTTGCATTCATACCTAAGCAATATACACTTTAGAACAAAGTTGCCAAATTCACCAACCACAAAACTTCCAAGTTCTTCAGAAATAGATTAAAAAGTAATTGGGAAGTGTTTAACAAAATAAATATACAGTGCAACAGAGACAATGTTAATATGTAATTTTCTAAGTCAATATGTGACTGGCAAGGGATCCATTTCTATCTGACCTAGACACCACTGCTTTCGAATACAGTTGTTGGTTGTAACTAGTAACTACACACATGGCTAATCGTCAATTTCTAGAGTGGCTTGTGGTTCCCTCTCCCCTTTGTTCAAGGTATGAATACAGATCTACTTTGCATCTTCGAGGTAAAATCAGTTTAGAATGTTACATTTCCTTTTATTTGCATATATTAATGGTTGCTAAGATCTAGATCTGCCTCAGTTACTAAATTTTCACTTCTCAGTGGACTCCTCCAGTGATGGAACATCAGGAATCAGTCAGGAATAATGCTACTATAAAAATTCCCCTGGTCAGTGGGAAAAGGATATGGATGGTGACATACAAATTGTTACCATTCAATATATTGGCTTCCAAGCATCCTTAAACAGACAGGATGGAGATGAATATTGTGATCCTGTTATGGTCACTAAAACTAGCAATTTTGGAACTACTGATAAGATTATGGGTCTTGCTTAAGACATCATGGAATGAAACCTAAAATATGTTTGTTCAAATACAACAGGTTATGAATGAGAAAAATCCTTTGGAATTTGTGTAGGGAGATTGTTGGCCATTTTGGTGAATTAGAAGGGGCAAGCTGGAGTTGAGAAAACAGAAAAGAGATCGAGTAGAAATGATGGTCCATTCAAGGTCCTTGGTAGAGAAATGCAAGTGGAAGACTACCTGTACTGTTAGCAAGCCATTCCCAAGGTAGTTGGAATGGAAGGGAAGGAGGGCTGATCTTCAAATCAAAAGGGACCTAGGTTTGAATCTGTCCTCTCTTATTACTTGTATGATTATGGATGAGTTATTTAATTTCTCTCAGCTGAGAGTTCCTCTTTTATAAGATTAGGATAATTTAGTACCTGTAGTACCTATCTCACAGAGTTGTTGAAAGGATCAAATAAGGTAATGTGTGTAAAGTGCTTTGAAACTTTCAATGCTGTATGAATGGCAGTTATTATCTCCAATTGAACAGGTATCTTGTCATTCGCTATTGAAAGGAGCAAGTTTTCATTCTCAGTTTTAGGAAAACTTTCATTTGAGGGAAAAGTTTTTTTTTTAATTATTAAGATTAGTTTAGGTTTCTATGATTTATCATTCTGAGACCTCTAATTAGACTTGCAATTTTAGAGCTCTGGCTGACAGAGACCTGACAGGAATATATTAATAGTGAGAAACAAGTGTTTAGTGTAGGACCACTCTCAGTATCTTTCATTTCAGCATCCATCAGAGATGTATGGCACATTCAAGTTATGACTCCAGGTGGCCTTAAAAAAACTTGAGTGAAGACAAGATGGTTCTGACTTGTGCAGAATCACAATAGACAAGAAAGTTAAGAGCAGTGCAGAACCCTGATAGGACTAAGGGTTCATCAGTCTGAGGTCTTCTTGTATTGTGCTTCGCCCATTGCCTTGCACATAGTAGGTGATTAATAAATGTTTGCTCATTCATGGAGGTACAATTAGATTTCTAATGATAACACAGAGAAAGCAGAAGGGCAGCTAGGTGGCACAGTGGATGGAATATGGATTTGGAATCAAGAAGTCTCATTTTCATGAGTTCAAATCCAGCCTCAGACATTTATTAGCTGTGTGACCCTGATTTGCCTTAGTTTCCTCATATATAAAGTGATCTAGAGAAGGAAATGGCAAACCACTCCAATATCTCTGCCAAGAAATAGGATTATGGAGTGTCAGACATGACTGAAACAACTGAACAACATAAAGGCAGAAATTTCCTGAAGGATTATTTTCACATATCCCCATATCATTTAGTATGTCATGGTGGAAAAAAAGAACATAGGAACTAGAATTCACAGGAGAACATTGTTCACAGTAACAGGAACATTGTTCGATGATCCAGTATGATAGAATTAGCTCTTCTCAGCAATACAATGATCAGAGAATTCCAAATGATTCATATACAAAATGCTATCCACATCCAGAGGAAGAACTATGGAGTCTGAATGTAGAATGTAGATACTTATTTTCACATTTTTGTTTTTTCTTTCACATGGTTTTTCCCTTTTCTTCTGATTCTTTCTTCACAACATGACTATGTGTAAATATGTTTAATATGATTGCACATGTACAACCTATATCAGATTGCTTGCCATCTTGGGGAGGGGGAGGAAAAGGGAGAAAAAATTTGGAACTTAAAATCTAATAAAAGTGAACGTTGAAAACTTAGAAAAACTACTACCAAATTATACCTCTTTCATGTTGTAAAAAAAAAATTAAGAACTGGAGTTTAAAGATTTGTCTTCATGTCAAGTCCTAGCTATGTCATTTACTTGCTGTAAAGTGATGTTAACATAAAAAAGAGCACGAATGAAACCTTAAAAAAATAAATGAGACAAGGATAATACTTGCATTTCCTATTGAAAAATGATGCAAAAACACTGTAAATGTAAGTTAATATTATTACTATCACTATTATTTTTTATGCATTTGAGGAGGTCCTCTGGCACATGATTGAGCATTTAAAGCAGGTGTTCTTGGGGTCTGTTAACTTTAAAAAAATTTATAAATGTATTTTAATGTAATTGGCTTTATAATCCCACACATTTTATTTTACATATTTAAAATTTAAAATGTTTTGAGGAGAAGGTTCAGGGTTTCACCAGAATGCCAGAGGGGTCTATGATACAAAAATGGTTCAGAACCCTTGGTGCAGAGGTTGGGTTAAAAAAACAATGAAAGTCTATGAATACAATATTTACATCCAGGATTTACCAACTGCTGGAATGGAGGAAGTTGCAATTTGATATAATTATCAAAAATTTTGTTTTTATACCCATTTTGTAGATGTGAAGAATATTCTAAATTCTCTCTTGAGAAACTGATACATTGCATTTAACAAGAATCTAAGGAACCAAAATTGTTAGTTTCAATATCTAGGAGAGAAGTTGTTGATGTACATCTTTGCTGCTTACCCCTTTTCAAAAGCCTAATTCAAAAAGTGCCATCCCTAAAATTTCTTATTCCCTTGAGCACAGTGAGCGCAGTGAGTTCCTTAGCCTTAAAAACAGGTACATTATTAAATCTGGATCTCAACTTAATGGGCTACCTTATGCCTACAGGGCCAGCTAATTAGTCTTAATTATCTCATTATAGATTCTAAGTATCTCCAGCTGTTTCTCTACCTCTTCCCCCCCACCCCCCCACACTGTTTATTTTGCAGATAGTCTTGGCCAACTGATGGACACAGGTGAGATGTCCATATTGAGTCTTCATATCCATCAACTTCATTTACTGTTTTTGACCGAGATTCTTAATTGCTTGGTTTTGCAGAGATAGAATTTGGGAAACCAGAAGGTTTTTTTTTTTTATCTTTTATTCAGGGTAGGGAGATTTAGGAGTGGTGGAGAGAGAATAAAGATAAAACCTTTAATTTAAGGCAACTTTCAGCACTACTTGCCATAAAAATAAACCCCCAAATTATATTGGATTCATATTTTCCCATTTGTACATCTGAGAGTATGATTGTGGTATCCCCAGAGGTGTTAAACAGTAATCAGGAATCTTCTATAACTTCATAACTTTGAAAGTCTGGTTTTCCCCCTCTCCATCCTGATCAGAAAATGAATCAATCAAAAAACACAGGACAATATTTTTTCTACAATGGAAAAAAGAGGGAAGTTTGTTAATGATTAAGAAAAAAGAACAATACAGAGAAATGTTGGGACAAAAGAAAGAAGTAATTAAAAATGGAAACTTGCCCTATTTTCTTTACTTTCTAATTTCTACCTTCCTTTATATATTAAGGTCATTTAATTCCACATCTGGTTCCATAAATATAAAATAGGAGGAATACCAAATATCATATTTTTGTGTGACAAAATCAAGTTGTTGGAATATCCTCCTAAAACACAAAGGTAGAAATATCACTAATCACTCTAAGAATGTATTTTTTTTTAAAGCAATAGTACTGTTTCATCTTTCCCCAAAACTATCAATTGCATAGAATTTTATTTTCTGTGAAAAACACAAGTCCTACCAATTCTAAACATATGTTCACTCTGTGATCACTCTGACTCAAAGTGCAATCACATAATGTCCACACGATAAAAAGCTAATGGTACCAATCAATACTAAATTCACAACTGGTACAACCTCAATTCACAATCAGTAGTATTAGGTTTTCCATAAGGAAGAAGAGCCTCCTTGTAGCTATTTTCATTTTTCCCTTTGCCAACTCAATTCACCCTTGTTCATATTAAACTAAAAAGAATGTTTCTATCACATTGAAGGGTTTTATACTGAACAGCACCCTAGAGATTCTTCATTGACTGGCTTGGGTAATACTATCTTTCCTTTAGTTTATTAGTTTGACAAAGTTAATTTAAAAACAATCTAGGGAACCTGAAGTGATTCTTGGAAGGGTGCATGGATCTGCCCATGGGGTTGGTTGCCCTGTTTGGTTTGCATACGCAGAGTCTCCAGAGACAGTGTTTGGCTTCCTATTTTAACAATTTCTTACAGAACAGAAAAGGAAGAAAAATGGAAATTGTTGATAATGCAGACACATTTTCCAAACTTTGAAAAGGGAAAATATCTTGATAATGTGGTAGCAAGAGTGTTGATGGTTCTGCTCTTTACACGAGTGGGTATTTCGTTTTGTTTAGCCAAGGACCAATTCGATAAAGTGGTACGATTCTTTATTGCCAAAAAAAGCCCATTTTCATCAGAAATATAACCTTGGGCATATCAAGTCTAATTAAATTCTTAGAAAGTACAAATTGTTGAATAAAAACCAAAATGCATTTCAAAGTAAATACCAATTAATATGACACCCAATTTCCTTCCCCTTTTCTAATCACTCCAGTGAGCATGGCTCAGACATAAAACATATTCAATCTATTTTTTCAAATTCAATTAAAGGTTATTTTTCATTTTAATCCAAGAATCCTATCCACTGAGTAAGTAAATCAGTAACATGAAAAGGCTACCCATCTGCTTTTTTCTTTTAATTTATGGAGGCTTTTTGTCATCTACTCATTTAAATGAACATTTTAATACTTTAACTTGTTCTGTTCAACAGCTACTCATTCTGTATATGAATAGTTTCTATTCAAGAGGGTTATTTAAAAGAAAAGGTTGCATTGTTTCCTATTTACTATTACTATTTAAATAAAACTGTAAAGTCATATTGCTTTGCTTGTAATGTAGAGTACTGTTATACTCAGCTTAGTAGATGAGAGAAACTTTCAAATCATAATATTTATATTCAACACAATTTAGCAAATAACATATGTTGCACAGAATTTCTAAAGCAACAAAGAGTTGAACATTCAAATGACTCGTGGAAAAAATTTGGTCCTCATTCCCTGTTTGAGATGTCTATGGCCAAAGTTGTATGCTACTGGCAGGTACAGGGGGTTCAGTGGACCATCATGATGGTATGACTATGTACCGCTTGACTAGATTCTGTGATTATTCTGAACAGTAGTGGCAGCTTTGGGCCTTCATACACGCATAATGAGAAAGGGAGGAGTTCTGACAATATCAGTTAGGAATCAATAATGCAGCAGCTTCATATTCATAAAAGTGAGCATTGATAACCGTAGCACCTTCTGTTTGGATAACACTTCATTGTTTATACGTTTATGCATTTTCCCATTTGAGCCTTACAATAGTTTTGTGAGGGAGGTAGAGGGCACGGATTATTCCCATTTTCTAGGTAGGGAAATTAAGTAAAACAAAGTTGAAGTGACTTGCCCAAACTCACACAAGTAGCAAAAACTCAAATCCAGATCTTTTATCTCTAGTATAGTGGAAAGAGAACTAGATTTGGAGTCAGAAAACCTGGGTTTGAGTCTGCGCTCTGTCATTTACTATTATGTCACCCTAGAGAAGTAGAGAAGTCACTTGACCACTATAGGTCTCAGTTTCCTTCTATACAAAATAAAGAAGGTAGACTAGATGATCTCTGCGGTTTCTTTTCACTCTAAAATCCCATTATTCTAAATCCTTTGCAGGAATAAAATGTTTAAGATGAAAAAAAGATAGTAATTAAAAAAGTAGAGCAACAGTAAGATTTTCTTATTATTCCAATGTAAGCTCGGTGAGGGTAGGGGTCATTTTATGGTTCTTGGTATCCAGAAGAGGGTCTAGCTCTGTCCTTCACACATTGCTTGTGCATATTTCTGGTGATGAAGATGATGATGAAGGACAAAGACTATGAGGCTGTTCTGCTCTCCCTGGATACCCCACACCCCAGAAGCCTGGAATTGAGGCCAGTGTGGGGGTGCCAAACTGTCACTCAGTCAGATGTTCTATTGCCGAGGGGGACCAGATGATCAGGTTTTGCATGCCTGGTTTACACTCTTCAAATATTTATAGACAGTTCTCTTTGCCTCCAGCCTTAGTTGTCACTTAGCCAAGTTATACATACATAGTTCCTTTAATCTTTCCTTAGAAATCAATCCCATTCAGCTCCTTAATCATTCTGGACACTTTTCTCTAAACTTTCTAACAGTTTGTCTTTCTTATCATTTATTCCAGTGAATCACAGAAATGCTTCCTGTGCAGAAGCATCATTACCAAATGAGTGACTCTGTCACGTTTCCATTACAAGGAACAATGCCTTTATATCTATAGCACAAAGTTGTTCATCATTCTTTCTTTTAGTATTATCACAGTAAAAATTTCATATTTAAGCTGATAGATCAATCAATAGATCATCATAGAATGGAAGAACTAATTCCCATCATCTGCATTGTAGTTTAATGGAAAGCGCCTTGGTTGCAGTTGTTTCAGTTGTGTCTGACTCTTCATGACCCCATTTGTAGTTTTCTTGATAAATATACTAGAGGGGTTTGCCATTTTCTTCTCTAGCTCATTTTGCAGCTCAGGTAACTGAGGCAGACAGGGTTAAGTGATTTGCCCAGGGTCACACAGCTAGTACGTGTCTGAGGTCATATTTGAACTCAAGTCTTGCACTCTAACCCACAGTGTCAATTCAATGTCAAAAGAACCCTGAACTGAGTTAAAAGGCCCCAGGTTGTTCTGAGCCCTGGAGTCTTAGGCCAGTTCCTCCATGTTCTGGGAGTGATTCTATGTCTGACAATGACAGCATAGAATTAGATGATCTTTAGATTCTTCAGGCTCTAAAATTTTGAGAACCTTAGCTACAAATGGCACATTCACTGACCTGCTCCTCTGATTAAGTAAAAACTTACATTCAAGTTGCAATGCTTCCTGGGAGAGCACTAAAGAGACGATGACCCAGCTGTTCCCTTTGGTTTTCTCCCCACCTATTAGCTTTCTTGTTAGTTTCAATGTCCTGGATACAGGTGCTGAGGTGAGTGGTCAATGAAAGGACCCTTGGAGAGGAGAAGCATAAGCTGCCTTTTGAAGATCTTTCTTCTGGAATCCATATTAGCAAATAGAAGCCCCAAATTTCAAGAGCTCCTAGAAATGGCCTAAGATGGCAAAAATTAGCAAGTGAAATATCATACCACAGAATCATAAATTATGAACTTGAAGGGAGATGAAAGGTCACTTATTCCAAGTCCTTCATTTTTCAGATGAGGAAAGCTAAGGCTCAGAGAGTTAAGCAACTTCCTTCAAGTCATACAGGAAGTAAGAAGCAGAGTTTGAATGGCTAAGTCTTCTACTCATGTACACTTTGATTTTTAAATGTAAATCAAACACTCTCATTTCCTTATTAGCAAGTAGACATTAGTAACCTTACCTAGATCAACCATGAGGAGGCGAGTAAGAGCTGTGTAGAATGTTGTTCGATATCTGAGGTCACTAAGATTGTAGCCTTCTCTGACACCCAGAAAAGGGAAGTGCTCACTCTAACAAAAACAAAATGGCATCCCGAGTTAAAATGCAGCGCCAAACTATGAAAAACATTGAATTCACTGATGAGAGAATAACACTTACAGTATGGTTTTGAAGCATGAATTTCACAGCCTCTATTTTCACCAGTTTTTTTAAAAGAATATAAGTAATAGTAGTCAAGGATATTTTTTCTAGGGGAGGAATATGGTTTTATTTTACAAGCATGTAACCAAAACAATCATATAATACTGTTTTTTTTTCTTATGAGGGATAAACATTAATCCTAAAAAAAGAATACAGTATAGAAATGTCTTTCACTGTCAGAGTAATAATCCATTATTAACCAGTGCAATTACTTTTCCTATCTCATATAGAATTCTAGTCATGAAAAAGAAGAATGAATTTTATAATTAAGATAAGAATTCTCTTAGTATTAAAGTCTTGATGGTGGAAAATTAAAACTGACCCCTTTTAAATTTTGGATGTTACTTTAGACTTTCTTTTTACTTAATGTGATTTTATCATAAAATAATTATCAATGAGCCATAATGGAGAAAAAAATTACTCAACTCTAAGAAGCAATGAGCTCTGCCAGAAGAATTATAAGAAAATCCTGCTTAGATGGGGGATTAGAAAGCTCTCCAGGGAGCTCAGCACATGACATGCCATCCATTGATGAAGCAGCGCAGCATTTCTCAGCCACTGTACTTTGAGCAGAGGAAAAGGGGGGCAAAGAGAACAGACAGGAGTTTTGACCAAGAACTCTGCTACACTCAAAAAGTGGTCCAATCATGAATTCCTGAATTCACCCATAACTGATTCCATTATTTTGCTTTTATCTTTTAGAACACCTCAATTTATGTTTTTGCCAATTTCTAAAAGGGAAATCTAGTTGCTACATCTTTTATATACTCCTAAATCCTTTCTTCTACTTTTGATATTTTTCTCTCTCTCTCTCTGCCAAAGAATATAAATACAGTATATAAGCTTTTACACCTTTGAAACTTGGTTCATGACACTATTCAGACTCAGTCTGCCTGGTTTCATCACTTCCCCAAAGGTCCACTCCTCTAATTCTTCCAAACTCTCCCACAAGTTACATGCATGGATTTAGAGAAGGCTAGACCTAAAAAAACCCTCAGAAGTCATGTAGTATAACCTATATCTAAATAATAATTTCTCTGTAGATTGAATCTCTTCTCTCTCATGTTTCCCAAATACTGACCAACTATGGTCATATCTCCCTATAACTACACTGGTGTTTTTTAGACATTTATGAAGTGGTATGGTGAATCATTCAATCAACAATCATTTATTAAAAGCTTACTGTATGCCAGGCACTATGCTAAATGCTGAGGATACAAGAAAAAGCAAAAAAGATTCCCTATTTATGAGAAGCCTACATTCTAACAAGTAAAGTATTCCTTATTTCTATTTCTGGCTCTGCCAGTGACTAGCTCAGTGACCGTGAGTAAGTTCTTAGCCTCTATGAGCTTCAGTTTTCCCATCTGTAAAACAGGGATGACAATACCTGCTGACTTATCTCACTCAGAGGGTTGTTATAATGCTCACAGGAAATAATGGAAGTGAAAATGCTTTTTTCAAAGAGTTATGGGCCATATATGGATATGGCATTATTGTTATTCTTGTAGGTATCTATAGTATTTACAATTTGTCTTATCCATTAGACCATATACTTAAAGGTCAGTTCATATACTAATTTCTCACAGAACAATGTTCTGCTCATAGTGAGTGCTTGATAAACAAGGTTTATTGATTGACTGATAGGCAGAAGCAGTGCTGATATGTTGAAAGTCCTTCATTGCCTACACAGCATGGAAACTGGATGACTTTACAGTGCCATTCACTGAACGGAGGAACTGCCACTCAAGCTTCATTTGGCTAATAGAGGAAAGAATCAATAAACTAAGAAACATCTTAAGTAATTACCATATACAAATTTTCTTGCAGTTGCAAAGTTAAAAGTGACAGGGTCTTTGGGAAATAAGAATGTTGCCATTAATAGGAATCTTTCTGTCAGTGCTGTTAATAAACAGCAAGTCATGTTTTGACAATAGAATATTTATGGTAGTAATAAAAAGAACATTCACAGGAAGAATCTACTCTGCCAAAGACACATTTGCTGCAAAACTGCATCTGTGCACTTTGTACCAAGGCCAGCCTTAGTGCCTTTTAATTACATTCTAAAGAAAAAAATAATTAAGAATGCATTTTTTCATTTTGCCAATAAATAATAATAAAACAGATTCATATGCATAAATACTATGACTTTATATTTCCTGCTAGGAACCCAAGGCTGGCTATGGCCATAAAAGGAAGGTAGACCGAATCAAAGCAAACAAAGAATATGAGAAGAAAAAGAAAGAGGGGCAGGACACATATTCTTCACTTTTAACTCATTCTTCTCTGGGTAAGTAGGTTCTTTAGAGTTTCCTCTGGTCAGTCAAACCAATCAGTGAATAAATTATTATTAAGAGGCTGTTATATGCCAGATACTGGACTAGGCACTGAGAATACAATGAAAAAGAAACACAAGTCTCTGTTCTCAAGGAACTTACAATTTAAGGGGGAAAGGAAGCACACAAAAGGAAGTTGGAAAAGAGAGATATCTCGCAAGCATCAGTATTAGGTCACTGGTGAACCAAATAGGAGAATAAGGAAGCCCATAAATGAGAACTCACTTGTACTGAATGGGAAGGTTCCTTTCAGTAACTGCCAGTTAGGCTATAGAGAGGCCATATTTCTATAGATGAAATAGAGAAAAAAAATAAAGAAAATAGTGTACTGCTAGATTCATGTCCTAGTAGAGAAAGCTTCCTACCTTTTTATGGAAGGGAATAATTTACTAAGAAGATACACAGGAAAGTTTCTACTTGGCTTCCAGCTCTATGGATAAGTTAAGCTTCATGGTATAGACAAACATTGCATATTTGGATAACTGTAGTAAAACTGCCAAAAAGTTTCTTTTTCTAAACATTCAGTTATGAAAAAGCTAGGCAAGAAATGCAAAGGCTGGCATGACAAATTACTAACAGACAGGGAAAGGTTAGAGAGAAAAATGTTGGAGGAAAAGAATAGGGCAATCTTACATAGCTCTTTAAGGTTTACAAATCACTTTCTTCACAATAACCTATAAGTGGCACAAGCATTATTTTCTCTACTTTACTAAATGGGATGAGAAGGTGTTGGTCCCTTAACATAATGGAATAGCATATTAATAGTTCCATACAGCTTAGAATACTTCTCAGTGGGTAAAAGAGTAAAATAAATTAATAAATACTGAGTAGATTATGATGACGGTATAGTTAAAGAAGAATGTTTAAAATATACATATGAAAGCAGAGCCAAGATGACAAAATAGCAGCAAGAAGCACAGAAAACTCCTTACTCATAAATTCTAACAGGTCAAGAAAATATACCAGACCAAATCCTGATTGAGAAATTCAAGAAAAATTTCACAGTGAATATTTTATCTATCTTATTGTTGACAAAGAGACAATGGGGATGGGAATCTGGCTGAAAGTATGCTACACATGACCATTCCAGGGCAGGGAGAGGCTATCAGGGTAAGACATCCTATATACACAGAGAGGCTGAAAGTTGTGTAGTTTGTAGGAAAAGGCGCCAACTAGTAGCTCCGTAACTCATTACCTAGTTCTGGGTCACAGATCTAGGGTAGAATACAATATTCCAGAAGAGAAAGGCTAAAAGCTTACAACCAAAAATAAGTTAACCAGCAAAACTGAGTATAATCCAATAGAGGAAAAAACCCCCAGACTTTTAATAAACTAGAGGACTTCCAAGTATTCCTGATGAAAAGACAGAGTGGTATAAAAAACTATGAAAGACAAATAAGGGAGTCAAGAGAAACATAAAAGGTAAATGTAAGTGAGAGACCACATGAGACAAAGCAAAGATAAACTATTTATTTTCTATCATGGGAAGATGATGGGCACTGAGTGCTCTCCTTCTAGTATGGGTACATAAGTGCTCTCAGAATCCTATCATCATCATGGGCTACAGGGAAGTTTAATAAGAAAGAGGCACCAGTAGTGGTTTTGTTATGTTCTGACAATTTTAAAAGAAGAATGAAAAAGGTAGGTAAGAAGAATATACTAGAAAGCAAAAGGGAGAGGAAAGTTAGGGAAAATTATCTCACATAATCAGGCTGTGTATAGAGAAATCTATATAAACAAGGAGAGGCAGATGGGGTGCTGCTGATACCTGAACTTCATCCTCATCTGAACTAGTCAAAGAAGGGAAGAATATAAAAAAAATCACACACACACAAGACTGGGTACATAAACTTTGTTGTTCAATTGTTTTTATTTGTGTTCAACTCTTCATGATCTCATATGGGATTTTCTTGGCAAAGATAACCAGAGTGGTTTGTCATTGCCTTCTCCAGTGCATTTTACAGATGAGGAAAATGAGGCAAACAGGGTTAAGTGACTTGCCCAGAGTCACACAGCTAGTAAGTATCTGAGAACAAGTTTGAACTTAGGAAGATGAGTTTTCCTGACTCTAGGCTTGGTGCTCTATCCACTGCCCCACCTGGCTGCCTCTGGCTACATAAATACATTTCACTAAATAGGGAAACAGGAGAGATGGGGTGGGGGGGCAGGGGGAAGAAGGAAGAGGAGGGAACAAGAGGGAGTATATCATAAAGATGAGATTATTCCTAAGTAAATCTATTTAAGGATGCACCAAAAATATTTATAGCACCTCTTTTTTGCAGTGGCAAAGAAATGGAAACTGAGGGGGTACCCATCAATCAACTGGGGAATAACTTACCAAGTTATGGCATATAAATGTGATGGAATATAATTGTTATAAGAAATGATGAAAAGAATCATATATGTCCATAAAACTGGACTTACATAAATTGATGCTGAGTAAAGTGAGCAAAGCTAGGAGAACAATTTATACAACGACAACAATATTGTAAGTACAAACAACTTCCGAAGATTTAGGAAATCTGATCAGCATAATGACCAACCATGATTCCAGAAGACTCAAGAAAAAACATGCTACCTCTCATTTGAAAGAGAAGTGAAATACTCAAGAAGAGACATAAATATGTATGTATGTATACATTTTTGGACATGACCAATGACAAAATTTGTTTTTCTTGATTCTACATGTTTATATTAAGGGTTTTGTATTTCTTTTTAAGTTGGTTGGAGAGAAGGTAGATTTTTTCTGACAGAGAAAAAAAATTTAACTAAAAAAAGAAATACATAGAGAGGCAGCTCAGTGGCAGATAAAATGCTAGCTAAGTCAGAAGACCTGAGTTCAAATTTGGACTCAGATGCTTATTAGCTATGTGATGCCTGGCAAGTTGCTTAACCTCCGTCTGCCTCAGTGTTCTCAACTATAAAATAGGGATGATAGTAACAGTACCTACCTTTCAGGGTAAGGATGAAATCTGACGTTATACATAAAGTGTTCTGCAGATCTTAATGTGCTTTATAAACACTAGCTATCATATACACATTTTGAGGACAGGATTATACCTTATTCAACTAATGGGGTCAATTTAGCCCTAAACTTTAAGTAATGTACCACATACCTTGCCAGGTACCAAGCCATGGGGAAGCCTGGTAAGCTTATATCTGGGTATGAGTTAACGGAGGGGCTAGGACCTCCATCCTTGGGTACTTGCAGATCTTGTTTCTTGTCAGTTTATTGTGCTGTGATAAAAAGCCTTTTAATTAGCTGCTGGAATAGAAATAAGTACAACCAAAAAAGTTTGGAGTACATATTTTTCTTCCTCTTCCCTGACAGCAAGCTAGGCCAGAACTACCACCAAAACGACTACTAACCTCTAGGTTGGAGGGAGGGGAATTGAGCAGTTCCTGCACCCAGGCCTCCATGTGACTATGAATGTGAATGCAGAGTGCCTTGTTTACTCTTTCCTAATCTTGGGTGAGATGGAATGGTACAGGTAATCTTGTGAACCTCAGAGGTCAGAAAAGTTATCAGTCTCCTTTGCAAATGGAGTTGATGGCAGTAGCAAGAGATAAGTCTAATGTGAAGGAGCCTGCCCCAGCAGCTACCTCCTTGGCACAGACTAGCAGAGAACTAACTTGGCATCTGAGATGTGTCTCATAAGCACTTTTCTATGGTCTGTACAATACCCAGAAATGAATTTGGTGGGGAATTTTTGAAGAAAGGAATCAAGTGCCATGAAGTATCTGTCTTGATTGGATATCAGGGGAAGGAATTTACTCTTTTCAGGAACTGGGCATGTAGAGGGGAGGAGGCATCTCAGGGTTTGGGGAGATGCTACTGTTCTTCAGCCATTTCTATAACTTCTCAGTAAATAATCTCTTTGTAAAAACCTAATCAGTTAATTAATATTGGGGAGATATTAACTGGTCAAATGATGTTTACTCGGAAATACTGAACAGGGATCACCCCGGCAATAATAACCTCACCTATGTTATTCCTGGAACTCAGTAAGTAGAAGGAGCAGTTGATCTCTGGAAACCCAACCTGCTGATCCAAGCAGTGTCAGAAGAGTGAGTCCACAGCCTATGCTATATTCATAGAAGTGAATCTGTTATCAAGATGATACATTAGAAATCATCGTAGGGTAATAATGGCCCCAAATAAGGTTGAAGTGGGTGGTCATTGTTGTTGTGACTAGGCCTGGGTTTTCATTAACATAAGAAATGCCTGGTTAGGAATTTCCTCTTCTAATGAAGACCAGCACCCTTTTTTTTTTTTTTTTTTTGTACCTTCCAGTCTTAAAGTCTTGCCTGGGTCACTAAACCAGGATGTGCTAGACGCAGGTCTTAAACTCAGATCTTTCTGCTTCTGAGGTTAAGTCTCCAGCCATCACACTGCTGCATCAGAGAACTTAAGTACAGTGACAAAAATTCCAAAGTTGTAAGTTTTCCCTTTATCAGATTAGGCTGAATGTATATACAAGCAGGAATTGGAAAACAAAGATATCTTTCACTCAGACCTCTAACTTACTAGATGTTTGGTGGTTTGATGAAAAAGATTTAGTTCATCAGTCAGACCAAAAGCAACATGCACTGAGCATTTACTAGGTGAAGAACACTGTGACAGACCTTGTGGGAAACTATGCAAAAAGAAAACAAAAGCCATGTCCCACCTTTTAAGACATTTATAATGTAATGCCAGATAGGGTTAACAAAGATAGTTCATTCTACTAGACAAAGATAAATACTTATGTACTAAATATTCTGAAAAGTAAGGAAAAAAAATAATAGGCAAATATATTACAAATTAGATGTATTTTAGTCAATACATTTTTAAAAAAAGGAATCAAGATATAACTCTGGAAAGGATTTATGAAGGAAGTATCTGCAGTAGAATTTTGAAATCTAAGAGGGACTTACTGGAAGACTTTTTAAATTAAGTGAATGGCATGCAATGTTTCATGGTTAAAAGATGATAAAGGAATATAGGATGAGAAAGAAGGTATGTTTGATAGAGTACAAAATAGGGCAGAGAGGTAAATTAGGAGATTAGTTACAGAGATAAAGGCTAAGGACCATTTAGTCTAATATACTTGGTTGGAAAAGGAAGATAGGCCACATGTGTAGTAAGAGAAAGGAATACCTGATAAAATAGCATGAAGGTTGTACTGACACTCATGGAAGATTTAAAAAATCTATACCAGGAGTTTTTTAATCTGGTATCTGAGAACTTGATTTTTTAAAAAATATTTTGATAATACTGTATTTTGTTATAGCTGAATGTATTTCATTATGGGATATAGTTCATAACAACTGGTTTTCTTTGCAAGTCTAGCATTTAAAAACATTATTTTTAGAAGATTAGATATATCTTAAATCTTACTGAGTCATTAGTCTTTACCTGACAGCTAAATGTGTCTGTGATACAAACAAGGTTAGGAAACCTTGACCTTGAGAAGGGCTGCCACTGTTTTGGGTAAATCCTCTATTGAGGATTTATAGCAGTGCCTGGACAAGAATAACATAGGTTGAGGCAAGATTCCAATTAACACAAATGGAGAAATTACTGACACTGATGGAAATGGATTCATTAATATATTCAAATTCAAGATGAGAAATTTTATTTTAGTACGAAAACTGATTGGAAGTAATTGTGAACTTTGGCAAAACAGAGTAACATAACAGAACTAAGATCTAAGAAAGGTAGTCCTTACAGAGCAGAAGGACGCTAACTAAGAATGGAGATGAATGACAAATGCTGTGAAGGAAGAATTGGCAGAACTTGACTGAAGTTGAGTTAGATGATGGGGCTGAAAGAGAGTTAGCAATCAAAGTTGATTTCTACTCAACATTGCTCACTAGAAAAAAAAGAGGACTCATGGGAGTGTCTGTCATGGATAGACAAAGCCAGGAAATAAAAGGTGTGACATGAACTACTCTCTGGAGAAGAGATATCAACATTTAGATAACTGAAGGACCTGTGCTGAAATAATTTTCAGAAATGAAGAAAGTACATTAGTAAAAACCAAGTTTGCTGATAATACTAAGGCTTCCATGTGGTGAAATTTGGAACTAATGGATAAGCTGCAGGGAGATCTCATAAAGCCATACATGGGCAAGATGAAAAGTAGGAGATTAGCTTCAAAGTGGGCAAATATAAGGTAATAATATATCAAAGTAAAAAACAAAGTAATATATGCTTATAAAACCACAAACTCTGCTTTAAATTGTAGCCTAAGAAAATAAGTTTGAAATCATGGTTGATTTTTCCTTGAAGATTGTCCCCTTAAAAGGTGAGGAAAATGATTTGATTAATCAAGAAAGTCTTTGGAAACAAAGGTATTTTTTTATCCTACTTTTGTTTAAATATTGAAACTAGAATAGAATATCATTCTAATTCCCTTACCTTAGGTTAAAATAAAGCTAAATAAGGTTCAGGAAAAGACATGTACAATGATCAAGATAAAAGGGTTTTCACGAGGATAAACAAAAGGAATGCAGATATGACTGTAATTACAATGTGGAAAAACTAAGCAATATTCCTTTGAGTTCAAAGAAGATAGCTTGAAAGGAAATGAAAGGATTCTTTTTCAGAATAGAACATATTAGAAGTGGAAATATAAATGGGCTTAGGAAAGACTTAAATAAGTAAATTCAGTGAGAAGTGGAAATATAAATGGGCTTAGGAAAGACTTAAATAAGTAAATTCAGTGACAAATGAGTCATGTTAGAATTTATTAAAAGGACATTAGGAATGTTTCTCTTATACTCCTAGTCTTGGAGGATGTCAATGGTAGGCTACTACAATACTCTCCAATAAAATTCTCAGACGTCACTGAATCAGAAAATTAGCCTACTTGAACTAAATGTCTGACCATGTATAAGATCTCTTATCTTATTAGGAGGGTGAATTTTGATGAGCAAACTATGAAAAAAAATTCCTTACTTGTTTAAAACAACAACAATGACAACATGGGAATAGGAAGAGAAAACTCAAAGTTAGATGAAAACCAACTCTCTTCTTTCTTCTTTTCCTCTTTTTTCATTAATAAGTAATTAGCTTATTCTAATAGCTCACATGCTATTGGGTCTCCACTTCCCAAAATAACTGCCTGTGTTAACCATTGGAATGATCTTGGAGATTCCTGCTGCAGGGAAGATAACTTTTGAAAGAGGTGGAATCTAGCAATTTTAACCAGTATACTATAGAGAAGAAATTTCACAGTGACTCCTCACAAGGATGATCTTTGTATCAATATACCTGAAATGTGCAAATCAAACATTTGGTTCTACGAATTCCTAAAAATCAGTTTAAAAAATGGTGAGAACAGAAAAAAATATTCAAATATATGATAAATACAATATAATTAATAAGCTGGAGAAACATAACAGTTTTTTTTCCAGTGGTCACTAGACTTTAAAGATATAACTTGACCAATTTGGAGAAATGCACACTTAGCAAAGAGTAGCCCTAGGATGAATATGACTGGTTAGCTACAGTCTATGGAGTTCTGAGGTGGCAACCTCATAGATGTAATTATTTAGTGATATTATTTTATTGTCACTGTAAAAGTCAATTCAAATATTTTCTAAATAGGTAAAAATCATTCTGAGAGTAGCAATAAACATACAAGTGTGTTTGGAGCACCCAACTTTCTACTTTAAGCCAAATAACCCAATAAGATTCCCTAGTTACCTTAAAACTGGTAGCCCTTCCTAAAAGGAAGACTATCTTTTGAATTCTCAATATCTAAAGGACAGATCAAAACCCAGAAAATTGAAACAAGAAGACATTAGGGGTTCTTAACCTGTTCTGAATCACAGATCCCTTAGATAATCTGGTGAAGCCTTTGGGCGGTCTCAGAATAATATTTATAAATACATAAAAATATTAAAAAAAGAAATCAATTATACTAAAGTATGATGATCAAAATATTTAAAAAAAACCCCCTAAGTTAATAGGTTTCAAATTAAGAACCTCTGGAATACAGCATAATATACAGATTAAGGTCAATTTAGAAGCAGGTAGAAATGACAAGAGTAGAAGCAACTCTAAGTATCTGGGACAGTCCACATTGTGAGCAATAAAATTTTAAATTTCATTTTAGACTTCACTGTAAGCCATCTGCCCTTTTGAAGAAGTCATAGTTGGGGTGGGGGGGGGAAGGAAGGGTTGTTTCACTTATTTACTGTTTTGTTATCTTTTAAAGTTAGCAATATTTTTAATATTACTGTTTATTCATTAACATAATCTAATTAATAAATGGCCTGAAGCTGGTGGCTTCAATTTTGGGGGTTTTTTTAAACTGTTAAACAAGACCATATTTTTGCAAGCCATATAGCTGTTTATTGCTCTAAAAATAACACAATTAGGATTAAAAACACATTACAGTAAAGATAATGACTGGAAACAACAAAACATGCATTAGGGAACACCATGACTACACTGACATAGCTGCACTAGTCACATATTCCATTATGTAAATGAATTCAAAGATATTTCATGACTGATCAGCTGGAAGCGACATAATGATTTATAATTCAAATAACTGAGCATTGAAATCAAATTGAGCTAATATATATTTCTAAATATGCAAACCTGAAATAATTGTTAAAATAACGTAAAACAATGCACACTAGTGGAAATCATTTGTATCCCTTTGTTAAAGATGTCATAGTTTCTTTTAACTTTTATATAAGTTTTCTTGAATCATTTAAAAAAAACTTTCAGAAAACTGGTCAAAAGCAGTAAACATTTTGTAAAATAAAAGGCTACATTTTCTGAACAAATTCATGAGGAGCTGAAAGCTACAAAATGGAAAAATGATCTAAATGGTAGATATGAGTGAATGGACAATTGCTAAAAACAACAATGCAAGCCAAATTAATTCTATTTTAAAATTAAAATTTTACTTAAGGCATGGGATAAATTCAACCTATAAGGAACATTCTATAAAATATCTATTTCTTTCTAAACAATTTGCACAAATATTTTAAATAAATTAATTCACTGTGAAAAGGTCGAAGTTAGAAAACCCAGGAAGTACTTATAAACCACTTCATATGTTAGAAATAAAAAGTATTTCAGTATTATTATTAAAAAAAAACCATTGCGTGAGTTTTTTTAATAAGAAAAAAATACATATCTTTAAAAGCCAAAATGACCACAGAAATTGGGTTGTACATCATTTTCCAGTAAAAAAGAAAAACAGCCTCGACAGGTGTAATTTATCATTTTTCTGATTTAATACCAAAGAAATATATTAAAATAATAAAAAGAATCCTGAAATCCTCAAAATTTGTAGTGATAAATAGCCCTCCCTGTCTTTATTGCATTATACCTACTAACAGAAATATTGCATGGTGGATTTTGCCAGACAAGGACGATTATTTTCCAATAAAAAGTTGCATATTAAATTCCAGCACAAAAGTGGGTGTCTAATACTTTGGAAATCTTTTATGGTTTGCCAAGGAACACAATTTTAAACTTAACTAATACAAACATATTACTGAAGTGAACCTATGTTAAAGGTTTCTCTACACAACCCCAACTATTGCTAGCAGAAGCCACTATCTTCAGAATGTTATGCTGAAATTAAAATATCAACTAATACTGAATACTTAACTAGACCAATGCTTTTCAAGTCTTCTAGATTTCTCACGGTTGATGTGCAAAATATTTTACATATAGTTAGCTCACATGTGGAACATGACAGCATCAGTAAAGTGTAAATTAACAAAATATCTAATTCTTAATTAAAAATAAAAAATTAAAGACATTTGTGCATTTGACATATAATGTAACATCTCCTTTATTTTTAAAAAAAAATCTAGGGGGTTGATTTTGTGAGGGTTAGAATTTCAAAACTGTATAATAAAGCTTACAATTTGATTCCATCTTTTCATTATGTACTCTTTCTTCATCCAATGCTCATTTGTTTCTTTTTAATTAGACAAAAGGATGACCCTGAAAAATATTCAGTGCACTTGTTTCTATGACTATGGTGCAATATTTTAAAACATTTTGATATTTAAAAAAATAAAATTGTTATTTCTTAAAAAAACCAAAACCAGTTCCTTGACATGTTGCAATGAATCATGTATCAGTTACCGAGTTCACTGTGCATTGGTTTACTTGTACAAAAGAGGCCTTCAAAGACAATCATATATTAGGTAGCATGGTACAGTAGGAAAAGTCATGGCTGAGGTGCCAGAAGACAGAAGTTCAAATACCACCCTCTGCCTCTTACTACCAGTGAGTCACTTTATCCTCCTAGGCCTTAATTTTCTCACTTGTAAAATGAAGGGACTGAACTAGAGAAAGAGCCTCTGAAATCCCTTCAAAATCTAGAACCATGATGCTGTCTGTGAGTGTGGCATTTTCTCTGTTTCTCTGCTACTTGTTTACTGGGGACTACAAAATCTGGAGAGAGAGGGGCTGGGTTTGAATCTGGCTGTGCCATCTTGGACAAATCACTTCTCTCTGGACCTTGGTGTCTCCTCCGTATTAAAATGAGGCTTCTGGACTAGATGCTTTCTAAGTTCCCTTTCAGAAGTAATTCTATGTACAAACAAGGAAGGAACCTATGCACTAATCTACCTTATTAGGATACAGTGCCCTTGCATTAAAATATTTTTTCTACCCTGTATTATAGTTGTGTGTGTGAGTGAATGTGTGTGTGTGTGTGTGTGTGTAATAACTACATCATTCCTTCTATTAGATAAGAAGCTCCTTGGTGACAGGGGCTGTTATTTTTCATCTTTCACTGTATTCCTAACGCTGAGTTGTGCCTCATAAAAGTAGGAAGTGCTTAATAAATGTTTCTTGATTTAGTAAATGGTCCTAAAATGTTATGAGTCATACAGTTGTGGATTTGGAAGGTACTTCAGAATTCATCTAGTCCAAATCCTTTCTGAAGTAAGACCATCGTATCCAGTAAGCCTGACAAATGATCACTTAGCTTCCAATGAAAACCTTCATTGATGGGTAACTTGGTACCACACAAGACTGTCATTTCGGCAGAGTTAACAGTGATATTAATAGTGCTGTATATGATGCATCATGCTACAGTTTATCCTCTACCAGATATATAACAAAAAGGATATCCAACAGAAAGATCATTTAGGAACTGCAGAGTTCTTGCTATCACAGGGTCACATCTTCCCCAATATTTAAGGTTTGTAACACTAGAATAAAAAAAAAATTGATGGTAACTGATATGTTTTTTTGTAGGAGAAACCAGTACATACAGACTTTAGACAAACAATTAAGAAGTTAGATGATTATTACCAGACATTTCACAAAATGTAAAACTGTCCCCAAAAAACAACTGAATGTTTTCCACTCCATTCTTCTTCAATAACATTCAACGGGTCAGTCATCTTACAATGTATATGGTCATTATAAGTTACTTTCTGTACATCCCATAGTCATCTCAGTTTTTAGTAGAGGAAACTGGATTTGTATAGGCAATAAGTCCATTAGGGGGAATTAAAACATTAAAGGAATTACAACAAGTTAGCTCCACAATTCCAAATTTTTGTATCTATAGCTCCAAATCCCTTTTCTCATGAATGTAAAATTTTTAGACATTCCCTAAGGTAAAACCATAAGGAAATCAAGGGAAGTTAAGTCTATTGTTATACTCATTACAGAATGATAAAGGGTCCCGTGAATTTGTTCCTTCACTTCAGGAACAGATGGAAAGCAGAACTCTACTGCTTCCTTGCTTTTCTTCTTCCCATAAACGTAATCTTTCTAATGGGTTTTCAGTTGGGGTCCTGGATATTTTTTCAATTGTTCTGAATTACTGTATAAAAATTAAAATGCATCAAATTATGAAGTCACTGGCATTTGTAAGCTAAGTTTCATCTCATAGCACTTAAAAATACCATATACTTTAGAGTTGAAAGAGAACCAGTTAGTATGATAACCTTTCTTTTACAGAGGAGAAAACCAAGGCCCAGGGAAGTGAAGAGACTTTCCTAAGGTCATACAAAGCTATGAGATGGGATTGATTTGATTAGGACTCCTAGACTCATGTGTTCTTTCTTGCGTACATTGTCATCTCCTAATATATGGATAATTTGACATAGCAAGATCTTCTATATGATTTGTGGGTTTAAGAAATAACTCAAGTTATAGACTGCTGTGTCCACATAAAAACCATAATGGGAACATTCTAGACACTAAAACAGAGTTAGTTGTAATATCAAGAATTTTGATAAAGTAGTTACATTATAAAAAAAGAATGAAGGGACAAGAAATCAAAATATTTACTCACATTTTTGTCATAAACGTTTCTAGAACATGGTTGTCATCTGTTATTCCCAAGACCTCAGACATTCGGGCATACACCTATATGGAAACATTTCCACAAGTCACAAAGTGCATTATCAATAAATATTCTTAAAAACATATTGGCAAAAGAAACTTTCAAATTATAATTTATTTTCCATTTTTACAATTGTACTGGAAGAAGATAATAACTAGTAAAAATTTAACCTTTCTGGGGAGCCGGAAAATTTCATGTTCCCTCAAACTTTCAATTCCTTAGGACATTTTTGTGTAGTCATAATACTTCCACTCAGAAAGTAGCCTTACCTGTCTATGATCTATGCTATTGTTAGTCTAGGTTAGGAAAGACAACGAAGAAAAAACAACACCAACAATAAAAGCCCAACCAAAGATCCATGTGACATTTTCTTTTTTTTTTTTTT
>CM053769.1:367784818-367901999 GCA_028658325.1 Potorous gilbertii
TCATCCCTCCCTTCCCTTACCCCATCTTCTCTTTTGTCCTGTAGGGCCAGATAACTTTCTATTCCCCATTACCTGTATTTCTTATTTCCTAGTAGCAAGAACAATACTCAACAGTTGATCCTAAAACTTTAAGTTCCATGTGACATTTTCTGGCACCAGAAGTTGTTTCTTGTTTTTAGAAGTGAAGGTGCAGTGGACAGAGTGCTGGGCCAGGAGTCAGAAAGACTCAGAGAATGCCTGAGTTCAAAACTGGCCTCAGACACTTCCTAGCTATGTGACCCTAAGTGAGTCATTTAATCCTATATGCCTCTGTTTTCTCATCTATAAAATAAACTGGAAAAGGAAATAGCAAACCACTCTAGCATCTTTACCAAGAAAACCCCAATTAGCTTCACAAAGAGTCAGACACTCCTGAAACATCTCAACAAGAACGACAAAAACTTGAAATGACCTATGACTATCTACGATATGCTCCATATTTAATTTTTCAGGAATATGTGCAGAAACCACAAAAACACTAATTGTAGTAGGTACAAAAGGTGGTAAACCATTTCAAGAAGTTCTCCCTAAGCAGGCCCTGCCAATGTTCTCCTAAATAGAGATACGCCTTGCTTGTTTTGCTGAATCTGAAGTTCTAAAAACCTAGGGTCCCTTCTCTGAGAACACCTGGAGCCTTCAAACTCAACTTTACTGTGGGAAAGTGAGCTGAAGAGGCTTGAGGCATCGCTCACACGCCTCATAATACAAACCATGCCAGGCTTTATAAACATACCCTATGGCTAACACCCCAAGTGGGAGAATTCCACAGATGGCCAATGGAATGCTCTCTGTAAGGCTGGCAGAGCTAAAGAGGTGGGCTAACACCTCCACACGCTCTGACATTTTGGTGTGATTCCAGGTTATCCTATGTTAATCTAGGCCACTGCCAGACAGTAGCTCTATGGGTGATTTCTTGCCTGTGATTTGATCCCCTCTGAGTGTTTATTTGTTGCCTCAATTTCTCTTGGTCTGTTCTTTCATATGGCATAGTTATTTGGCCTATGTTTTCTATACCTTCTGTTGTTCATATGGAAACATCAACCTAATGTATTTCCACGGGTCATGAAAGTTGCATAAAAATCATGGGGCACCACAAATCACCCAGAATTATGGAGTGATACAGGGGAGGTCAAGCTGTTCATTGCAGAAATCTCACACTGGGGTTTTAAACAGAATTCAAACCAAAGAGTCCCCTGTTCCAGGGTTTTGAAACTAAGTTTCCTTTGTCCAGATGGTTCCTACAGCCTGGAAGAACGGTCAGAAAATGAGAGAGGGTGATACTTACTTATATCTCTTTTGTCTCTCAAAGCTAGCCACTGTGGCAAGCTTTCTATACACCTTTAACTGTTCTTGGTCTACCTTCTACTTTCAACTTCTCTGAAAGAAAATTCTAAGTATGAAGCTCTGACTATTATTACAAATGTAAAAGACCATTGCTAGCCCTTAATAAGAGTCACTACTTGTAGAGATGGCAAAGGGACAGAAAACAAACAAAAACCAACCCTCTTTTCTTCCATTTCCTCACAGCAGCCTTGTGAATGAGACGGGGACTGAAAGTAACACAGTTTAAAAGTCAGAAAATTTTAGTATGTCCTGAAAATATTTACTATACGCTCTGCCTTGGCCAGCCACTGCAAAAATAGTTCTACAGAGTCCTAAGGGGTGAGAGGATGGGTTGAAGAGGTTCATGCAGGTTCATCCTAGCTACAACTCATATCAAATGGCCTATTGATGGTGGGTCATAAGCATCATTCTTAAAAATGGACTCTGATACTAGAAATCTCAATTTCCGATAAAGCAGCTTCTGACAAGGATATAGTTTTTGAGGGTCCATAAGACCATACATTACCACTTTTTCTTACTTAAATTTCTTGCCCTGAACAAATTCAACACAGCAAGATTTTACCAACTTAAAAATCAAGGAAGCAAATTTGGGTCTTCTTGGGAAATAATTCATATTCATTTAAAAATAATCTTCCTTATACCCTTGACAACAATCAACAAACATGAGCCTTAAAGTAATAACAAATACTCATTAAATTATAGACTTCCATCATTTAGTTTATAAATAAAACACAAAGCTTAATGAAATAATATTGGGTTTATCCTACTTATTTACATGTCTTCCCCCCTACTTATTTGCATCTTTTCTGTATATTTTCCAGATTTTTACCATTATTTTTATGCAGTAAAAATCAGTGTGCACCCTATCTTTTTGTTTTTATTTCCTTATCCATAAGTAGAAAATTTTGACAATTGTCACATTATAATATATTTTAAGATCTGACAGGTAAAGAAGTCCTTCTTTCCTTTCCTTTTTCATGATTTCCTTCGATATTCTTGACCATTTGTCTTTCTTTATAAACTTTTAAATTATTTTACCTAATTTTTTAAATATCTCTTTGGTAATGCAATAAATTTGCAAATCAGTTTACATAGAATTGTCATCTTTACTCAACCAGTTATACATATGGGATCTCTCTATAATTATTTATTGATTCCTTTTTTGTCAGAAGTATGTACAAATGCTGATGATTTTGTGGCTTTATTTTGTATTTTATATCCTACTATTTTTTTTATTATCTTGGTAGTTTTTTGTTGTTGAATTTCTTGGGTTTTCTAAATGTCATTTGCAAATGATATAGTTTAAATTTTATTCTTTGTGAATGACTATTTCCTTGATTTCTTTTTTTTTGCTTTACTGTTCTAGCTAGCATTTCTAAAATTCTTTTGAGGAGTAATAATAGGGGCAGAGTCCTTGCTTTATATTTGTTTTAAATAGCTTTGTTTTCCATTATATATAATGCCAGTTCTTTGCTTCAAATAAATACTCAAGGAAAAAAATCATCACCATCCTATATTTAATGTCCTTACCATGAAGGATTATTGTATTTTATCTGTTCTTATTGCTAAAATAACTTGATTTTATGAATTTTATTATTAAGCTTATTGTTTTGTTATTTTAATAGTAAACTATTGTTGAATTTCAGGTATAAAGCTTAATTCATAATAGGCATACTTTTTGAATTACTATTATATCTGAAATGCCAGAATTATATTTTTACATGGAAATTAATAAAGAATATGCACTTCTGCTTCTCTTTCTTTATGTTACTATTACTAGGCCATACTTGTTCTATAAAAAGAGTTAGGCAGAATGTTGCCTTTCTCTATGCTTGCAAATAATTTTATATTACAGGGATTATCAAGTCTTCAAATGCTTGATAAATATTCAACATCAATTCGTTCAACCAACTAATTAAATAATTATGTTCAAGGAACTGTCATAGATGCTAGGATGGATTCAGACATAAATAAGACATGATTCCTGACCTCAAGGAACTTATAATTTAGTAAAAAAAGATTGTTACTTTTTTATTTTAGTGTTCAAATAGTTTATTTTTATTTTAATCAAACTAATTATAGTTCACATATATCTTTTAAAAATATGATTGATAACAGACTACCCTGGAAAAACCTTTCTTGTTATTTTTCTGGGGGTAATATGGAGGAAAGAACAAGCTACAGAAAGCTTTGTACTATTGTGTAAATTGTGCTCCATTGTCAAAACAGTTTCTCAATGCATCAGATTTTACCCAATAAAATAATGGAAAAACTGTCAACACTGTCACATGGCAGAGCTTTAATCCACAGTTATCTCTGTAACTTATACTCTTCCTTTTATCATCCATTAGCTTGGATTCTCATCATCCCATCTAGAACCGTGTCAACGCTTTTATCCCTGGGGATCCCTCTCAACTACTAGAATCTGACAGTCAAGCTTCAGTACTAAATAGGATCATTACCTCTTAAATCCACTTATCTGATCCACTGAATAGTAAATTGAAAAGCTCATTAACAGCAACAATCTGATTTGTTTTCACGTGTGACAGGGTCATTTAAAATCAATGTATGACTAGAGTGGTTCTTTTAACAGACTCACACATACTTTCCAAGGTACCCTATAATTCAAGAATCATATAGATAATAGGAAAATGTCCACAAACATTTGAAATTTAACGATGTCTCAGATAAAACCATCATGGAATAATTTGGTGTTGGAGAGTAATTTGTTCAGGAAATATATATCTAACAGATAAACGTAATCAGTTCCCTCAAGGAGTACTAAGATTTTTCTATTATGGAGAATATGTCAAAAAGACACTTTTCTAGAGTCCACATATTGTTACAAGGTTATTTCGATTGCAATTCAACAACCGAACAAGCATTTATAAAGTGCCTTTGATAGGCAAGGCATTTTGTGCTCAGTTTGGGATACAAGAACAATAAAAACCAGTGCCCTTAAAAAACACATTATACTGGGAGATCTAACATAAAAAGATAAGTAAATAAAAGTTAACTTGAATGAGGTGGTAAGAGAACCAGGAGCTTGGAGGAACTGGGAAAACTTCCTTTTAGGAGTTGGCACCTAAGATGAACCTTGAAAGAAGTTAAGAATTCTAAGAGATGGTGGTGAGGAAGGAATACATTCTAGAAAAGGAGGCAGCTCTTGTAAAGTCCCAGAAGGGGGAGATGAAATGCTGAATACAGGGAACAAGTATGCTAGTTTGGCTGGAGCACAGAATATAAGAAAGGAAAGAAGGTGAAATAAATTTAGAGAGCTAGGCTTGAGCCACCTTGTAAAAGGCTTTAAATTCAGAAGAGTTTATAGTTTATTTTAGAAACATTAGAGCCACTAAGCAATAACAGGATCAGACCTATGCTTAGGAAAGGGAAAGGAACAAGCATTTATTAAGCACTTATCAATATTATCTCATTTGATTCTCACAACTATAATGGTAGGTACCATTATAGCCCCCATTTTACATCTGAGAAAATGAGACAGAGTTGTCAATGACATAGCTAGTAAATGTCTAAAGCTGGATTTGAACCCAGGTCTTCCAGTGTTGTATCCACTACACTGCATAGCTCTAAGATAGTATTATTTTGGCAGACATGTGGGAGCTGGGTTGGTGAAGGGAAGAGTATACTGCATTAGTACAGAGGAGAGGCCTTGGCGAGATGGGGTAAGTAAAGAGAAAGGAAGAAGTGGGAGAGGGAGATTAAAGAAAACTCATGATTGATAAGATCCAGAAGTAAAGAAGAAGGAGTCAAGAGTGACTCTGAGATCATGAGACTAAGGGTGCTGAATATTTGTTTGGGCTCCTTCTCCCTTTTCTGCTGTTTGAGGCAGTAGAAAGGGCCTGTAAGGGTCACAATACTCATTCTATTGAAGGTAACAATTGACTTCAGCACCAAATAGGTATCAAAGAAAAAGGAATTAAAATAATTTATATCTTAAATTGTAAAAGTCAACTTCACTTTTCATGTGCTTGATGCTCCACAGAAATTGTACTCCGTGCCAGTCTTCAAACACATCTTATGTCTTCCTGCCTCTGCTCTCACTGTTCCTCATGCCTGGAATTCCCTCTTCTGCACACGGAATCTTCTACTCATTCTTTAAATCTCAGTCAAATGCCATGCTGTCATGAAGCTATCCCTGATCTCCTTAACCCCTTCTATTTAGTAATGACCTTCTTCCTTTACTCTCCATTCGCTGAACTTGCACCTCTCATGTATTATTTTGTTACACGCTTTATTTCTACATAACATACCTTATCATTAGCTGTTTAAAGGCAAAGACTCTTTCTTATCAAACACAGTGTTTATGTACAATAGGCTCCCAATAAATCCTTATTTAATTGAGCACAATAATGGTAGGAAGAAATCTTACTATTTTGTGTTTCCTGAGGACAAATACTACTTTATTTTTATCTTTCTATTTTCAGTACCTAGATAGTACTTAATAAATGCTTGTTGAGTTGAATTGATTAAATACATGTTCCCACCTAGACCTGGTCTTTCTCCTGAGCCCAAGTCCATTTTCATCTGCTTCCTGGACATTTCTACTCACATGTTCTGAAAGTATCTAAAACTAAACATTTCTAAAAACAATGCATGATCTGTCTTCCAAAACCTGCCATTCTTTCCAATTTCTCCATCTATGTAGATGGTACTACCATTCTCTTAGTCATCCATGCAGGAAATCTTGCTGTAATCCTTGATTTCTTCCTTTCCCTAAATCCTAAAAAACAGTAATCAAAACCTATCATTTCTATTGGAAATATTTTTTCCATTTATCGGGCCTGACTCAAATTGGTCTGATGCTTTAGATCCAGAACTGGAACAAAACAAGGACCTAGTAGGCCGTCCTAAAGTTAGCAGGTCATAGCACAGAAAGCATTCTAGGCAAGTCTGTAACTCTAGTTCAGGTCTCACTGATTTCAATATGGAATGCATCTAGTTAGCAGGCCAAATCTGGGTGTGGTTATAGTGTAATATTCACCAAATCTGAAGGAAACTGACTCCTCATGGAATGGCTATTTATGCCCTAGGTAACCAGGAAGGCATGGGATATAGCTTATGCCACACCATCCAAACCCCTTCCTTTATCCTTATACTACCATTTTCCTAGATCAGGCCTCACTACTTCTGCTTGAATCATTCTAACAGCTTCCTAACCAGTTTTTCTATTTCAAGTCTTCCTCTCCTCCAATCTATCCTTTAGTCAAAATAACATTTCTAACCCATGTCTTATTATGGCACTTCCAAATCTTCATTGGTTTTCTTCCGCTTACCAACAAAATAAGTAAAACCAAACTTCTTAGCTTGGTATCCAAGGCATTCCCTGGTTGCACCTGACCTTTTCAATCTTACCTCACAGTAATTCCTTTCTTGCATTCTAGGTTTCAACCAAACTAGAATACTTGCTATTCCCCAATCTTGCTTTGCCCTTTCCTCAACTGCCATATCTGAACATGCCATATTTATTCCAGGCTTGGAATAGGTTCCCTTCACTGTCACTGATATAGACATCTTTCTTCTTTAAGGTCCACCTCCTCTATCATTTGGTTCATTTTGTCTTCTTCTGATCTTCCCAGCTAGAATAGATAGATCCCTTTCCCTTGGACTCTCATATGTCTGTGATGGGTTAGATCTCTCCTATGAAATTAATTAATTCCTAACTTCTATCACTGTTGCTTGTGTATCTGTTCTATACTAACTACTAGGCTGTGAGATTTCTAAAGTTAGGGCCTTTGTTGCATTCCCCATACTTACCAAAGGCCCTTGCATGTAGTATGTCCTTAATAAATTCTAACTGAACTGAGCTGAATTCTTTAGAAGTGAGGTAATACAGAAATGTTGTGTAAATTTTGTCACAAAAATCAAATGGATTTTCTGAAGACTCACAGGCACAGTTTACAAAATACCAATTGCAGAATGGGAGGATATGTGAAGGAATATATATGAATATAAACATTTTCGCTGGTATCATTTCATTGGCTCTCTATGCACAAATGTCATAGTGGTAGGTCTGGTATTTATGGGTGGCTGCTATTTAATATCACTCTACTTTTCTAACCTCATATCATAGTATGGGATACTATATATACAGTATATGTACAAATGGGATACTATATATACATACATATACATATATATATATATATATACAGTATATTCTTTCACATACACTATCATATTCTAGCCTAACTGTAGTATGTGCTGCTACTAGTACATATTTTATGTTTTCCCATATTAGTGACAACTATGCTTTCTTCCTTTACCTCCCTTGTATTTTTGACATTTCGTACCTCCCTGATGTACTTATGATGTATTATTTTGTATAGTTCATATGGGGAATGGGGGGAGAGAAAGAGAGTGCTTTATCTAAAAATATCCTCCAATGCTAAGCAAGTGGTCTGTATACAGTAGGAGCTTAATGTTTGGTGAATTCAGATGGTGTCCTTGGGCTAAGTAATATCATATCCATCTTTCTATTTCCACAGTGCTCACTTAGCTCAGTAAATAGTAGGTTTTTAATAAAAATTTATTGAGTAAGTGAATGAAACCCTAAAAATTACAGTTTGAATGCTAAAATTCCATCCCCTTTTTATGAAATCTTCCCTGGTTGGCCCAGCCTGAAGCAATCTCTCCCTCTTTTGCTTCTTTTCTGTACAGCTAAGTCATGATTAGTATGAATGATGAATCTTGTGATGTGGGTGAATTATTCAAATTCACATCACATATGTCCATTGGGCTGGAATCAATTACCAAATTTTACATAACTAAAATTTCAAATAAGGCTAATTTGAATACATTTGACCACTTCATGGGATTCATTATTTGAATTAATCAGGACCCAACTCTCACTCATTTGTCAGTTATCACATTCTCTCCTAGAAACATCCTGGTTTTGCAAAATGGATCGCAAGTTAAGCTCATTGAGGTCAGGGACTAGGTATTTACTTAACAAAATTGTGTACCTTTGTATATCCCCCACTTTCATATAGAAGGAATCTGATAACTCACATTTAATAGTCTGCATTTATATAGTCCTTAATTGTTTAAAAACTTTACCACCTATTAGGTAAGCAGTGCTATTATTCTCTACATGTTAGAGATGAGAAAAATAAGGTTCAGAGAGACTGAGCGACTTGTCCAAGATCATGTGGCTGGTGGCAGAGGCAGGACTGAGTCTTCCGACTTGAAGAACAGCACTCTTACAGCTACACTAGTCACGGCAGTGGTTTAATATCTTCAGGACTCAGAGCCAACACAAGTACAAAGGAAAGGGTACTTATAAGGATTTTCATGTTACGTTATATAGAAGAAAAATTCCTTTAAAAACTATGTTACAATTTCGAACTTCCACTTTCCCTCTTGCCTCAGTGTGCTGTGGGCCTGGAGTGTGAGTTTTGGCTGGTTTTACCAAGCTGGCAAGGCTTAGTTAATATCTAGGTCTCATGATGGATTGAGGATGTTTACTGACCAACAGGTTTTAAAAATTAAGAGGATTGGTTGGCTATGAGATGATGGATTATTTGGTCAAAGCAACTTGTGGTGATCATCTACTAAGGCTAAACTGGGCTGTCATGAAAATTGGATCACATGTATGAAACCAACTTTCTTAAAGTATTAAAACAAAATTCTTGAAATCTCTTTATGTATTCCAGGTATTTCTAAGTAAGGGCAAGTAAGTGGTGCAGCGAACAGAGTGCCAGGCCTGGAGACAGGAAGACCTGAGTTCAAATCCAGTCTCAGACACTTACTAGCTATGTGACCCTAAACAATTTACTTAGTCCTTTTTGCCTCAGTTTTCTCATGAGTTGGAGAAGAGAATGGTAAATCACTTCAGTATCTTTGCCAAGAGGACCCCAAATGGGGTCAACAAAGAGTCAGACATGACTGAAAATCAAGAATAATTTATAAGCAGTCAAAAGTGTCTTTGATTTTAGTATAACCACATGAAGTCACTGCTTAAAAAATTCACATAAAGGGACCAGAAATTTTAGAAGAAAACAAATTATTTTACTTTTAAAACATTATGCTTTGATGTCACTAAATGTGTCCATTATTATCAGTCATCCAATTTCCAACAGAGGTAATAGTCATTTAACAAATGTATGCTGACTTGGATTCAAACTAATTTTCCATTTCCACTATAATACCCTCAGCATGAAATAGTGAATGTGAAAGTACTTATAGAAATGCAGATTGAGGTACACAGCTCAGTTATCAATACAACTTTGAAAATGAATGGTAAACCTCATTAGTACATGTCACTGGTAAAAAAGAGCTGTTTCTTCCAAGGTATCTGCCTCAGAACAGTTTTGATTTCCTGGCAATTCATGAGCCATGGATACCCATGATATGATGCTTTCATCCTCATGTATTTTGTAGCTATGATGCTTATAAATGTACAGAAAAAAGCAGCTGGCTATATAAGTAGCCCCTGAGTGACCCAACAGATACTATAACTAATCAGGTAATAAAATTATGTAATGCTGTATGTGCATTTGCAGGTAGCTTGAATTATCTTTTGTATGCTGCATAAGAGAGAAAACAGATGAGGAAACTAGACAAGGGAATAAATACAGACCAGATAGAACATCTGATGCTGCAGGTTTAATTTAACAGAAAAAGAAAAGCATGTGCTGTAATAATCAAATTTTTATTGTTCTATTTCTCCAATCCTAATCCTCAGTCCTGGGTTTTTGTAGCTTTGTTCCTGATACTCTAGTTATAACTTTGAAGAAGCTAATTATGTCAATTCTTAAATTTGAAGTAGATTATAGAACTGGGAAACCCAGAATATTAGTTCCTAAAGGTTGTATGGATATATAATGACAGTCACAGAAATTCAATAACAACACTGTATGAAATGCACTCAAAAGCACCACATGAAACAAATTAAAAAGAACAATGAATCTCTCATACTGTGCAAATAAGAAAATAAAAGAAAACACTGCTTCTATAGGTTTTCATGAGAGCTGTTATAATGAATTAAGGATTCTGATAATGAATCTTCAGAAAATTACAGTAAAGTTAATACCCTTAGGCATATTATAAATGTTTAAGATCTCATAACTCCACAAAAGCTCCTTAGTACACTGTGAACAGGCTTCATACAGAAAATTAGTACTGTTGGAAAAAATCAAGTCAAATTTTTACTATCAGATATATACAAATATTATCCTGAGGGCAATTTGTTCTTAAAAAATTTACATTTATAACTGCAAATATGTGATACTAAATTAAAAAAAATATGGCTGATGTGCATTTCAAAGTATTATTTTAACCAATTGCTATGAATCATAACTTGTTTTAAATTGGATTTGATTTGGTCAGTAAAATGTGTAACAACAAAGGATCCTACATAAATCTGCCTGAAAACATTAAGATTTCTTAGGAAGAGAGGTTGGGAAAAAGAGCACAAGTCTTCCTATTAAGGATAGGAGCCTTATTTTCTCATCAATTTTGTCTAGGGGTTCAAGTGCTTTGGAGGTCAATGGAACTTTTCAAGTGAAAGAGAGCCCCCAGAGAGGCAGGAGAATAAGAAGCCTATGAGAGGGAGGAAACAGAGAATTTAATGACGTGGACCTAAATTATTTGGAACTAAAGGTTCTGGGGCCTATTAGCCTTAGCAGGAGAATAAAACATCATTATCACCATTAACTTATTGTCATATAAAAAGGACGGAAGGCATAAACATAATGGTGCACATTAAATACACTTCAAAGTTAATGACATTAAGTAAATTCATGTTTTTCTTGGATGAGTATTTTTCCAAATTCTAATTTAAAATATTAGAAAAATTCTGGATTAAAATTAAATAAGAGAACAGTTAGGGAGAACTTTATTATAAAACAAAAATTTCCATTTGGGTCAAGTAGTTTAAAATGTTAGAGGGTTACAAAATAGTAAGACAGAAAACCTGATCCAGAGGATGTGGGATTGAAAGTGTGGAATAAATATTAAGCGTACTTAGATTTCTGAGTCCCCTATATCCACAGTCATTTTGCTAACGGGCCATTTATTTATTCGCTATAAGAAAATATTACTATCTTGACTCTAGTCTGCTATAATATTCAATTGTATTCATAAGGAAACTTTGGCCCTACTTTTTATTTGCTCCACATCCTGTGGCTCAAGGCAAAAACCCGGCAGGCTGGAGCCCAGGGTTGCCGGCTGCCCTGTGATAATCCCCTCTCCCAGTAGGGGCCTCCACTGATGCATGGCTAAGAACATGCTTCCTCTTTTTCCTGCAAACAGCAGGGTGTCCATTCTTAACTCGGGATCAAATCCAGACTACTGAGTAAGATGGAAGTTAGAAGGTTCCAGAAGCTGCCAGAGCTGTATCCCTACCACTTTGTCTGGAAACTTTTGTTTAAAAGGGAAATTAGGAAAACACTGATAGTTGTCAAGAATAGCAAAATTTAAGCAATTTTTCACCCCAATCAAGGACCTAATTACCACCTGTTCAACAGAAACTGGAATCCTGCCCCGATCCCCTGTGGGGAGCCACTAACTAAGAATCTCCACCAATATGAACTTAATGTCTCCCGACAGGCCTTCACCGGCCAAGAGGGACAAGGGTCCACTGCACAAGTCACTGGTCATAGGATATACAGCCCATCTAGTGTCTCCTGTGGTGCAACCAGATGAAATCTAACCATAGAAGATGGCACGTGTGTATCTACATACATTCAAGCACAGCTTTGCTCCTGCAGGCTGCCAATTCCCTCCATGCCCGGGTCCAAACTTCTGTTATTGGTCTGCAATGGATGCAGTAGAGGTGGCACTCTGTATAAACAAAGCATCTTTCCAGGACCTCTGCTTCCTTGTCTGTACAATGGGAATAGTAACCCCGACCTATGCCCTAGAATAATGAGGAACAAGACAATTCATTCGGGCAAAATGCTTTGGAGTCATGGCTTGGAGGGGCATTCCAGAAATGCTGCCATTTACTTACAACTACCTGCAACTGTAAACTAAAATATATGAAATAAACTAACTAGATTTAGTAATGTCCCAAGCAGGTTGAAATATGGGGAAAAGATGGGGTAAACTGGTAGAGGTTAGGAATCAAGGTTTCCTGTTTCTTTTACGTCCCCATTTACACAAAGTTAATGGTTGTTATTGGTTGGTTGATGAGTTCTTCAAAGACATGGAATATAAGGGTTAAGTATATTCTAGATACTTCTCAACAGCAGTATAATGTTCAATGGTCTCTGTATCATGGTCATTATTCAGTGGAAACTAAAAAAGAAGAAAATACTCTCCCTTTGGATGTGAGCAGTTTATCATATTAATCAAATAAGAGGCAACAATTAAGTTAGAATACAATTTAATATGTGCTGTTTTCTAGTCACTTGGGCTCAAAACTTTAGAGTTTAACCCTTTCTTTGTCATCCCATTCAATAGCCAAGTCCTGGTTGATCCAACCTCTAAAGTATCTCCTTCACACATCCCTTTCTCTCTACTCACATGACCTATAACCATAATTCAGCTTGTTACCTCATGCCTAGACTATTGTAATGGCCTTCCATCTCCTTGACTCCAAAATCTCTTCTGTTTAATCCATGTCAGATCTGGCCAAACTAATATTTCTATTGCATAGGATTATCACTGCCCTACATGAGAACCTGGCACTTAAAAGCTACCTCAATCTAGTTCCCATTTATCTTTCCAGTTTTATTTCATGTTTTCTCCTTCATGTACTGTATATATTGGTCAGAGTGGAATACTCATTATTCCCTGATCTCATTCTGCCCTTTCTTGCCTTTATGAATTTACACAAGCCATCCTCCATGCCTAGAAGATATTTTCCATTCATCTCTGAAGGTTAGTCAAACTGTTTTCCTTTAAAACCCAGCTCAGATGCCATATTTTTTTTAAGCCCTTATTTTCCCTAGGTCTAAGTGATCTCTCCTCTCCAGGATGAAATGATGCAACTGCGATATAGCCAGGCATAGTGGCATGTGTCTGCAGTCCCTGAGGGTATAGAAGCTAGGAGTTAACAGCCAAGAGTTCAGGTAGTATGCACAAGAGAGTCAAAGCATCATACTTTGATACAGAGAAATCAATTTGCATAGGTGGGAAAGGAGAAGCAGATGGGCATATGGTATAAGGTGGGCATGCAGAGTCCATAGTGTAGAATGTATAAGATAAATAAAAATCAGAACAAGTAGGTCAGTACAAAATAACTGCAGAGATCATTAGTTCTAGGACACGGTTGTCTGTTGAAATTAGAAAGATCATTTTATCTAGAATCAGTGGACTTAGATTTAAATCCTGACTCTTTGACTTATTTTAAACCTTAGGCAAATAAATCACTTCTTCTCTGGGACTCAGTTTCCTCAACTGTAAAATGATAAACTTGAACTAGGTGACTTTTAAAGTCCCTTACAGTCCTAAATCTAAAATGATGGTAACCAGGCCCAGGTTTATTCTCTCCATAGTAAAAGGAGTTAAAGGTTCACAGTGATTATCTTTGGGGAGAGTCAGATCTCCAAAGGTATTGTTAGGTTGCATCAGATCAGGGGTAGGGAACTTGTGGCTTTGAGGTCATATGTGGCCCTTGGACAGAATCCAAACTTCACAAAACAAATCCCCTTAATAAAAAGATTTGTTCTGTAAAACTTGGATTCAGTCAAAAGGCTGCACCCAAGGGCCTAGAAGGCCACATGTGGTCTCAAGGCTGCAGGTTTCTCAGCCCTGCACTGGATAATTGCAAAGATCCATTCCCACTCAGATTCTTTAAAGTTCTTTCCTTTTGTAAAATATAATTGGTGTGCTTAGATATTATTCTAGGCTCTTTGGTGAGGGCTTTGTTCTGGCGCTGATGTCTTCCTATACAGTGAGTTAAGGCCCTAATTGCATACAGACTCTGGGCCTTCAGAGAGATGTAAGGTATTAGGAAAGGGATTCAGGATGGAGGACCATGCTACATTAAGTGATCAAGCTGACACTGTACAGCCTTCCAGGCACTTTTTATAATCTGTAGGAAATGCACATTTGAAACTAGGCAAGAATATAGTACAGCTGGCACGGCTCGGTTCCTTGCTTTTATTCTTGCATTGATTATCTCCCCAATCTAAGAAGTAGAAGTACTCATATAATCAACGATAATGAGTTTTTTAGGCATAAATGATACATGACTGATTTTTAAAGTCCTTCACAACCATGTCCCAATCTATCTTTTTAGCCTCATTGGACATTATTTCCCCTTCCTTATGTGATGATCCAGTCAAACTCGGTTCCTCTTTGTTCCTTCTATGTGACTACTTCCTGCCTCTGTGCCTCTGTCCTTCTCAAATCACCCTGCATTTATGCACTTTTTATTTCTTTATATTATAATATATATGCTTTTAGGTTTTGTTTCAGGGCAGAGCCTCCCTATCTTGTCCAGGCTGGAAATTCTGCGGTCACTCATGGACCCGATTCCAATAGCTTTGACTTGCTTTGTTTCCAGCAAAGACTGATTTACTCCTTTTTAGGCAACTCCCAAGTCCAGGAACTCGCCATATGAAATCTAGATTCAGTGCAGACAACCTGTCAGCATTAGCCATACTGCAGTTCAGCACTCCTAAATTCAAACTACCCGCTAGTCTCAGCCTCCTAGGTGGTAGGAATTACAGGCATGCATCACCACATCCAGTCTGTGCATACCGATATATGTTGTTGTCTCTCCCATTTGAACGTGAGATACTTGAGGCAGGAATTATATCTCTGGGCTGCCTAGCATAATCTCTGGAACATAACAGGAGCCTAATCATAAATACTTGTTTATTGACCGATTAATTGATGATGCTTCAACGTATGAAATTCCCTTTTCAAAGTTCTTTGATAAAGTGTGAATTCTCCTGATAGTACTTGTCTTCCTGAAGTCAAACTGATGATGACTGATTGATGGTTCATGGCTAGTTTATAGACTTGGGCTATACTCTTGGGTACAGGCCTTAAAAGAAGGTTGGAGATTGGTTGATTAGAAAGTCCATCAATTACAGTCTCTTCAGGAACCAATGGACCTCAGGGATGGAAGTGGAAAGATAGAGTAGTGGAGTAAAAAGGTCCTATAGCAAGTCAGGAGCTCAGGAATATTAGCTGACAAAAACAGACTGACTAGGAAGGGATGAAAGTTTCTGGTCTAAGCTTCCTGGACATAGGATAGGAGTTGCTTGATCCAGCAGAAGCTAGAACCAAGGAGCAACACAGGATAGAACTGGAATGTGGAAGAGAAAACCAGTCCCTTATTCATCATTGTTGAGTTGTTTGAAGTGTGAATCTTCACAAAAACATATGTTAACTCTCAATCACCCTTGGATGCTAATCCTTGAATGATAATGGTAGGACACCCAAGGTAGTATTATAAATCTAGAGAATTATATAGGTCTTGATAAATGCATTTTTCCAGGGAGGTTTTACAAGGAGAGTTATTTTAACTGTTTATGGGTTTAGGTATGAGCTTTTTGCAATTTTTGTCAAGTTAAATAAAGCCTGTTCTATATTTACATTTTGTGAGCCAGAGAGTTTATTTACATGGGAAATGATGGCCCTTTCCCTTTTTATATAGACTTAGATGCAAGCCAAATTCTGATACCCCCAGGAGAACACCAGGTGGGAGCAAACACGAGCCAAAAAGACAGACTTCTGTGAGAAGCTTCCAAGACTGAACCTGGTCTTTGGGAGCCCAGAGCTGTGGTACTAGGATCTAGATTACAAAAAAGAAAACTTAAATTGAGACTGCTCTGAAAGAATTTTAGGGAGCCTAAAATACTCCAAAATATGAAAAATCATCCTAATAACACCAGTAATTTTTGTGTGTGTGTGTAGTTAGAGAGAATCTGACCTCCACTGACACTGGTCTAGGTGTTTGCATTAGATGATCAGCACACCCATGGTTAGACTCTCAAATCATCTCCTCTATGACTGCATGAATGTCTTTAACTTGTAAAAATCATTAGAAAATATCTTCTTTATGCTACTGTTTGCCTTTTAATATGTCACATTCTAGTCTTATGGTGACAAGTTTAACATATTCAAAACAGAATGTCCCTGAAGTTGGAAACTGAGGTCCATATTTGATAGGTGTGTTAACTTTTTAAAATCACCATATTCAGTTCTGTGCTATTTTTAATTGTTCTCCAGAAAACACATAATGGATCTACATACCACCCTAAAATTAACCAGCAAAAGTTCATTAACTTTTTCAGCTAACTTTAGCAGTAACTGATATCAGTGGATTACCTACACAAATAAAATCATGGATCTTTTGAAGCATTTTTTTTAATGCAACTGTAATGTCAAAGTAGAAAGGAATTACCTAGGTAGAAAAATCAGTATTTACCGTTATCACCAACTATTTCCTTCCTTGGTTCTTTAGTTCCTGTTTACTCTCATTACATTGGATTTTTTCTAGATTACAGAGGTAGAGTGGTTCTGTTGCTACCATTGTACCTAGCCTTAATCTTACCTATTTTTAATAACTGAATGAGCATTGCCTCAGACAAACCGAGACTTGAGAAAGACCTTAGCTCAAAAAGGTCAAGGTCTCCCACTGTATGTTTTGCCAGTGGACTCCGATGGCTCTGGAGGAGAAATTGAGGCTGGTGAATATGCACAGCTCTCTCTCACTTAAATCTAATTCACATGCAAATCAAGACACATTATTTTCCTGAGGTCACTGGTCGTCTCTGAAAACAAAGGACAAACAACAAACACAACACCACTGTATCTGGCCAACAGGAGAGACATGATGTCTCCTCATATCAGACTGTTAGTGCTCATTTATTCCTTATTTAGTCCTCATTTATCCCACTTGTTTTATAGATGAGGAAAATGAGACCTAGAGAAGCTGAGACTTCCTCTAAGGTTCCCCTTGGCCAAGGTTAGTGGTGTAATATGCAGAAATAGAAGAGTTAAGTGAAATGGTTTAATTCAGAGACCAAGTCCACAACTTTGGTCCAATTTAGGCATCTTTCTCTAAATAAGCCAACTGGCAAAGACTACACTTAAGAATGAAATACAGTCTCTCATGACAATCTCTTAGGACTCAAGCGATTCTTTTCATTATAAGGTACGGTTGGTGTACACAATTTAAAATTTTTGGTATTTGCAAAGTAGGGAATTAGTTTTAAATAAAGTAGAACTGTAAACTTGAGGAATTAGAAATTGGATAACATCATGTAATTGAGAACAACACCTACTGGTAGTACTGGCTCAGTGCTAGTTTTTCCCTAGAAGTTACAGATCAGGTAAAAAGGAATTCAGAGTTACTGGAATGTACCTATAAAAGTAACTCTAGGCATTGGGTCAACATATGGGAGAGGAGCTGCTAAATCATGAGTAGTAGCAGGAGGCAGAAAATTGTTATTGAATAGGAGATAGGACCTCAAAGGTGGAAATACTGAAAATAAAAAAAACAAAACTAGGTGATAATTTCAAATCCCAAGACAGATATAACATATCTGTTATAGCTAGGTGGCACAACTGACAAGGTACAGGACCTGGAGTCAGGAAGACCTGAGTTCAAATTTAATAAGGGTGCTCTAGGGCAAATTACTCAACACCTCTCACACTCATTTTCCTCATCTGTAAGGTAAGTAGCACTTACTTCCCAGGGTTGTAAGGACAAAATCAGACATTTTTAATGTACTTTGAAAACTTTGAAGTTCTATATAAACGCTAGTTGTTACTGTCATCATCAACTCTATAAGGTTTACAGATATCTTTCATATCATGGTATTGGCCATCATTGGAACATTTCCCTCACCCCCAATTTCTAACTCAATTTTTTGGCAGATATTTTCTATGGGAATATATCTTCAATTTTGCAATGTGAGTCAATGGGAAAATGTGGTTCACTTTGCAGAAATTCACTTAATAGTCAACTTTGCTGGAATGCATCTGTTCTGCAAAGCCAGGGAGATTGGCACAGGGGAGTAACTTGGGCCTAGAGGGAAAGCAAAACTCAATAAGTATGCTGAATGTACTTTCGAGAATCCTTCCACAGAAATGCTACAGAGAGATAAAAATTAGGAAAACATTGAACTTAACTAATTCAACATGCTGAAAAGAGATTTTGCATCTAAGTTTTATAACCACGTACTTTTCCCACATTTGTCCCAAGGCAGCAAATGAGGCACTCTATCCACCATTGCTAATACTAGCAATTTGAACACACTCTTTGGCAAGCCAGAAATAAGATAATTGTTCAACATAGGCTGGCTTTTCTGAAATACTGGAAGCATTGCCTGTAATTATAGACATCTGTCACTGCTAGCCACTCAGTAGTAACCCTGACATCAATATACAACTATAACACTAAACTGCCTGCAGGCATAGCAATGGAGACCAGAAACGAGAGGCAGGCAGGCAGGCAGGCAGGCAATCATCTGCTTCATCCAAACTATCTGTCAAAGGTTTCCAACCACAAATAGCTCTTACATTTTGTATCCTTAGGATAATATGTTGATTTATTTTAGATTCTCTAATATTTACAGTCCAGGCCATCTACTAAAATAAAGAAACAAACCTTATGGCTAATGGAAGCAGTTACTGTTCACAGTCATCACAAAAGGTCATAGCTCAACCCTCAAATGTTAAAAATTGATGGTTCCTTTAAAAACATCCCATTCATTGTACATGTTTCCCTTTGTACATGCAATTATTTTCAGCTGCAATTTAAAATGGTAAATACAATCCTTCATCAGCAAGCATGTTGCCATATTTACCCAATAGAAATGTTCATATTTTAAGTCTTTTCTGTGAAACTTATATAAGTTTCATGTGGAGTACTTAAGAAACCAGCATGTCAGATTTGGTTTAGCTTTGCATGTAACACCCAATATGTGGGCATCCTTTACATATACAAATAATGTGATAGCTCAAGACTTGAAAATGATATAAAAGGATAAAAGACTTGGTTAATATACAAGGAGGTGGACATATAATTTCACTAGGTGTGGGCTGATAGAAATTTGCATTTGCAAGTACATTCAATATTTTTTAAAAACTCAGCCATTCAGAAGCTTCTCTCTCTCTCTCTCTCTCTCTCTCTCTCTCCCTCCCTCCCTCCCTCCCTTCCTCTCTCTTCCTAAGCATCCTAAGAAGACAAAAATTATTAGAGGTTTAAACTAACTGGAAATTAACAACCTCACAATTATCATAATCTGTTATAAAAACCCAGGTATTTTTTAGTATGATCACAACAGTCTATGCTGAAGAAAAACTATTAATTACTGACAGACAGTTAGCTTACAAGTGAGCTGCATTTTAAAAACCTCCTTTAAAATACAATTGCTAAATGCCTTACAGTGCTGTAATGTGAGACAGGTTCAAATCTTATTACTTCACTGAAATTAAAACCTAAGTTTTAATACTGTTCAAGTCGAACAATGATTCCACACTTTATTGCTTTTGAAATCCCTTGATGATCATAGGGAAAAATGCCCCCGAGAAAAAAAGACTCTGTTTTCGATAAACAGAAAATACAGTTTGCACTCTTAGCCTCTTTGTCATCACAAAAAAAGGATTTAATGCCAATTCTTTAAAAAAAGACTTTTTTTTCACAAAATGTGCACCTTGTGTGCCATTTGTAAAATCAGTTCACTTTCTTTTATTTATTACTGTAGCGCAGCAAGGCAATAAAGCAGCTACCAATAGCTAATAAATTACATGCCTTTTAAAACAATTCTCTAGCTACAAAAACATGTAACTACAAAGGTTTTCATTTACATGGTACATCACACAAAATGTCTATATTTGTGTCCTATTAACTATTTTGGCAAAATGTGGCCCTTTATCAAACAGATGAAAGAAAAACAAAGCTTCACTCATACTTTATAATGTATACATACAAAAACAAATAAAATATGTATAAACACATGCATATGAGAAAAGACTTCAAAAGTTGTTGGCATTTAGGTTATGATTTATATAAATAGTCTGTTGTTACCAAAAAAAAAAAAGTATTCAAGGAAGTTCCATTCAATTAGGAACATCTTAACATTAGCTAAACAGATATTGATAAGTTAAAATGTGTCTCTTTGACTGGTCTTACTTATGATCCTTTTAACATGTAGCCACTTAGAAATCATGGTTGCTAGCAGGATTTCAGAGTAAATTACAATGACGATAGCTTACATTGCTATAACACTTTATGGTCACAAAGCACTTCCACAGACTAGTGGATGGATTCTCACAACAAGTCTATAGGTAGATGCTACAAGTCCATCAAATCAGAGTCAAAATATTCCACTAGCTCAATGACCACCAGAAATACTGCCATTTTAGAAAGAATTTCAAACATGGTTTATTTATTTAAAAATGTGTATATGTTCATTAGTTAATACTTTTTTTTTCAAAAATGTTATCTCCTCATAACCTGAAAAAACTACTTTTAAAAATCTGAATATGGGGGGGAGGATTTGAAATATTTTTTGCTTTGTTGGTCTGGCTATTTATAAATAAATTCTTAAACATTTATACTTTAATTCTAGGATTAAATTGTCAAATTAATCAGGGTGTTCTCTTAATGCCTTCACTCTTGTTCTCATGATAAGGATGTATTTATGAGGCCCTGTACTTGCTTTTTTATATTAATTCCCTCTATTTCCTGTAATAGCTATAATAGTTGTGGCTTTGGTACTTATCTTTCCATTTTTTTTAATACCTACAAAATATCAGCTTGGTTCAATTATGCATGATGAATAACGCTTCTATTTTCCAGACACAAACAACCTTGTATTACATCTCAACTTAATTTTACTTTGATGACCTGTTATCCAAACAAACAGCAATGCCTCATTGTGCAGGTCACCATCTCTCTCCCTTCACTTAAATTCACCTTCTTCAGAAAAATCTACCCTGATTATTAGTAGTAAAGAAAAAAATTATTGCATATTTCCTTCTGAGTTCAATTTCATTCACCTTCACAAATTTTTATATTAGAAAGACTTCAAGATGATATAAAGTCATGAGGAATAGCAAATTTACAGGAGCAAATTTATATAGATACTTTTCCAAAATTAATATTTTATCTAGCATTTTTGGAAACCATTATGTTTATAGAACCGTTGCCTTAAAAATTCTAAATTAACCAAAATAACCCCATATAAGTTACAAAAATGCCTACCATACCCTGTGACCTTTCTTCATGAAAATGTTTTAAAATCATCTTTAATTGTGTGGATTACTTTTTATTGGTTAATTTATTGTGTTTTCCCTCACTTATTGAAACTTCTACTTGTTTTATTTATTCTCAAAATGTCCCAATGAGATACTGTTATTACTCTGTAAACTGCAAAGCACTATATACATGTGTACTATGATTACTGCTGCTGCTGTTGTTATTTTTTAAGATGTGGAAACTGGACACTGAAGTTAGGAGATTTGTCCAAGCAAGTTAGTTTCAGAACTCTCAAGATTCCTGGCTCAAGGATCTCACCTATTTGACCATATTGTCACCAGGCTCTTGTATATAGGAAACATCTTCCATGTGTGATACAGCAAGTCAAATCAAAACAAAAAACCTAAACGTGCTCCATCTCCAAAATAAAAATTATGCACAAGAAATAAGAGCAATCTGTCTTCATAGTCTAGGAAATGAAATAACAATCCAATAAACTAACAGCTAATAGGTGGTCAGTGAACTAACAGAGAAGGCTACTCCCTAGCCCATAAGGAACTCATTAAGTACCCCCTCCCCTAATGCCCATCAGTCCTGCAGGTGGGCTGCACATAAACTTTCAATAGATCAACCCTTCCTCTCTCCTAGTGTTGTTGAAATCCAAAGGACAGAAGCTCATTTGAGCTGTGACAACAGTGGGACAGTGCTGTGGGCCACAACGGAGCTCATCCAGAGAACCAAGAAGCAGGTGGAATTGGGGCAGGACTTAAGTGTAGTTTTGTGGCCCTTCACGAAAGCATGAGGGAAAGATTTAATTAACCAGCTGGGACCCGTTCTGTCCCCCCAAGAGTCAGTTTGGGGCAGAGGTCAAGACTCACGAACCACGAATTGTCTACTGTGGGAGAAGACTGAGATAACTTTAAGGCACAGGTCCCAGAGAAAATGCCTCCAAAGGAGAAGGAGTCAAAAAGTGAGGGAAGAGGAGAAGATAAAGACTAAAAAGACAAATTACCAAAGATCTCAAGAGGAAGAAAACCAAAGACCTGAGCGTAAGCAAATGCTTATGTAACAGCGAACACATTAATAATAGAAGGGTCTGCGCTGTCCAGATAAAGTAAAAGAACCTAGACATGTATGAAATAAATGTACTAGAAGGAAGGAAGGAAACATATTTATTAAGCACCTACTCTGTGTCAGGCACCATACTAAGTGCTTTACAAATATTACCTCATTTGATCCTCACAACAACTCTTGGAGGTAGGTGGAAACGCAGGTAGACAGAGATTAAGTGACTTGCCTAAGGTCACTCAGTTAGTAAGCATCTAAGGCTGGATTTGAACTTAAGTCTTGTGACTCTGTAATGGGAATTAGAAATCTCCCCCATTAATTTATAGGCCTCAGATGGAGCTTAATTGGGGGAGGCCTGTTTGCTTGAAGGCTTTCCCATCTTTTGATAATTAGGCACTGAAGAGAGTGGGTTGTGATGCCTTCTGGCTCTATATATACTCTGAGGTGAGCTTTTGCTTTGGGGCACAAGTATTGGGATGCTGTTTATGTGATTAGGCCAGATGAGGCTCTGAGAAGCTGCTAAGGAGTCCCCAGCTTTGAAAACCCTGATATTGGTGCTTCTCTCTCTGGTAACTACGTATGTATGTAATGGGTCAGATAGTTGAATATGTCTGTTGATCTGTAATGTATGTGTTGCCTATGGTCAGACAGTTGGAAGCCCTGTCTGTTGGTCCTGCTTGTATTTTCTCTGTTGGCATATGTGTTAGATTAAAATGATTGTTGACCCCTCAAAAGTTGCTTTCTTTTTAGAAAAGCAGATCTAAGAACCCGTGTAGCAGGCCCTCCTGTGTATGCCAGGGTGCTTACTGCTACAGACACCAAGTCCAGCACTCTATCTAATGTGCCACCAACCTGTCCAAAAGAAGATGAATTGACACCTGATGAGAAAAGAGATCCTGTGGATTCCCAAGATAGTATAAAACCACAGCAGGATGTTCCTGAATGGTTTAAAAGAGGAGAAATAACATTGTGAAAGCAGATTTTATGGCCTACATAGCAAAAATAATTAGTAAAGAAGATACTTGAATCCATTGTGGCAAGTCTCACCAAAGAAATGAAAAGGACAATACTGATTGGGAATGCAAATATATGGAAGTAAAGGTCATTTTAGAAGAAGAGAAACAAAAAGCAGTAAATTAAAAGAAAATCGATAAAACCAAAATATATGGATCTTGAGGATAGGATGAATAGAAGCAACTTGAAGATTATAGGTCTTCCTGAAGAACCCAAGTCAAAAAAGCATAACTATACAATGTCTGTGATAATATAAGAAAACTGCCCAGAACTTCTGAACACAGAAAACAAAACACCAACTGAAAGATTACACAGATTGGCTCTAGAAACAAAAAAACAAAACTCTGTGCTACAAACTCCAAGACACAGAGTGCTTAGCTTAACAATTACACTAACAAACAACAAATTTTGCAAGTAACCAGGAATAAGACTATCCTACACCCACCAGAAAATGCAGAAGGGAAATGAAATAATGTGCTTTACATAACAAAGAAGCTGAAGATGCAACCCAAGTTAATCTACAAATTTGAGCCTAATCATTAATAAAAAAAAAGATGAATGTTTTATAAAAAAAAAGAGGTGCTCAAAACATTGCTAGAAAGAAAACTAGATCTGAAGAAATCATTTGTTTTTCAAAAACCCCAGACAATAGAAATACAAGAAGAGTAAACAAATACAAGTACCAAGGAGAGCAAAAACAAAATAAAAAGAGAGAGAGTATTAAGACATTTGTTTCTAAATGCACAGAAGGAAACAGGAAAGCAAAAGTCAAATAGACGTGATGGTGGGGAACAGACATAGAACATAATGGATACATCACAGGAGAGAGGGAGAGGGAGAGGGAGAGGGAGAGAGGAGGAAGAAGACAGAAGGAAATATGTAATGTACCCATATCAACTTAAAAGGTAGGAACTAAGAAAAAATAATTCCTTTAGTGTCTTAGAAAGAAAAGGGACTTCTGGTGAATGGATGAGTCAGTAAAGGGAGGGATTGAAAAACAAAGAAATTAAATGAAAATGAACTCCTGGCTTCCTTTGCTCTAAGTGCCTAAGTCTAAGATCTGGTTCACCCCCACTTCTCTACTCTTCTGCCTATATAAATATAGGTTTATAATCAAAAACCACTGACATTATGTTGTTCTGGACCTAGGTGCATCTCTGTTTTAACTAGCAGAAAAACAATTTTGCTAATTATTCCTGAATTACATCCTCATTCATACTGCTGTTTCGATTGTCAGCCCTTATCTTAAAGTCTGGTGCTTACTGAAGTGAGATGACTGGAATCATCTTGTGGCATCTCTTCTGACTGCTTTATTATCCCCCAAGAATACAAGAGAAGAACCAGGACAGCACATTATCTTAGAAACCTGGGGAGCAAAGAACATTTACCATGTTGTAGTCAACAATGTCAAAAGCTTCAGAGGCCAAGGATGAGGACTGAGAAAGTCATTGGTTTTTTAGCAGTTAGGAGATGGCTAGTAACCTTGGAAAGAATAAGTCCATAGGATCATAAGCTTATATTTAGAAGAGACTTTGCAGACCACTTGGTATGATGTCTTCATCTTACAGATAAGAAAACTATGGCTTCAAAACATTAAGTGACTTGCCCAAGGACCCCCAGTTAGTGAGAATCAAAGATGAGGTTACAACCCAGTGCTCTGGTTTAAGATCCATGGCTCTTTCAACTGTACTGAGCTACCTCTACAGGAAAGGGTCAGAAGACAAACTGCCAGGAGCTCATAATTATGTGAGAGATGAGAAAGTGGAAGTAGAGTATAAACATCTTTTTCTAGAGTTTGAAAGCAAAAAGAAGGGAAGATATAGAATAACATGTAATTTGAGGATATAGCAGGGTCAGTTGACAACTTTTTAAGGATGGGGAAAAATCTGGGAATGTTGATGGGGGCTGATAGGGTATGAAAGAGATGAAAGAATGTGGAGTATATGATTAAAGAGAGAGAGAAGTTTCTGAAGGAGATGGGCATTTGCTAAAATGATCATTACCATCCACTCAATTCAGTCAGGGAATTAACTAGTAATTCTATTTGTGGAATTCTTATCAATAAAGGTGGTCTTCAGCAACGAAGGATGCATATAAACTCAATAAAGGACAGGATCCAGAATTCTGTTAGATTACAAGAGTGGGATATGTAAGAAATATAAGACTGGGATAGGGATAGGGATTGGACCTATTATTTCAATCAATCCCAGGTGGGAATGTTGCCTTCACCAATGATAGTAACCTAATCACTCAATTGAAATAGCTCTCTCCAAAGGTGACTTAACTGCCAATTCTGACGATATTTTCTTAGTCTTTATCCTTCTTGATGTATTTCTTGGACTTGACACAGTGGACAACCCTCTTCTCCTGGGTATTCTCTCTTCTCTGGGTTTCTGAAACACTATTGTGACACTATTCTCCCCAGATTCTCCTACCTGTTTAATTGCTCCATTTCACTCTCCTTTTCTAACTCATCATCCATTTCATGGTCCAGGCCTGTAGAGTTCCTGCAGGTTTTGTCTTAGACCTACATTTAATTACATCTCTAGATAGTGACATTTATCTACCTATGATCCCACAGCTGTCCTTAGTCTCTCCTGAGCTTTGGTTCTGTATCACCAATTGCTTATTACACATTTTAAATTGGATGTCCTCTAGACATCTCAAACACAATGTGTCAAAAACTGAACTTGTTCAACCCTTCCAAATGTTCCTGTTTCTGCTGAAAGCACCACCATCTCCCAGCTTCATAGCCTTGGTGCTCTTCCATTGACTCTTGACTCTCACTCCTCATATCTAGTCAGTGGCTGAATCATGCCACTTTTACCTCCACGTTATCTCTCACATGTGACACCTTCTCTCACACAGCTACCACCCTCAGTTAAGGCCCTCATCATATCTTACCTGGGTTATTGCAACAGCTTTCTTATTGATCTCCCTGCCTTATGTATTTTTACCACTACAATCCATCCTATGCAGTATCACTGCCAACGTAATTTTCCTTAAGTGCGGATCTGCCCATATGACCCATTTAGTCAATCAACTTCATATTGCACCTCTGCTTAATTGTTAAAGCTCTTCAAACCAGGCCCCAACATCTTTCCAACCTCAGAGGCCATTACTCCTTCTTCTACATTCTGTGGTTCAGTAAAACTGATCTATCTATTCCTCACACAACATTTTATCTCCTGTCTTTGTATTGGCCATTTTTCATGCCTGGAATATACTCCTTCCGTTACTATTGTTCAGTTGTGTCCTACTGTTTGCGACTTCATGGACCATACTTTCCTTGGGGTTTTCTTGGCAAAGACACAGGAGTGGTTTGCCATTTCCTTCTCCAGTTGGTTAAAGCAAACAAAGGTTAAGTAATTAGCCCAGGGTCACATAGCTAGTAAGCATCTGAGCCCAGATAGGAACTCAGGTCTTCTTGGTTCCAGGCCCAGTGCTCTATCCACAGAGACATCTAGGTGCCTCTACTCCTTCCTTACTTCCACTTTACGAACTCTATTCCTTTAAATGCAGCTCAAGTATCATCTTCTAGATGAGTCCTTTCTTGATCCTCCCAATTGCTAGTGCCCTTCCTCCCAAACTACCTTGTATTTAACTAATTTGTATTTATATGCAATTATTAATTTTATGCTATAAATGTGTGTGTATACATATATATGTATATATATACATACATACACATATACATACATATGCATGTATATACATATCCACAGGTCTACTTTTTGTCTGCCATCTCACTGGAAAAGACTTGGATGCTGGGAAAGATCGAAGGAAAAGGGGACAAGAGAGAATGAGATGAAAAGATAGTGTCATGAAAACAACGAACATGAACTTACACTTTGAGAGACAGTGGAGGACAGAAGGACATGCTATGGTCCATGGTATCACAAAGAGTCAGACACAACATGTTGTATTCTATAACTATGGTCTCTTTCACACCATAATGTAACTTCTTTGAGATTGTTTCATTCTTTGTAATGTACTCCCACTGCCTAGTAAAGAGCCTGGTATATAGAAAGTTCTGAAGAAATGCTTGCTTGAATGATAACTGCCTAAAGCACTGAGAGGTTAAATGCCTTGCCCAAGGTCACATAGCCAGCATGTATCAGATATATGACTTAAAACCTAGTCTTCCTGGCTTCAAGGCCATCTCTCTAGGACACTATGGCATGCTGTCTCCTATAAGACTAAATTACATAAAACTGGCAACTAATACTGGAAAGGGGGTGGGGAAGCCAAACCCTCAGGTCCAAGGAAGCATTGATGATAACCATCCTATCCTTTTCAATCCTTTTTTGGGGGGAGATATCCTTAATCTTAGGAACATTCTATTTTCCTCTTCTGTTAAATATTCTCACCATGGTTCAAATGAAAAGCTTCCTAAAGCTTGGTTAAAGGTTCATAACAAATAATCCTTTGGGGAGCTCAACTGTTCACAACATTTCAATTGTTCTATGTCCTAAAATGATTCTAAATCTCCATTATCTGTCTGCTTCAATTCTCTATAGTACTTTATCAATTATCTATAGAATATCTGATTTGTATGCTTGCGTAAATTAAAGCAGACCTAGAACTAAATTCAGTATCTTTCTTATTAAAACAATTACTTATACCTACTTCTACAATACCAGAAATGGTATTGCTAACCTTTGTCTCCAGTTTTAAAACCATTTGAGTAATTTTTGATTAACTCACCACTATACTTCTAAATATTTAATTCTACCCTACTTCCACTTCTGGCTCACCTTTATCCACTGAAAGTTTTCTGACCATCATCACCCAAATCTAGCCATCTCAATCATTCTGCCATTTTTACTTCATTAGTTCTACGATCTCACTAATGTGGGGAATCCTTCCAGTGATTCAGATTGCCATTCATCCATGATCTCTCACCCTGTGCCATTCTTGTCTGTACCTTGCCATAAATTCTACTCAGGAGGTCCAGCCAATACAATGTGGCCCTTCCTTTAGTTCTGCTAACATTGTATAGCTACCAAAGGAGTATAAAGATATTGTCCAAATATCAGCCCAAGTGTGGAAAGGTTCATTACTAAAAGGTAGGTTGCTAGGGGGTGAGTTTTTATTTATTTTTGCCACATTAACTAATAAAGATTATTTCCAAAAGTGTGGAAAGGCTATAATGTGTGTTGGTGGAAGAAATAACCTCAGAGATGAAGTGATAGATCTTTGGAAGCTGAGATGTAAAATGTAACTGTCATTTAGCTCACCTAAATTCAACATGGTGAAGCTTCAAGGGGTTCCCATGTAGGTCTATCTTCCATACCATAGTCTAAGCAATCTTCTTAATGCACTACTGAGCATATTACTACTCTATTAAAAAACTCAGAATTGTTCCCTCTTGCCTAACAGTTAAAGCATAAACTTCTAATATTTAGTATCTTCCATAGTCTGGCTCCTTATATATCTTTCTAGCTTTGTTCTTACTTCCCTTCAAGCATTCTGCATTTCACAAGATTGTAGTTTGAGGTCATCTAGTACAATGCCTCATTTTAAAGACAGGAAGATTGAGGCCCAGAGATCTGAAGTGACTTGCCCAAGGTCACAATGCTGAACTGACCTACTCTTTGTTCCCCATTATAAACCTCCATGCTATTGCTCCCTCTACCCAGAATAAAGATTTCCATAACCCCTCTCAGACCCCAGGTAAAAATAATATCTTCCTTCTTAAATTCCTCATAGTACTTTGACTGTTTCCTTGGAACCTACTTCAATCACAATACTTGTATCTCAACTATTTGGATTCTTCACTCATTAGAGCAAAAGTTCTTGAAAACATCTTTGTTTCCATCCTTAATGCTCAACCACAGTACTTTGCGCATGCTAATTGCTTAATAAATGTTTGTTGAATTGAATTCAAATAATTCAAAATTTACTGACTTTGGTCAATTCTTATTTCCTTAACTGTGAAATAAGGTGATTCTAGTTCTAACATTTCATGGTTCAATAAATTATATTTATCCTCTTAACCTTCATCTTTCCAGCCTGAAAAGTTTTTTTGGTTTTAGTCAATCATGTCTATCTATTAAAGGATGCACAGTCAGTTCTAGGAAATTAGCTGGGTAAATATGGACTGTGACTATTAATACAAGGGAGCTGAGACTCTGTCTATGTACCTTTAGCTTCTGTCTAGCACTTCCCACATCTTTGGCTATCATTGAAAGTTAAACAAACCATGACAAAGCCATTCAATTTAACTACAATATCCACTGGCCACTTAATGTTGCTGGCCCAGACAATTTTGGTAAAAATAGATAATACAAAAAAGAAGCAGGATTTTTTTTGGGGGGAGGCAAAAATCTTGAAAAGACATTCGGTTATCTTCTTTTTCTATCTTCTCAAGTTAGAAAGCACAAAAGAAACCTTGAAGATGGAATATAGAAGAGAAAAGGCCATTAGTTCCTTTACAGTTAAATTCACTAAATTCCAGGCACTGTAAGATATAAAGACAACGATAAAAAAAAAAGGACTTGTGCTCCAAGATTTGGCATTTTGCTAGAGCATCCAACTAATAAATATTGGAAAAAGAGCAGACAGAATCAGGAAGAGTCTCATACAGGACGGAGCACTTGAGCTTAGTCTGGAGTGGTCAATAAAAGCCAGGAAAGTTCAGAAGGGTCTGAGAACATAATAAATGAAAAGCCTGCATTTCAAGGTCTCTTCCTAGACTCAATGAATCAAAACTCTTGGATCCCTCCTATTTGATTTAATAAGACAATACCCTAATCATTGGACCAGATCTTCTGATACGATTAGACAACATTTACACCTCAAACATACAAACCTAAGCACCCTTTCTGAGTGCCTAGAAAATTATGTGGAGGTGATAGAGAACGGTGAATTTTCATGTTTTCCCCCCCAAATAAAAGGTTACTAATGTGTCACTTACATTTGATCATTATGCATCTCTTGTTAATGTATTCTGCTATGGCCACATATCTATTTAAGCAATTTAAATTTTGATATCTGGATAAATAATTGGGAAGAAAAAAAGCATTTTAATTACATAACACATCACATATTGCACCTAAATTAAAAAACAATAATTCTCTTGATGATTGAATGGGGATACCCTAAAAGCACAAGCTTATTAAAAGTGAATTGGATTCCTAGCTAACTGTGAAAAATTCCCAAGTACTTCTAAAGCTATGAAATGGCTGACAGCAGATGAACAGAATATAAAAGCAGATGGTTCAGATGGTCTAAAATCAAAGCAGGTGGTTATCAAAACATGAGTTTGCCAGTTTGCCAACACTGCTGTCTTTTATCCACCCCAAGCTCCCCAACATCTGTTTTCTTGATGTTCATGTGATACATTTATGTAATTTGTGGGGCATAAATCATCAAACTAAACACCAAAAACATACTGAGAAGAGAAGCTCTGTATTTTTGAATGGGACTCCTTTCTAGGAGTTGCAATTCTATTTTGCTCATTTCCCCCATATTTGTAATCTTAGAGAGCTGGAAAATTAGTTTTTCTCAAAATTAACACAATGGATTATGTTTACCTTTCATTTTCCAGAGCTTAGGACAGTACCTGGCATATAGTAGATGCTTAATGAATGTTTGATTGATTCTGCTTTTTAAAAAAATACCAATACTAGTGACAGTTCTGAATATGAGAGGAATTCAGAGCATGATGCCAGATTTCATTATGTACAGTTTATGTATAAAGAAAAGAAATAATAACAAAACAATCAGTTCCCTGAACCATATGGAATTTAGATACCTCAGAATCTTAGTCATTCACAGAAGTAAAACCTACATTGTATTAACTCTCACAAAACTTGGCACTTTCAATTTCTCTCCTCAGCCAAAGCTGGAGTGAACTCAAAGGATGTTACGGTATAATTAAGGAGCATACTGAAAATAAAGTTTAAAGACTAAAATAACAACACCACCACTAAATAAATAAAAAAGAACAAGAGTTTTCATTCAAAATCTGTCACTGTTGTGATACAGTACACCTCAAGAAAATTATCAACCTTTGTGGGATTCAATTGTCTCATTTGTATAAATTGGAGACTGAGCTAGATGTATATGTTATCTATATTGGTAGAATATAAGATCCTTGAGGGTAGAGGCTATTTCCTCCTTGTTTTTGTATGTCCAGGCATTTAATAAATGCTTATTGATGATTTAGGGTCTTCACTCATCCTAATGTTCAAGGTGACTATGAATCAATGAATTTATTCATCATTTCTACTGCTGGTTTTCTGAGATAGTATTCTCCTAGGGGGTGGAGCATATGAAATGAATTATATTTCATACATAACAATTATCCATCTGTACTAAGCTCCTTAAGAAGCTGCATCTGGGCTGGGAAAATGCCCCCCAAAGGGAAAAAGAATAAGATAACAGTTACTTTCTTGCTGAGAAGGTATTTTCTTCCATCATTTCAGATGAGGAGGAGCAATTTAGGTCTTCAGAGAAGACCTAAAATTCAGGGTACCTGCATGCAAAGCTTCCAAAATAAATATGCAATGGTCTCAGGCCATGGAAGAACTCAAAAAGGATTTTGAAAATCAAGTAAGAGAGGTGGAGGAAAAATTGGGAAGAGAAATGAGAGTGATGCAAGAAAATCATGAAACGTAAGTCAATAGCTTGCTAAAGGAGACCCCAAAAATGCTGAAGAAATTAACAAATTTAAAAATAGACTAACTCAAATGGCAAAAGAAGCCCAAAAAGCCAATGAGGAGAAGAAGGCTTTAAAGAGCAGAATTAGTCAAATGGAAAGAGATTCAAAAGTTGACTGAAGAAAACAGTTCTTTAAAAATTAGAATGGAGCAGATGGAAGCTAATTATTTTATGAGAAACCAAGAAATTACAAAACAAAACCAAAAGAAAGACAAAATATAACACAATGCGAAATATCTCACTGGAAAAACAACTGGCCTAGAAAACAGATCCAGGAGAGACAATTTAAAAATTATGGGACAGCCTAGACATCATCTTTCATGAAATCATCAAGGAAAACTGCCCTGATATTCTGGAACCAGAGGGTAAAATAAATATTGAAAGAATTCACCAATCACCTCCTGAAAGAGATCTGGAAAGAAAAACTCCTAGGAATACTGTAGTCAAATTCCAGAGTTCCCAGGTCAAGGAAAAAATATTGCAAGCAGCCAGAAAGAAACAATTCCAGTATTGTGGAAATACAATAAGGATAATACAGGATCTGGTAGCTTCTACATTAATGGACTGAAGGGCTTGGAATATGATATTCCAGACGTCAAAGGAACTAGGACTAAAACCAAGAATCACCTATCCAGCAAAACTGAGTATAATACTGTAAGGGGAAAAAAAATGGTCTTTCAATCAAGAAGAGGACTTTCAAACATTCTTGATGAAAAGACCAGAGCTGAATAGAAAATCTAACTTTCAAACACAAGAATCAAGAGAAGCATGAAAAGATAAACAGGAAACATAAATCATAAGGGACTTACTAAAGCTGAAGTATTACATTCCTACATGGAAGGATAATATTTGTAACTTTGAAACTTTTCTCACTATTTGAGTAGTTGGAGGGAATACACACACACATACACACACACACACACACATATACATATAGACAGAGGGCACAGGGTGAGTTGAATAGGAAGGGATGACATCTAAATAAATAAAATTAAAGGGTGAAAGAGGAATATATTGGGAGGAGAAAGGGAGAAATGGAACAGGGCAAATTATCTCTCATAAAAAAGAAAAGAAAAAGCTTTTTCAATGGAGGGGAAAAGGGGAAAGTAAGAGGGGAAAAATGAAGCTTACTCTCATCACATTTGGCTTAAGGAGGGAATAACATACTACCAGAAAGTAGAGGAAAAAGGGATAAGTGGGGTATGTGGGCGATGATAGAAGGGAGGGCAAATGAGAGGGTAATTAGAAGTAAACACTTTTGGGGAGGGATAAGGTCAAAAGAGAGAATAGAATAAATGGGGGGCAGGATAGCATGGAGGGAAATATAGTTAGTCTTTAACCACATGGTTATTATGGAAGTCGTTAGCAAAACTACACATATATAGCCTATATTGAATTGCTTGCCTTCTCAGTGGGGATATGTAGCGAGGGAGGAAGGGAGAGAAGTTGGAACTCAAAATTTTAGGAACGAATGTTGGGAATTGTTTTTGCATGTAACTGGGAAATATGAAATACAGGTAATGGAGTATAAAAATCTATCTTGCCCCACAAGAAAAGAGAGAAGATGGGGGATAAGGGAAGGGAGGGGTGTGATAGAAGGGAGGGTTGGTTGGGCGAAGGGGTAATTAGAATGCACAGCATTTATGGGGTGGGGTAAGGGGAGAGGTGGGGAGAAAATTTGGCACTCAAAATTTTGTGGAAATGAATGTTGAAAACTAAAAATAAATAAAAAAAATTGGGAAAAAAGAAGCTGCATTTCAATGAATGTTGAAAACTAAAAATAAATAAATTGGGGAAAAAAAGCAGCTCATCTCAATTTAGTTGAAAACTAAAAATAAATAAATAAATTGGGAAAAAAAGAAGCTCATCTCAATTTAGTTGAAAACTAAAAATAAATAAATAAACTGGGGGGAAAAAAGAAGCTGCATCTCAAATAAATAAATAAATTGGGAAAAAAAGCTGATCCAAAACACTGTTTTATGGGCATTTTAGAAAGAATAATTTTGGGCACATAACAACTCTCATCACAGGAAGAAAGACATGTGAACCCCAAAGCCATATAGATGCAAGATAAGGATACTTGATGTAATCAGTGACATACTGCAAATTTGAGCATGTTTTGCGGACATTTCTTTCTATCAAATTAGATAATTAAACTAGTATTTATGTCAAGTTCTACAGAATCAAGAAGTAATAGTAGGTGCTATATTGTCTGAAATCACATCTGACTCTGCAAAAGAGCAGGGTTTAATTTTTAGGCTGGCATCAGGTGGAGAATGAAATACTACAAAGAGAAGGCAGGGAATTAATGCTTGCAAATTGGTCAAATGCTTCTCTAGACCTGTCCTGTTCTAGCTTGTCAGTCTGAGTAGCCAGAGTTGCTTTCTCTGCTCCTTCTAATTTGGACCTCCAATGCTCCTGATCTTGGTTAGATGGAGTTTTCAAGAACAAAAATATGTGGAAAAGGAAACATGTTGTGTAATCCCTGAGGTTCTCTAAAAAAAAAAAAAGGAAGGAATAGTAGTTAGTGAGGGACTTAAAAATATCTGAGAGGTAATTACATGAACAAAATATCCTGAGCTCCTACAGCTCCTCATTTTTATCCTACTGGTTCCTCAAATCTTAGTTCATAGGCCAATTGAAACTTGTTTTCTAGGCCCTGGGCACTATCATCAATAGTCTGAATCTGGAGAAGTCCTCATTTTCACTGCTGCAGGAAGTGGTAAACTTGGCAAAGCTGATTCCCTCATCCTGCATGGTCTCCCCCATGGCTTATAAACTCCTTGAGAGCAGGGACAACTTTCTGCCTATTTTTGAATCACCAGTACCTAGCACGGCGCCTAGCACATAGCAGGTGCTTTGAGACAGCTGTGTGGTCCAGTAGATAAGACTACCAGGCCTGGAATCAGGAAGACCTGAGTCCAAATCCAACTTCTGACTTACTAGCAGTGTGACCCTGAGCAAATTATTTAACCACTGCTTGCTTCAGTTTCCTCTTGTAATAGCATTTACCTCCCAGGGATTCTGAGAGGATTAAATAAGACAATCTTAACTGCTTAGCATAGTGCCTGGCACAAAGCGCTATACAAGTGTTAGTTGTTATTAATGAATGTTTACTAATTTATCTTGAGACATTGTTGGAAAGTTAGAAATATGAATGCATTTTCCTATGGAAATTTTTTTTAACACATCTGATGTAATGGAAACAATTTGGCTTCTGGAATAAGAGATCTGGTATGAATCTAGATTCTGTATCTTGCTTTCTCTGAGCCTTAGTTTCTGAATCTGTAGAATGAGGACTAAGAGATTTCTGAGGTCTCTTCTAACTCTAAAACCCTATGATCTATGATTATAGCACCATAGTAATAATACTGCTATTATTAATAAGAATTATGGAATAATTGGTTTATAAACCACTTTCATCACAATAATTATTTGAGACAATGGTAGAAGTGTTATTGTCATCCTAGTCTACAGGGGAGAAAACTCAGATGACTTGCTAATAGTTATCCTACTAGTGAGGTATCACAGTCAGGACTCAAACCCATATCTTGTTATATTAGAAGGAAAAAATGCTTTAAAAAAGATCAAGAGGAATTAATGAAAATGACCACTACAGAGATAATATAAAAACTTTAAAAAAATCTATAGAAGCAATGAACAACAGGTTTAACCCAACAGTAAATAATACAGAACAATTAAAAACACTTTTTAAAGAATAACCTATAAACAATGGGGAATCATGGAGATGCAAGTGACAGACCTGAAGGATGGACCATAACATCAATCTAAATGTAGAAAAATAAAGAAAATTACTATTTCATTCTGGGAAATAATCAAAGAAACCTTTCCCGAATTAGGGAAAAAAGTAGCAATGAAGTATACACAGAAATAACCCATTAAGACTCTAATGAAGAACTGAAGACTCATTCTATGACTGCATTATTTCTGGTGGGTCTGTCTGCCCCAAATCTCACACCAAGCCATCCTCTATTTGACCACTAAAGTGATTTTCCTAAAATGCAGGTATCCCTTCCCCCAACTCAATAAACTCCAGTGGCTCCCTTGATTCCAGGATCAAATACAAAATGTTCTATTTGGCATTCAAGGATCTTTATAATTTAGTTCCCTTTCTCCTTTTTCAGTTTTCTTAGATCTATTAAAAATTTTTTTCAATCCCAAATTCTCTCCTTCCTGTACCCTCCCCCACTCATTAAGGCAAGAAATTTGATATCCATTATACATATAAAAACATTATTCCCAGACATAATGTTTGATTCAGTGACACTGGCACCCTGAATGTTCCACAGACAAGACACTTCATTCTCAACTCCAAGCATTTTCTCTGGCTGTCCCATATTCCTGAAATACTCTCCCTCCTCCACCACAGAACTCTCTGGCTTTAAGTCCAAACTAAAATCTCAAATTTTACTGTGTTTTCCCACTGTTAATTACTTCCTATTTATCCTGTACATAGCTTGTTTTGAATATATTTGTTTGTATGTTGTCTTCCCTGTAAGACTTAAAGCTCTTTAGGCCAGGGACTATCTTTTTTCCTCTTTATGAATCCCCTGAGCTTAGCCAATGCCTGGCATATAGTAGGCACTTAATGAATGTTGACTGATTGATTGACTGAAGGAAGGAAAATGAGAGAACAAGAAAGAAAAGTGGAAAGAGGATTTATTAAGTGCTTACTACATGAGATAATTACTATTCTAAATACTGACGATATAAGCAAGACAATTACTCAAACTTGCAAGAGGCTCTTATTCCATTTGGAAGAGATAAAATATATAGGAGAGTTTAGCTGGAAGGTAAATGGATATACCAAAATGGAAGGTGGGTGGTGCAGTGGATTAAACTTTGGACTGGAGTCAGGAAGACATGCATTCAAATCCGACCCTGGGCAATTTCCATCTGCCTCAACATCCTCTGTTCTAAAGAGAGAGCATCTAATGGGACTCAGAGAGAAGTGCTTGTCTCTTTTCAGTTCTTAGGCTGCCCTCTGGGATCTTGAAGTAGAAGGGATAGGATAACTCCATAGCAAAGCTCCTGCCATTAATAATGGGGAGTTTATGTTAAAGAAACCTACATATTTGTTGATATAATATAGGGGATTTGTTTAGTCATGTTTTGCTAGTAATAAACAAAAATAAGAAAGCATATTTCCTTTTGCTAGAGGATTAAACAAAATACAAATCTAGCAATCACAACAAAAAATGTATATGGAGTGGTCTCTCCAATAAAATGAAAGTCAAAACAGATTTAAAAAAATTTGAAAAATGTTACTTACATGACGGGCATTTAATTCAGAACAATTAGATTCATACTGAAAATAGATTCATACTTTAATGGGGTTCTAAAATGTACCATGCTACTGCCAAATAAAAAAAGTAGGAGCAGCACATGTCAAAGCTAAATTCAAATGAGAAACCTTTAAAAGAGATAAATGAAGATATTACGTTATATGAAAAGGTTCTAGATAAAATGAGGATATTTATTTATCTAATTTTAACTTTATTTTTAGTATTAATTAAAAAATATTTTGAGTTCCAAATTCTCCTCCTCTCCCCAATGAGAAGGAAAGCAATTTGATATAAACTATCCATGTGAAGTCATGCAAAATATATTTCCATATTAGTCACAGTATAAAAAATAAACAAAAGCAAAAAAAGGTGAAAAAATATGCTTCAATCTGAATTCAAAGTTCATAAGTTCTCTCTCAGAAATTGGATAGCTTTCTTTTATCATGGGTTCTTTGGAATTATCTTAATCATTGTCTTTTTTTCTTTTTAACACTTAACAGCATTTTGTTTTTTTCTAACTACATGTAAAGGTAGTGCTTAACATTCATAAAATAAGGATATTTAAAATATAATGATAAACATTTAATAATTCTGTAACAAAATTAATAAAGGAAAATCCTGTAAGTCATAAGAAAATAGCTTAAAATCAGCAATACTATAACATGTAAATATCCCACTATTAAAATATGATAAATCCATTTAAAAGATAAATAAGAATCTACAGAAATGAAAAGAGTAATTGTTGGAGCTGAGTGTAATAGGGACACTAATAGGTTTGTAGATGGGTATAAACCAACAATGCTTTCTGACCCAATGATTTCATTAGTAAAACTTTATAGCTTATAAATATTACCAAAAGAAAAAAAGACCTAGGTGTATAAAAATATTCACAATAACCTCTTTAATAATAGTCCTCAATAAGAAAAAATGGATATGTACAATGGTTGAATAGATTTTGATATATACACATATGGAAGGGAAACTTCAGGTGCCATGAAAACAATAAATAGGAAGAATATAAGCAAACTTGGAAAGACTTATACAAAGTAATACAAAGCCAAGATCAGCAGAAACAGAACTGTATATGTGAGTACAACTACACACACATATGTAAGAGTATTTGAAGAGATGAAAACCAAGTCAAAGTTAGCAGAATTTAAAATAGACTTGGAAAGGGACACAGAGTAAATGAATTGTTTTGATTAACAGATAATTCATTTGGTTATATTTTGTTAAATGTTAAGGATTTATGTAAGATTTCATCTCGTATATCTGATTAGACTTTTTGATGGTTATTAAATTACAATCATTTTTAAAGAGCATTTAATTCTTAACGTACCTGAAGCATAGTACTTACTAGCTGTGCGATCTTGAACAACATCCTTTACCTCTCTTAGGTCAATTTCTTCCTCTCTGAAGTCTACAAACTACTTATAACATATAGGAGTGGTAGGAGGAAAGCACTTAGATTCTTCTTCTTCTTTTTTTTTTAATTTGAGAGGCACTGTGTTGCAGGGGCCAAATGTAGCCAAGAGGAGTTTAGGATTTTGTCCTAGTAAAGTTGAATAGCCTTCCAGAAAGCAGATGGTGAAGTTGACTTACGCAAAGTGATGGCCATGTATCAGGAAGCAATGCCTATAAATTTATTAGATGTAGGACTTTCAATAAACAATTACAACTTGGTTTGGAGGTTTCTCAAGAGCAGTGCTAATGCTACTAATTAAAATAATTCAAGATGAAAAATCGTGCCCAGCTTTTACTACCAGGTAGCAAAAATGTTTAATGTCCACAAAATATGTGCTAAGCACCTTCTTATAAAGAATAGGCCTTTATTTTAATATGCTAGCACCATACAAATCACTTAAATACTATATTCAGTCATAAAACAAGTCAAGTGAGACATAAAACCATTCTCCCGATAGGCTGCTTCCCCACACATCTCTACGCCTGGAGTCAAAATCTATCACCAATGTAAGAATACTCAGGAGAAATAATAGTCTAAAAATCATATGTCCTTCCTATTCTTAGTTTCTCTAAACCAACTCTGAACACTTCATGGTCTATGACATCCAAAGAAGATGGTGACACAAGAAACTACAAATTATTCTGTCTCACAGCAAGTCATAGGGTCATATCACGTGAAACAAAACATAAAAAAGGATTTCAAGGAGAGTCAAACATTCTGTATTAAGAGGTTCTCCAAACCCAATCTATATTCTACTGTGGCTGAAAAGTTATTAAAGTGCAAACATTTTTTCTTATAAACTGAGAGGACATATCAGAGGCTGGGATGTCAAAGAGCCAGAGTTTGTTTTAAGGGAATTCTGGGTTCCTGACACTTCTGAGAAAGAAGTCAACAGTTCTAGCACTGGGACAGAAAAATAGGAACTTTCTGCTCTTGGAAATTTTGAATCATTTCCTCTGTGCAAGGAACGTTGAGTTATTTGCCGGGAAAGCTGGGTTCTAATTCTAAAACTAACTAGATATTTGACCATAGGCAACCATTTCATCCCTTTGCGTCTGATTATCCTCATCTGTAAAACTCTGTAAAATGACAGCTCTGAGCTAAGTGATGGCCAAGTTCTTTCCCAGGTCTAAGATTTGTTAACTTAACCCACTATTTCAATGTGTCAAGAAGAAGGAAGACAAGTAATAGAAACAAGAATATTTGCTTAATTTTCCTTTTTATGAGAAAAAAAAAATTCAGGGCCATATCTTATTACATTTTGTGTGCATATGTATTTTTTTATACACACATATATACCCCATTTCTATGATTAACCAAATTAAAACTACTGAATGAACTATATTACATATTTTTCACTGATAAAGAAAGGCTGGTAATGTGGTGTGAGTAAGAAATAAGGGGGATGGGCCTCTATCCTCCACTTGTATCCATGGGTTGTTGGAGAAATGTTTTAAAATGAAATAAAATCTAGTTCATTAAATTGTGTGTGTGTTTTAATGGGCTAAAGTCAAGTAGGCATCCATCTAAGAAAAAAGATGTCTAAATACAGTTGTAACATTCACCAGTTTGCATCTGAAAAATAGAATGTAAATTTAAAAAAAAAACAGCTTTGTATAATCACATTCCAATATACCAGTGGATGTAGTAATTCCTTCCAAAAATGCCTGCCCATTTTGTGTGACGTTTATTCATGGCTTCCTATAAGTTCATGGTTCATAAATTTATTCATAGCCAAAATGCTGGCTCTCTCCAAACTCTTCCCAACATTCTGAACATACACAGTGACCTAAGCTACTTTCTCTTTTGATCATATATGTTGATCCCTAGTGACATCCATTATACTACCTATATTGCCTACTGGCAAGAAATTTAAATTCACACCTCCAAAGATTCAGTTTGTGCACCTAGGTGGGAGAGGTAGCTAGGTTTTTTTAATGCACAATGTTAATCTGATCAAAATTACAGCTGTGATTTTTTATATGGCACCTGATTTTGTCCTGAGGAAAAAAAACACACCAGTTTCATGATGAGATTGTGCCCTAAATAGTAATCCTAGTCCTGATCACAGAGGACTTAACCAGAGAGTATATGTATTTCAGAACAAACCTCTTACTGCCATTGGAGAAATGAATTAAACTATATATCCTATTGCTGGTGAGCTTTTAGTATCATTTTCATATAATGAAGGACAGACTTTTTGTAACTGAAAACCCTTGATTGTGCATGCATCATTGGAAGGTTGCTATAGTTTCTGAGTTCTTACAGCCTTGCCATCCAGTGGAAAGAGCACTAGCATTGTATAATCATGGGTAAATCACTTAACATCTGCAAAATAGAGATAATTTATAACACTTATCTCATACTTGTATGGTCCAAATGAAGATGCTGAATATAATTCTGCAAACTTTAAAATGATTTAAAAGTAAACTGTAAGCTCATTAAAATTTATCAAATTAATATTTAACTTTTGGTTTTGTTGATTCTTGAGAAACCTACCCTGCTATAAATTCTGTCTAAGTTATCCACTCTGGGTACAGGGGAATTCTCTTCCAGTTCTTTGAGAGATAATTTCATTTCATTCAAAGGACCTTTGATTTGAGAGATCACTTTGTAAATCAAACAAAACTCTATTCCTGTAGGGGTCTCCTTCTCCATGACTTTTTTTCAAAGGACAGAAAAGAACTCCTATACTTATCTTTCTTCATTCTCTCTTTAAGAACCTTATAACCACTCTTAATACTACCCTCTGGCTAGGGCCCTACCATAGCAGGCAGCCTGTCTCCCAGAATTATGTGGCCAGAAGTTGGAGTTTTTTTTCCCCCCTGGGAGATGATCACATAGTAACAGTACAATGTAAGGAAGTTATAGTTAAAAACTGGACTTCTGGGGTCATGAAAAGTACTGCAGGTTCCAGAACACTTTCCTTCTGTTACTTACTTCTGGATCTCTTCAAGATATATGCATTAAGGTTGTCAATCTAATTACATACTTTTAAAATTGTCTCTCCTGGATCTATTTTCTAAGTCAGTTGTTTTTCAAATGAGATATTTCACATTGTCTGCTATTTTTTTGTTCCTTTGGTTTTGTTTTATAATGTCTTGATTTTTCATAAAGTCATTAGCTTCTATCTGCTCCATTCTAATCTTTAAAGAATTATTTTCGTCAGTGAGCTTTTGGACCTCCTTTTCCATCTGGCTAATGCCTTTATCAGGCATTTTCCTCATTGAAACTGTGGATCTCTTTTGTCATTTGGGTTAGTCTATTTTTTAAAGTGTTATTTTTTTTTTTAGCATTTTTTTGGGTCTCCTTTTGCAAGCAATTTACTCGTTTTTCAAGATTTTCTTGCATCACTCTCATTTCCCTTCCCAATTTTTCCTCTACTTCTCTTACTTGATCTTCAATATCCTTTTCAGCTCTTCCATGTCCTGAGACCAATTCATATTTTTCTTGGAGGCTTTGGATGAGGGAGCTTTGGCTCTGTTGTCTTCTCTGTTTGCATACTTTGGTCTTCCTTGTCACCAAAGTAACACTCTATAGTCTGATTCTTTTTTTAGGTTTTGCTCATTTTCCCAGTCATTTACTTGACTTCTGAGCTTTGTTAAGGTAGTTCTCTCCTTCCAGTGAGGGTGGGGGGGTATGCTGTCAGTAGCTTGATCCCCCCACAATCTGTGGGCCTAGAGCTCCAGAAACAGTGGCTGCAGCTGCCCCTGCTGCTACTGTGACTGCCTCGGATTCCTCTGCCCCCTGTCCCTGCTGCCACCCTGGGGCTGGGGCCAGATCACTCTACCCTCTCACACCGGTCTTTTTTTTTTCCCACAGGCTTTTTTCCATTGACCTTCCAATCTGTCCTCAGTGTTCTGGGGTCATGAAGTCTGCTAACAGCCACAGGTATGACAGAATCAGCCCACCCGTGGCTGGCTACTCAGGTCCCATCTGTGCAGGCGTAGCCCACACTGGACTGTGCTCTGCTCCTAGCGTGGTGTGGTAGACACTTTCTGGCAATCTTCCAGGCTGTCTTGGGCTGGAGATTTGCTTCACTCTGTCATTCTGTGGGTTCTGCAGCTCCAGAATTTGTTTACAGCCACTTTTTACAGATATTTGGCTGGGCACGCAGGGAGCACTCTAGAAAGTCTGTGCTGTTACTCTGCCATCTTGGCTCTAACCCCAATCCAATTACATATTAAAATTGGGATAATGGGCATTCTTTATCTTATGTTATTTTATGTTTTCCTAAGTGGATATTTAGGTCGAACCCTTTCTGAATGACAATGGATAATATTTAGGAAACTCTGCAATGTTTTGGGGTGTGATACAATTAGCATAATGCTATAATCATGTCCCTGAAGAACTAAGGTTGAAGATCACTCAAAAAACAGTGAAGAGGTATAAGGTGGACAGAAAGAGGTTGCAACAATTTATCATATTAGAGTTCCAGAGAAGTGATTGTCATCAGAGAAATGTATTACTGGAAAAGAAAGTGAACTAATCATGGTGTAAGATCCACTGGCATCCATGAAGTGTCGGAGATCTAAGAAGTGACTCTAGCTCATCAGGAGGCTACCTGAGAAAGAATTTACAGTTACATGAACAGGAGATGTACAGATTGTAAGGTCATAGATGGGCTGGTCTTTTTGGATTGGGTACCTGCACCGATAAGATTAGAGATCCATAAAAGTAAGATTAAAAGGCATTTTCACATGAATCACTTCATTTAATAGTCATGACAACATTCTACTATAAACAGTATCTCTACTACAAAAAGTGACTTGTCACTAAAGAAGCTATTATCAAGTGTATTATTTCAGCAGATTATTAAGTGTGGTCTAAATGAAATACCTCACTGGTTATATATCTCAAAGTTAATCACAGAGCTGTCAAGAACCTTAAAGATAATTTAGCCCAAGACCCATTTTTTGAAAATGAGTAGTAAGCGAATCATATTTTCCTATAAAATAAATTTCAAAGGCATATAAGCTATGCAAGTCTTTGAGCTTCCCTAGACTAAAGTGAACAGTTTGGACTACAAGACCCTTGAAGTTCCTTCTACCTCAGGATCTATGGTCTTATGAACATGCACGAAGACATCTTGTTCTGCAAACAGAATAGCACACCTCTGCAGAAAAGCTTTGCTTTCACCTTTCCTCTACCATGAGCAACTGTAGCGTATTTGCTAAACGCTGATCTTTGGACAATGTGTTTAGTTGCTCAGTGTCAAAAGTACATACGTACGTTAAAACAATCTCACTTAAAGTGGATGGATATAGAACTCTGTACACTGAGGACTCTGTTACAATGAAGTGCTTGGTAATTTCTCTGGAAGCGGTAAAAAGAAAACTCAAGTAAAAGTATTTTAGTAAAAGAGGATAGATTATATCAGAATACACACTATCATTCAAAGTATGAATATTTCTTCAATATGTATTATTTGTGGAACTGAAAAAATATAGAAAATAATTTTATTTCATTGCCATAGCATAATAGACTAACAAAATAAGTGATTATTCATAATGAAATAAGAATTAAAAAATTTAAAACGGGATTACAAAAGTGAAAAAATTTTAGTGTTCAAGTTTACATTTCTTAAAACAAAATATAATTTAGGGGTTTGTAGATATAATTTACAAACCTACTTCATATATGATACTGTTTAATCTTTTCACTAGATAGAAACTAAATCAAAATTAAGACTAACATAACTGTGTGAGAACAAAATTAACTATATATGGCAAATGAATCCTCCATAGCACCTGTCCTCTCATGTAGAAAAGAACATCAGCCTTTGACTGATGATTTCTTTTTGACATGATTTATCACCCAGTATTCTTTAAACCTGATAAAGCAAATTAATCTTTGATTGCAAGAGCCACTGGAGGTTGTCATTAGTCATGTAGTTTGGTGAGGCTGCTTGTGCTTCATTTACCAGTAGCGAGGCAAGGGGAGCCCAGCAGCAATCGCTGGCAGCTTCGGCGGCTGTCCTGATCCACCCAGGAGAAATGATCAAAGAATTCAATATACAGTATTTTAAATTACTTCTCTGGAACTGACCAAGAGGATAAAAAAATATTCCTGCCTCCCCCACTCCCCTTTCTTTTCCCTCTATAGTAACAATAATCACTGTTATTGTGAACGATATATGAAGGTATTAACTATCTAGGCCTAAAATTCCCATACAAATCATGGTTGTTAACGTTTTTCTTAACTGAAAGAGGGAATTTTGTTCTAAAAAGGATCGCTGTGAGCAAAGAGACTGGGAAATCAGTTCTATGCAAAAAGTAAAACAAAGGAAATAAATACCTAATTTTCAAGGGATTCTTTAAGCTCTAAGTCATAAAAATTGTCTTTCTTACCTATTATCCATTAAAAAAATCAATTCACAATGAGGTAAACCTGTCACAAGTTTTTTAGTGTCTTTTTTTTGGTTTCTGATATTATCATTTAATGTACTGATAGCATTTCCGAGGTTGATTCTCATGATTATTCACAGTAATATTTCCTTGGGCCAAAAAAACTTAGAAAAAGATTGTGGTGGGGAAACTGAGCTATTGAGGAACAGGGAATGAATTGTAATTCAAAGTTTTTGATTTTCAGTAGTAGTTTTAAGCCAATGTTGCCTACCAGCATAAAGATCTAAAATTGTTAATTATATATATAGGTATATGTGCTCTCTAGTTTTTCTAGGTAATTAAAGTATGTCAAATTTTTTATTTTCTCAGTTGGGACTGTACTGGCTACAAGCCTAAATATGTTGAAATACAAAGAATAAATACCCATGAATAAGTGTGAAGAATCTAATAAAAATATTAATTTTCATGTTATCCTCAGTTAAGTATAATAACTTCTGGATTCAAGCCATTTCTATGGCTTGATGGTATCTTGAGATCAAGGAACACTATTCAGGAGAACTGCTATCAATCTTTTAAAAATTGAGCATATTTAAATTTAGCCTACTTTGTATTTACTAAACAAGTCTTGATGTTTAATAAATAACAATTTCATTTAAAATAAGTAATCTCCACAATATGCAGCTAATGGTAGCTAATCTCATTTTTAATAATTTTTTTCAATTTTAATTTTAGAAGAGTCTTCTTTTCAAGATACAAATCCCTGTATATAGCCCAAATATGAAAAGAGGCACAAATAGCTTTGTCTTATAAAAATAAAACACTAAGACAAATCTAAACATGTTCTAATAAACATATAACCAGGAGTCATATCGTGAGCATAAAACAAGTTCTAACTGAAAACAATTCTTATCTAAACAACTTCAAAGTTGATTTATTTCATTCACCTTTTATCCATATTCTTTTTGGGATGTGTGGGTGTATCCATATGTATACATATATACATGTATGTATGTGTATGTGTGTGTATCTTTGCACTTCTGTGTTACTATGCCATCACTAAGAAATAGGGGCAGGGTGATGTTAACTTATTGTAAATAAAATCTATGGTCCATAATAGTTTCACTTAGTATACAAAAATTAATTGGACCAGGTAATTTGGCATAAACTGTTTTGAAGAGTGAAAACTTACTTTATCTTTTAAGTTAAAGTATTAGATTACACATTATTAATGATTAGATCAGTATTTGTTTTTGCTTTGAGAGTCTGAAATCAGATGTTTAAAAAGGAGGCATGATGAATTATTTGTAACAGACACATTAGTTGCAGTCCGGCAAATTACCTATTTTCTTGTCTAAACACTGTTAGAAAGAGAAGGACATATTTACCCAGAATTGTCCATGGTTTTTTGCAGTTCCCCAAATTTTAAGATGGCAGGCAGGAAACTCAATAAATTCCATGAATCATATGACTTAAAATTTTTAGTAAAATTTGTTTTCATCTAGAATTCTTCTTGATAATAGTATTTTGGGACTGCTCCTTGAAAGGAGAATTGAATGAAAAGTTGGATGGCAAAAAGAACTTCCAATACACTCAATGAAAAAGATGTCATTTCTATGCAGATGTTCCAAAAAAATGTTAAAAATCCAACCAAATCAATCCAAAAGGCTAAAGAAAACAAGCAAACCATTATGAGGATTTAAGTTTCTTCTGTATTAAAGATACAAATTTCAAGATTCTGAAGTCACTGTATTCCACGAGATGTTTAAAAATATCTTTCACCTTAGTTGTATTGATAATTGTATGTTTATTTAAAACAGAGATACACACACAACTTACTATTTATATATGAATATACACTTACTGCTTGGCTCCACTGAGAAACTATAAATTTCATCTATTGAACATTAGCAAAAAATTACATGTGTTTATCATCTGGATTATTCTCAGATTAATAGAGATAAATGACAAAACATAATCAGTAGCAGCTCTGCAACTTAATCATTGCATCTGAGCTATAGGAAGCACTTAATTACTCTCATTTACTAGGTTCAATCTAATGAGAAGGCATTAGCCAAATGAAAAGAATGCAGTACAAACAAACAAAATAGTTATACCATCATTAAAAAGAAACTCTGACAGTGCAGGTGACAGCATATGCAGGATAAATTACCATAATGTCCTAAATGCTGAGCTGTCAGCATGCTAATGCAGTGATCAGATACCCAGGGAATCTCTGCACTATAGCTGTCAAAAACAGGTATCATAAATCACCTCTCTCTACTGTACTGCTCATTATCACAGTTCCCATATACATGATTTTCAGCACACTTCAGTACAGATCTGAAGGCAGCACTTATTCTTATTGTGAATCTGTTTACTCTCACAGACATAGATAATTTCTACTCAATATATGGATACCTGATTTTATAATAATGAACTTTACAATTTTCAAATATGTTAGGGACTTTGTTTTTACTAGTGGAGTCATGAGAACAAATAGAGGGCATAAAATCAACTTTCCCCCTATTTATACAATATATTACCAATAATTTCAGTATACTAAGGTTGTCTTTTCCAAATGGACATCATTTCTAACTATTTTAGGGCTTAAAATAATAACAATGCAGGTACAAATTAGATATTCAGTTCACAATACTACAAATGTTTAAAGCTTAGTTCACTGAGTCAAATAAAACACATACATTCAGGATTCCTTAATAGGATGCATCTAATTTTTTTTAAAATTAATTTTTTTTTACAAAGTTCCTTTATAAGTGTTTAAATAAATGAATTAGCTTATTATATGCAAACAAAAATTTTAGTACATAGTAACTTTCAGTGTAAATGAAAAGAAGCCAAATAATTTGTTATGCTTAAAGTCATAGTTTGGTGGAAAACTGGCTTTTATATATCATGATGTACCTTGGAATTAATCCAATTCTGCTAATAAATCATTGACATCTCTATATTCTTAAAGTGATTCTCATTAACAATTGAAATAGTATTTTCATATAAAATATTTTGATTGAACCTATTTAAAAACCTAGCTTAATAATTTAATTACTAAATATAAGAAAAAAACACTTTTTTTTTTTGCCATTTTCCAAGTTATAAGTTCTCCCACTTCATTTTTTTTGATAGGTTATTTTTTTTTCAAATTTATTTATTTGTTTTCAATTTTCAACAGTCATTTCCACAAGTTTTAAATTTTCTCTCCCTCCCTCCCTGCTGCCTCCCTAATATGGTTTGTAATCTCATATGGGCTCTACACATACATTCTTATTAAACACATTTTCACATTAGTCATGCTGCATAGAAGAATTAAAATGAACTGGAGAAAGCAAGAGTAAAACTAAACAAAACCTAAATCAGGATGATGGATGACATTTTCTTCTAATCCTTTGTTATAAAGGTTCATCTCTGCTGATATCAACATATACTTGTAGTTTCTTTTTACCCTTTCTTAGAGGGAATCAAGTTATAGTGGTTTTAATGATCTTCCTAGAATCTAATTTGATTACACACTAAAAATCTTGACCTGTTATTTTTATGATAATAAGTCATGTTTATTATTTTGTAAGTAAACTTCTTGTTAAAATTAATGAATTATGGGGGTAGGCACTATGGACTAGACTTGTGATTTCACTGATAATAGGAACTCCAAAATGAGGAAACTCGGCCTTTAAATGTAAGTCGGCATTGTCTTTGAAATTTAGTCTTTGAGAGTTGCCTATATCATTGAGAGATGTTGTGACATGTGGCCAGGGTCAAGCTGCCACAGTATGTATCAGGGGTAGGACCTGAGCCCAGGTCTTCCTGACTCCTAGGATAGCTCTATCTATTATTCCCTTTTGCCTCTAGTACTGAATCAGTCTCTAAGCAAATTCTTCTCCTTAAAAAAGGAAATCACTTTAAAAAACTGGAGATGTTTACATACATTATTTCTAGAATAGAATTTCTTAAAATATAGTTGAAACAGTAATTAATATTTCAATTCAATTACTTCACTGAATGCTTACTATGTTCAAGGCATTAGTTTTTTTAAAAAATTAATTAATTAATTTTTAATACTGAAGGGGTTACAAAGATGGAGCTAAAGGAGGAAACCATGAAACTGCTAACTGGATCACTACAAATTTATGTTATCTCCACTGCACCAAGGCAAGCATTTTCCCCTCACAATCAATTCAAATATTCTACCCTCCACAGAAGATGTTTCAAATTTTCCTGTCTTTAAGAGTCCTATGGTACCCCTTCCCCCAACCTTTTCAGCTGAGGATCTTGCCTCATACTGGACAGAAAACATTCAGTCCATTCACTAAGGGGCTCCTATTCTCCTCTCCTCCTCATCTCATGTCACTTAGACATTTTTCTCCACTCTCTCCATCATTCTGATCTCTGATGCAAAGGTGGACCCTTGCCTTGAGAAGGCAACCCTGTTGACATGAACCTTTGATTCCCATCCTTTCCTTTTTCTCCAGCAGACTGACCTCTCTATTCTAGCTCTTCCTGCTGCAATCATACCCATCTTCCTCATCCCCTATGCCTCATCTGTAAAACCAATTCCTGCAGGATCTTGTCCTTTATCTCTCCTCCCCTTTGTGTCTAAACTCCTTAAAAAGCATCTGTACTTGCTTCAACTTCTTTTTCCTGCACAACATTAACTGCTCTTCCTAAAGTTATCAATGATTTCTTTTTTGTCCAATCTAATGGTCTTTTCTCAATCTCCATTTTTATTCTCTGCAGCATCTGATTTCCTCCTAGAGACTCTTCCCTTTAGATTTAGACTTTCAGATAACACTGATATACCCTTGTTCTCTTCCTATATGTCCTATGTGTTCTCAGTTTTCGCTGGTTGACTGAATTAAAAATCACTTAGCAGGCACTTACTACGTGCAAAGCACAGTGCCAAACATTGGCAACACAAATAGAAAAGTAACATTCTAAGGGAGGAGAGAGCACATATAGAAAAGTTTTAGATGGTGTCTGGCACTGACTGACCAAGTCAAAAAGAAGGGCTGCATGGTCCCTTAGAATATAGCAGAAAAGCAGATGGTAACAATTTTTCTTTGATGTCATATCCATTGATAAAATCATATTATTTTTGATGGAGAACCAAACAAGCCAGCCTTTGAAGGAGAGAACTTCCTGAGTTTTCATCAGCTGTGGCTTTAGCACTTGCACAAATGGTTACCAAAGAGATTAATTCCTTAGGTACTGGCTGTGGAAGCTGGGCTGGCAGGACCAGTGGTCTCAATACTTCTTGGATTCAGTGGATAGGAATTAATAGGTGGTATTTGTTACAGTGAGGAAGGTAGGTCTCTTCTCTACAGTGATTGTTCCCCTCAACAACAGCCAAGGTACCTAGGCTGGAAGCACTTCCAGTGATCTGGGGTAGTGGTGGTAGGGGATTGTCACTTCCAAAGTTCCTAGGCACCTGGTCTTGGGATATTTCTTTGCAATGGAGCCTGAGGATCAAGGTATTTATTGGTGGTGATCTGACTCATCTGGCACACGTTGCCTCCTCTTTCCCCTCTCACTTGCTCTGCTGGTTCCACCTAGGCTGGCCTGTCTGTTCTATAGGCAGAAATTGGTTAGCACCTGGGAGGGATGGCTGGCTCCGACTCCAAAGGATCTGTCTCCCCAGATTGTGCCTCCTGGAGGGCTAGACTAGAAGCAGGACCTGTAGTTTAGGATGTGTGGCCACTACTGGGCTTTCTGGATTTTCTGCCTGTCAGTGGTTGCTAGTCAGCAGCTGATGTTGGTGGTAGCAAGGAAGGTGAGCTCCTTGTCCACAGTAAATGCCCCTTTTGGCGATAGTTGTGGGGCTCAGGATGGAAGGAAGGTCAGTGGTTTGGGGCCTCTGGCACCCCTAAGGTTGGTAGGCTATCTGCAATGGAATTTGAGAGATGAGATTCTGCTTCACTTAGGGTGGCTTACTTTGTCCTTTATCCATGTCACACTCACTTGTGAGTGTCTCCCAAAGTTCTTTTCTGGGCCCTCTTCACTTTTCCCTCTAAACCATCTCAATTTGTATTCTCATCAGATCCAATGTGCTCAATTATCATCTTTACACAAATGATTTCCAGATCTGTATTCAGCCCTTGTCTCTCTTCTGAACTACAAACAAGTGTCACCAATTGCCTTTTGGATATTTCAAACTGGGTGCTCTACTGGAGCTCAGAGTCATAACATCTATATCAGAACTCATTATCTTCCCTCCTTACCTCAAAAAAACCTCTGCCCTCCTCTGAATTTCCTTATAATTTTTGAGGGTACCACAAGAAACCACATTGTTATTCTCAACTCTTCATTTTTCTGATTCCACAGTCACTTTTGCTGTTAAAGAAAATCACTTTGGCAGCAGTGTGTAGGACAGATTGGAGTGGGGAGAGACTTGAGAAAGGGAGATGAATTAAAAGGATGTTACAATAATCTAGGCAAGGGGTGATAAAGACTTGAACCCAAAGGTGGTAGCTTTGTGAGAGAAGGGCTAAGATGTGAGAGATACTGTGGAGGTAAAAATGGCCTGATTCAGCCACTGATTAGATATGTGGAGGAGGGAAAGTCAGGAGATAACATTATGTGGTGGAACCTTTATTTGGGAAAGAAAACTGGGGTCCAACTTGTAATTAAGTGCACTTTCCTCTGCGTTATAGTTATCTCTATAGCATTTTTTCTCAATCCTGACCTTCTCTCACTCCTATCCTAAAATTTCAAGCAATATTCTCTTTTCATGGTCCTAAGTACAACTCAATTTTTGATAATCATGACTAATAGTTTTTCTTAGTCATTCTTATGTTGAAAATTCTTATGGTTGTACCATACTGAATGAAGTAGATATAACATCTCATTTTATCATGAGGAAAATTAGATAATGGCAATTTAGTCAATGGTTTTGAAACATTTCAATATTTTATTAAATTCTAACAATTTCCATTCCATATTATGCCATAAATTCTGGATTTTAAGACTGGGAGACAGATTTTCTTAGCAATTATATAATATTTCATACAGATAATCTAAGATCTTCTATTTACATTACATCAATAGCTGATATCATACAAATGGAATTTTAAAAAATATTCTTTTAGGGGGATCTTTTCCATAAGTAAGGAAAAATCATTTGAGAAATACTACATTTTCTTAGGAATACATTTTTTAAACTAATGCTCCTAAAATGCTATTAAACTTCATATCATATATTTTTCCTATTAATATATTTCATTAATTTCACTGAATGACAGAAAAAAATTATTTGCTTACAGGCAAACAAACTTTCACAGAGACCAATGTGTATCTAGTTGGAATGCCAAATATACTGTTCAAAACATGTTAATCACCATAAAAAAGAACATTTTCTAGTGCTAAGTAAATCAGTCAATAAACATGTATTACTAAGCACTTATTATGTGTCAGGCACTGTGTATGCTAAGAGCTGGGGAGACAAAGAAAGGCAAAAGACAATCCCTCCTCTCAAGAAGCTACTGGTCTAATGAGAGGGGCAACAAGTAATCAACTATAAACAAATAAGTTCTGTATGGAAGAGAATCAGCATTAGGAGGGGTTGGGGAAGGCTTCCGGTATAAAGTAGGATTTTAGTTGGAACTGGAAGAAAGTCAGAGTCAGGAAATGAAGATGAGGAAGGAAAGCATTCCAGGAATGGGGGACAGCAATGAAAATGCTTGGAACCCAGAGATAGAATGTCGTTTGTAGAACAGCCAAGAGGCCAGTGTTACTGGTTGAAGAGTACATGGAGAGGAATTAGAAGATTGGAAAGGTTGGAGGGAGGGGCACTATATTATGAAGGACTTTGAATGCCAAAGAGTGAATTGTATATTTGATCCTGAAAGTGACAGGAAATCACTGGCATTTATTGCATGGTTGGTGGGTGGGGCAACATGGTTACATCAGAGTTTTAGGCACACGGTTAGGCTTGAGGTAAAGAGTCTTGTGTTCAGATTTCATCTCAACAGATAAACTCTGTGATGACAGCAACTCATTTAACTCCCTGAGTTTAATTTCTCCTATGTGAAATGGGGGTAATAAAGCTCGTCTGATAGTAATAATGCCTCATGATAAGGTATTGAGTAATCTGTAACTTTAAAACCTACATAAATGTCACCGTTGGTAGGTGCGCAAACATTCACAGAGGACAGTTTGTATCCAGTTAGAATGCCAGTTGGAAAGTAATTCAAAAGTTTGATTTGAACATGCCAGTATCATGACTTCCAGGCAATTGTGGATATCTTCTGGAAGTTAGGTTGACCCAATTATATAAAAACCTCAGTGTCAAGTACTGCTAACAATTTAGTAGAAGGAACTTTTATTGATCAGAATCAGCTGATTCATTCTCTAGTATTGCAAAGTTAAAGATTATTAGCATGTACTTTGCATCCTACCAGTTCAAAGGATCATAGGATTCAGAGCTAAAAATTACCTTAGTGATCATCAATCTTTTTTTACAGAAAAGGAAACAAAAGTCAAAGAAAAGATTTACACTAGATCACACCAAATGAGAGGGCTGAAATTTTTATCCAAAATACTCTGACTAAAATCTGACTAATTTCTGTGTTTTTAGAAAAAGCATGGGGAGGGGGGTCATCCTCACCTGACTTCAAAGCATCCTGTCTTCCTTTCATGCATCAATAACCTAATTAATCAATGTTATGCTGATTACAAGCTATTTGGGAACAGGGAATGTGCCAGCAGTGATGATGTATGACAATAGCTGTGATTTAGTGGAAATGGTGCTGGATTAGGGATTAGAGTGCCTGGCTTTAATCTAGGATCCTCAACTTCATACAGAGCAAGTCAATTCCCTCCCTAAGCCTCAGTTTCCTTATTTATGAAATGAATAGAGTAACATTTGCACTATGGACTACACAGTCATTGTGAGGATCAAATGAGATAATTTATGTAAAGAATTGTAAAACTATAAAGTGCTATATAAATGCCACCAATTATAATCATTTTCCAGCACAGAGACTGTAGACAGCAGGCACCTACGACATCCCAGATTAGCAGTATTGACTGGATTAGTAGCATTCATGAGGGATCAGATGATCATCTTTATAGAGCTAGAAGAGGTCTAAGAGGTCTCTCATTCTATAGGTTAGTAAATTGAAGCCCTAAGAGGTTAAGCACTTGCCCAGAAAAAATCCAAATGTAGAGCTGATAAAAGTACTTAAATATCAGTTTTGTATCCAATAAAAAGTTCTATAGTCATGTAATGGGTGGACTGGTATAGCCATAAGTGAGTCGAAACTGATCATTTAGATGAGACTAACTAGTTTTGAATTGTTAGCATCATTCACACTATGTGGACACCACTATGTATATCAATCATAGGAAAGATTAGAAAATGCCCCTATCTATTTAAGTTGGCATGATTATAATACCTGACACATTACTCTGTTTGAGGACTAGATACTTAACATAAATTTAAAAACAAAGTAAAATTGCATCATGTGTTACAAGAAAAATAAGACACATAGGACAGCAGTTAACAGAGGTCTACATATTGCATATGAACCCTTCTAGGAGTAGATATCCACTATCATCCAATTAGTTTGAGTAAGACTAGGCTTAATAATGAAAGGAAAACAGTGGAAGCTATTATAAATTTCAATTTATATTTTCTTAAAGCATTCTGTTCAATCTCAGAATTATGGTGACCAGGTGAAGTAATAGAGGTTACAAATCATCATAGTTACTATTTAGAAATCTGTTTAAAAGAATAATTGATAATTATTACTGTGACTTCAGTAATTTATAGTAAACATGTTATCATTGTCACTTATCAGCTCATGGCTTCATTATGACTAACAATTATGAATTAAAGAAAATTAAATAATGAATTCAATCAATTCAATGAAATGAAAGAACAATACTATGTAGGAGGCAGTTGGTAGGCTTGCTGAATACCATGAGATCAGTAGGATAAATTTCAATAGATAGCTGTAATGTTATAATTGTCATAATTGCTTGCCACTATGCTTCTACTTTTTTTTACAGGAGAAAAATGTTACAGATGCAATCAAGGTGGAAACAATGTATTGCCATTCTATACTAACAAGGGGATAGCTACATGTGATAGTTCTGGTATAACAATATAGTTCCTAACATATGTGAGAGATAACAGCTGTTGATGTTTTGCAGTAATAGGCATGGCAAAGAGATGCTGGAAGTAAAAATGCCCCAATTGATCTTGGAAAGGTCTAATCTTCAGTGCAAAATAACTTTTTTGGATGGGGCAGAGTCAAAACGACAAAGGAAGAGGTAATATTTTTGACTTAGCTCTCCAGAACAATAAAGAAAATGTGCCAGACCAGAATCTGATTGGAAAAGTCAACAAAAAGTCATAGCAAGTCATTTTTCCAGCACTGGACATCATAGGAAGATAGTCAATGGGGCTGACCAGGAGTGCAGTGGCAGTGATGGCAGCAGTGAAGTCTTCTAGTACTCAGGGACAATAAAGAGCTAAACACAAAGGCATAAAACAGCTAGACAGAAGGAGATCGCAGGAGATCCCTGCATAAGCAATGAGAACAAGAACAAGTGCCATCTAAAAGCTCTGTTGTCAGTTACCCAATCCCAGAGCACAGTTCCAGGGTGGAAAGGAGTGGTCATTGTCATTATGGGGCAAGGGCTCTATCTGTGTAAGGAGCAAGGAACAAGATCCAGAAACATAACTTTGTGGACCTCAAGAGCACTGTGAGGACTTTGTTCTAACTTTAAATCCCACATAAAAGCCTGCAGTGGGATAAACCAGCTCAGGAGATCAAAACCAAGGGGGAGCCAGCAGTTCAGTAATTGTGAACCTGCAGAAACTTCCAGGAGGCTAACAGTGACTAAGTCTAGCAGCAGTCTATGGAAACTCAATCACACACAAGTTAGGAGACTCAAACTTGGGTCAGAAATTTACAGAGTTCAGACCATGAAGGCAGTAAACAGATTTCTCCCCAGATCACACCACCTTTGAAGCATCAAAAACTTACAGGTCCCCAGAGTGAGTTGTGAAAGTGTCTGAAGAACATAAAAGGACAGACACTTGGATCAGACATCCCCCTGCCCTCCACCCCCCTGGTTTATTCTGCTCAGTGGTAAGCAGAGTCTAACACTAACATAAAATCCAAAGTCAAAAAGTAGGCTGAAAACATAAGCAAAGAAAAAATAATTTGACCATAAAAAGCTACTAAGGTGAAAGGGAAAAATCAAGACCCAAATAGAGAAGAAGACAATGATTTGAAAACATCTACAAGTAACATCTCAAAAAAAAAAAAAAGAAGATGGGGTAAAGCTCAACAAGAATTCCTAAAAGAGGTAAAGAAAGATATTTTAAAAGGACAAAAAATTATTTAAAAATAAAATAAGAGCAGTAGAAGAAAAACTAGGAAAAGTAGGGGAAAGACAGGCAAGAAAATTAATGGAAAGAGAATTAATAGCTTGATAAATGAGGTATAAAGCAATACTGAAGAAAAAAACTTCTTAAAAATTAGAACTGACCAAGTGGAAGCTTATAGCTCCATGAGACAAATAATAAAGTAAAGTTAAAAGACTGAAAAATATAAGAAAATGTGAAATATCTGACATGAAAAACTGCTGACCTGGAAAACAGTTTGAGAAGTGATAATTTAAGCATTATTAGACTACCTGAAATCCATAAACAAAAACAGATCCAAAACATCATGTTTCTAAATCATATTTCAAAAGAAAAACTGCTTAGCTATCTTAGAATCAGAGGGCAAAGTAGAATCTTTGGGTCATTTCCTTAAAGAAATACCAGATGAAAAACTCCCAGGAATGTCAGACAAAATTCAGAATTCTCATATCAAGGAACAAATACTGCAAGAGGCTGGAAAGAATGAATTCAAACACTGTTAAATCACAAAATTTTAGCAGCTATCCTTATAAAGAAACAGAAAGTTTGGAATTATATTCCAGAAGGCAAAGGAGTTAAGATTACAACCAATTATAACTTACCTAGTAAAACTGAGTATAATCCTATGAGGGGAAAAAAAATGGATATTTAATGAAATAAAGAACTTTCAAGCATTCCTGATAAAAAGATTAGTGCTGGACAGAAAATCTGACATTCAAACACAAGACACAAGAGAAATATAAAAAGACAAACATGAGTGAGAAATCATAAGGGACTAAACAAAGTGTTTACATTCTCCTAGGTCAGAATCTGGTCGTTAACAGGGATCTAAAAAGGAAGTCTACTAAAACAGAAGGCTTGGGTATGATTCTATTATGTTGTGATGATCTCAAAAGAAGAATGGAAAGGTTATAAAGAAGGGTCCTTGGAAGAAGGAAGAGGATAAATATGGAAAATTTATATATATAAATATGGAAAATCTCAAATAGGGCATATAAGGAAGAGTTAATATAGTAGAAAGGTGAATGGGAGAAAAGAAGTGAGGCAACACTTTAATCTCATTTGAAATGATTCAAGGAAGGAAATACACATACAGCTGGGTAGAGAAATTAATTTTACCCAACAGGAAACAGGAGAGAAAATGGTTAGAGGGAAGATACTTTAAGCAAGGCAGTGGTTAAAAGCAAAATAGACTCTTGAGGATGAGGCAGGGTGAAAAAGAAAAAGGGTAAGTATAAAAGAATAGGATGGAAGGAAACACTGAGTTAGCAATCATAACCTTGAAAGTGAATGGGTTATATTCATCCACAAAACAGAAGAGATAGCATAATGGATTAAAACTAGAATCTAATGCTATGCATTTTATAAGAAAAACACTTGAAAAAGAAAACAAAGAAGTTAAGGAGATGAATAGAATTTCAGAAAAGTTAAATATTACAGATGTCTAGAAAACATTGAATAGGAATACAAAAAACATACTATTTCTCAACTGTGCATGGCATCTTCGCAAAAATTTACCATGTATTAGGGCATAAATACCTCACAAACCTCAGAAAAGCAGAAATACGAAAGGTACTCCTTTCTGGCCATAATGTGAAAAAAAAATTACATTCAATAAAGGACCCTTGAAGCACAGATTAAAAATTAATTGGATACCAAATAATCTAATTCTAAAGAATGAGTAGGTCAAAGAACAAATCAAAGAAATAATAATTTCATTAAAGAAAATGACAACACAATATTCCAAAATGTGTGGGATATAGCCAAAGTAGAACTTAGGAGAGAAAATCTATATCTCTAAATGCTTGCATCAATAAAATAAAGAAAGAATAGATCAATGAAATGGGGTTGCAACTAAAACATCTAGAAAAAAACAACACATTAAAATTCTCCAATTAAACACTAAAATAGAAATCCTGAAAATTAAAGGAGATTAATAAAATTGAAAGTAAAAAAGAAACCCTACTGAATAAACTTTTTTAAAACAACCAATAAAAGAGATGAACTACTAATTTGATTATTAAAAAAGAAAGAAAACCAAATTACCAGTATCAAAAGCAAAAAGTGTGAATTCACAATTAATGATTATGAAATAAAAACAATTGTTGGAGCTATTTTGCCTAACTATATGCTAATAAAACTGATAATCTAAATAAAATGGATGAATATTTACTAAAATATAGATTGCTGAGATTAGCAGAAAGTAGAATGCTTAAAAACTTTATCTTAGAAAAAAGAAATTGAACAAACCACAAATGAATTTCTCAAAAAAAAGTCAGTAGCAGATGGATTTATAAATAAATTTTACTGAACATTTGAAGCACAGTTAATTCCAAACTATATAAACTGTTGGAAAAAATGAATAAAAGAGTTCTACCAAATTCCTTTTATGACATAAATATGGTATTGAAACCTAAAACCATGAAGAACCAAAAGAGAGAAAGAAATCAGACAAATTCCTCTATGAACAATTTCTATAAACCAATTTCCCTAATGACTATTGAAGCAAACATTTTAAATAAAATACTTGTGAGAAGATAATATTAATATATCAGAAAGAACATACACTGTGACTGGGCTAGATTTCTATGAGGAATGCAGGACCAGGTCAGTATTTGTAAAACTATAAGCATAAATGACCAGAATAATAACAAACAACCAAAATCATATGATTATTTCAATATATTCATCAAAAGCTTCCCCCTCCCCCAACAAAATTCCAGTGTTGAAAACACCAGAATGCACAGGAATAAATGGAAATTTTCTTTAAATGATAATGGCACCTTCATAAAAACTGAACAAGTATTAGAGCATGAAAAGCTCATATCCAAATGCAGAAAAGTAGAAATATTAAATATACCATTTTTTGATCACAATGTAATAAAAATATGTTCAACAAATGGCCTTTGAAGTATAGGTTAAAAATTAATTGGAAACTAAACAATCTAATTCTAAAGAATGAGAGAGTCAAAGAACAAACCATAGAAACAATCAGGGGTGAAGAATGTCCATTATCACCATTATTATTATATATTGTACCAGAAATGCTAGCTATAAAAATAAGAAAAGAGAAAGAAATTGAAGGAATAAGCACAGGCAATGAGGAAACAAAATGATCATTTTTTGCAGATGATAGGATGCTTTACTTAGAGAACTCTAGGGAGTAAACAAACAAAAAACTTCAGCAGCTAAATAACATTATACAACCTAAAAAATGTAAGTTGCAGAATATAAAATAAACCTACAAAAATCAGCATTTCTTTATATTTTCTGAGGAAAAAGTTAAAGCTATCAACAGTTATATGAAAAAACACTCTAACTTAATAATAATTAGAGAAGGAAAAATTAAAGCAACTATATACTTCATTAGAGTGGAGGAAAAGAAAAAATACTGCAGGGGATGCAGGAAAACAGATGCTAATACACTGATGGAGGTGCAAACCAGTCCAACTATTCTGGAAACCAATTTGGAATTATGCTCAAAAAGATATTAAGCTGTGTAGACATTTTGACTTAGCAATCTGCTACTAAGTCTGTACCCCAAAGAGATCTGAGAAAAAGGAAAAGAATTCATATTTTAAAAAATATTTATAGCAGGTCTTTTTGTGGTGGCAAAGAATTAGAAAGGGAGAGGATGCTCATCAATTGGAGGATGGTTAAACAAGTTATGAACTGATGCAAAGTGAAGTGAGCAGAACCAAGAGAACAATTTACATAGTTAAGAGCAATATTTTAAAGGTCATCAACCGTGAAAAACTTACTACCTCTGATCAACACAATGACCCACCACAATTCTAAAGAACTCATGTTGGAAAATACTATCCAACTCCAAGTAGAGAGATGATGGACTTAGAGTGAAGACTGAAGCATATTTTTGTTTCCTCTTTCTTTTTCTTGCCTTCTTGGACCATAGCTGATGTGGATCTTTTTTCATAATTTCACATCTGTAATGGATTTTGTATTTCTTGCCTTATCAGTTGCTGAGGAAAGGAGAAGAAGGGAAGGAATTTGGAATTGAAAATAAAAATAGAATTTAAGATTTAAACGGTCTATTAAAATTACTGCAACTGGCACTGTGAAAAAAATGTTGTTCTAAAACTTGTTTAAAATATGAATATGGGGAATAAGGACAATATGCAGAAAGGAGCTTCCATTTTTATGGAGATTATGTCCTACAAACAATCTAAAACTTTTCAAACTTGTTATCTGTATATTAAGTATTTAAATAATCCTGTCTATTTAAATAGTTTTCAAAGACAAGGTCAATTAAAATATTCATACTTTTATGTGTTGTGATATATAGAATTTCCCCTCAATCCCAGCATTACAAGGCACTGGAAGACAATTTCGAACTAAATCCAAAGAGCTATAAAACTATACATACTCTTTGATCCAGCAATTCTACTACTAGGTCTGTATCACAATGAGATCACAAAAAAGGGAAAATGGCTCACATGTAGAAAAATATTTATAGCAGCTCCTTTTGTTGTGGCAAAGAATTGGAAATTGGGGGGATGCTCAATAACTGTGGAATGGCCGTACAAGTTGTGGTATATGAATGGAATGGAATACTATTTTGCTGTAAGAAATAATGAGTATGCAGATTACAGAAAAACCTAGAAAGACTTACATGAACTGATGCGGGGTGAAGCGTGCAGAACCAGGAGAACACTGTACACAGTAACATTGTGCAATGATCAACTATGATAAACTTAGCTCTTCTCAGCAATGTAATGATCCAAGATAAATCCTAAGGGACTCATGATGGAAAAAGCTGACCACATCTACAGAAAGAACTATGGAGTCTGAAAGCAGACTGAAGCAAATGATTTTCACTTTTTTTTTGTGGTTTTTCCCTTTTGTTCTGGGTCTTCTTTCACAAATGACTAGTGTGGAAATATGTTTCACAGAATTGTACATGTATAATTTACATCAAATTGCTTGTTGTCTTGGGAAGGAGGTAGGGAAGGGAAGGAGGGAAAAAATTTAGAGCTCAAAATCTTACAAAGATGAAAGTTGAAAACTATCTTTAAAAATACCTGGAAAAAATTAGTAAGAAACAAAAACAAACCCAAGATATTACTAGAATAACTAATAAAATTCCCATGTGATAATGTATTTTACAATGATGATGATAATACACTTTAAGAGGAGACTTCTTTTTGGTAATAAATAGAGTAAGGGGAAAGCAAGGATCAAGAGAATGTGAAAAGTTACAGAAATAGAAATTTGTTAAGTTGTAAAGTAAAATTTTTAAAAAGAAACATATTAACTTCATAATATCCTGAATACTTATACTGGATGAAAGAATCACAAACAAGTAACTGTCCTTTTCTCTAGGAAGAAATGGATTCTAAATTGTATTCTATTTTTATTGTCATTGTCCAACTTTAAAGTACTGGGAACTGAAACTATAAAATATTACACAGTAGAATGAACTTTATGAAAGAATGCTAATTATTCTGGAACAATCATTTTTCTAGTCAGAACATGTAAGAGTATAAAGAACAACCTAAAATGCATTTAAAATCACAACTAGCTTTTTTCATATGGATTAACTCTCATAACCTTATTTGGTTTCATCTCAATTTTATTTTGCTACAGTTTTATCAAAATACAGGTGAAATTGTGACAAAGTCACAGAACACTGTCAAGTGGACTAATGGACAGGAGAAAAAACATAAAATTCAACTGAAAATATAGGCAACAAAGGATTTTCAACAAAATCATTTTTTTTTTACACTTTAAAAAGTTTGCCTAAGATGCACGCGAACATAGTATCTGTGACTTTATTTTTTTTCCCCATCTGAGGCACAATTTTTTCTGTATGTCACTTTAATAAACTCATGACTTTGGAATTCTAAAATGGAAAGCCATAATCAAAATTAAGATAGATCAAAATTTGTCAAAAGTACACTGGTGACGTATATGTATATATTTAATTAAAACTTATTCTCTCCATAAGTGTGGCATAGAATATTGCAAAAATCAGTACATTGTCACATCTATTCACAATAAGTGTTCTTTACAAGAATATCAATCGACTGGCTGTAATTGATAATCTAAGTCAATTATACATTCTGTTACAATTCTAAGTTCAAAAGGTTAATTATTGCCTGACCACAGGCTAATCTAGAAACATGAAACTTATTGCCATATGCTTACTTAACGAAGACATACTACATGTATTAGAGGAATATACTGACCAGTGATTGTAACTGCTAACTTAACATAATGTATTAACATTCACTATGTCAATTTAACTGTGAACTTCATAGTTTATATCCCACTGATAATTTTCATTTTATCCTACGGAAAATATATGATATAATTTGTTCTTTGGAATGGCAACATTTGCATTTTCATTCTGATGAATAGATTAATAATACTGAGTCAATCCAAACTATATTATGAATTAATGGACAGAAAACTAACAGCAGGTAGAATGATAGTGGATGTTATTATTTGTCCCTGAAATCCTAAATCTGTCAACTGCTTCAATGTAACCTTAGAACAGATCAGTACAGAAATAATAAGGTCTTTTCCTTCAGAGTCATATCATTACCCTACCTGTAAATGATCTGGCCTAGTGCCTTATTTGCCATATGAATATAACAAATGTTTGTTGCATTGACATGATCATTCCATTAGGCTCTTTGATATCATTTCACAAATGAAAAATGCTTTATAATGTCAACTTTTCAGTCTTTTTGGCTCTCACTCCATTATTAGCCATTCTTAGAGGGCAGAGATTTCAGAGGTCAAAGCAAAAAAGGAATTGAGAGACTGAAAATATATGAGTGTCCACCTATAACATGAAACAATTACTCTCCACTCATGGAGACAATAAGAACCACTAAACAGAAAATCAGTAAGGACAAAGCATATGTATAATACCATTATGGCTAAACTTACTAGTTACTTTAGTAAAATAATTTTTAAAAACCCCAACTTACCATACATAAACTTTCAATCTAGAACTGACCAACCAATTTCTTAACTGGTCATAAGAATTATGATGCAGTAAATATTTAGGCAGGACTGACCTATTTCAGGGCTTCTTAAACTTTTTCCACTTATGACCCTTTCAGATATTCAACTGTGAGTCACAGTCACATTGTGACTCACAATTTAAGAAGTGCTGTTCTATATGACCTATAAAGTCTCCTGTAATTCCAATATTATATGATTCTGTAGGCTTAGAAGAACAATTCCTAGTTTCAAGGAACTCAAATTCGAATGGAGAAGACAAAAAGTACATATAAATGTATACACCAAATAAATAGAGAGTAAACAAAAATAAACAGAAAGTAGTTAAATATAAAGTAGTTTGTAAGAAAGGGAACTAGCACTTTCAGGTAGGAGGAAAAGTAGAACATGGTGTTCAAGGAGCTGCCTCAAAAGAACAGAAGGATTTAAGGAAGTATCGCATTCCAGGTGTGGAGGATGGTCAGGGCAAAAGCACAGAGACTGGAGACTGTGTTATATGTGAGAAAAGAGGCCAGTTTCTCTGGATCATAGCGTGAGAGAGAGGAAGTAATGGGGTTAGCTTGTAAAGAACTTTAAAAGCAAAAAGAAAACCAAAGCAGTTCAGATTAGAAGGGAAATTACTGACTGAGGGAAAAAAAATCTTTTTAACAAGTTTCTCTGATGAAGATCTCCTTTACAAGGTATATTAAGGGATTAATTCAAATTTACAAGAATAAGAGACATTTCCCCAATTGCAAAATAGTCTAAGGATATTAAAACAAGCAATTCTCAAGGAAAGAAACCTAGGCTATACATAGTCATATGAAAAAATTCTTTAAATAACTTTTAAATAAATTAAATAATTTAATAATAACAGATTGATAATACTCTCTAATTTCAGAACTGGAAATAAAATAAACTTGATGTTCTACCTCACATCCATTAGATTGTTAAAGTTGACAAAAACAGAAGATGACTAAAGATGAAGAGGCACATTAATGTGCAGTTGGTAGAGTCATAGGTTAATTGATATTCTAAAAGTCAATTGGGAACTATGCTCCCTAAATTACCAAATTATAGATATTCTTTGATCTAGTGATATCAGTGCTAGAAGTATAAAACAGAGATCAAAAAGGGAAAGAACTCATAAGTACAAAACTATTGCTGATCTTTTTGTGGTGGTGAAAAATTGGAAACTAAGGGGTACTCATCAATTAGGGAACTACAGAATAAAAGATGGCATATAATTGTAATGGAATACTATGGTGGCATACAAAATGACCAAAGGAATGATCTCACAGAAACCTGGAAAAGCATTTTATCTTTTTTCCTTTTTAAAATTTTTTAACATTAAAAAAAAATTAAGTTCCACATTCTTTCCTTCCAGTTCTCCCCCACCCTCTGAGAAGGGAAGCAATATGATATGAATTAAAAAAATGAAATCATACAAAAACGTATTTCCATATTAGCCACATTGCAAAAAAAAATTAATGTGAGAAAATTATATTCAATTGGCACTCAATTCATCAGTTCTCTCTCTGGAGGCAGATGGCATTTTTTATCATGAGTTCTTTGGAATTTCTCTGATTATTGTTTGATCACAGTAGCTAAGTCATTCACAGCTGACTGTCATTACAATATTGCTGGTACTGTATGCAGTGATCTCTGGTTCTGCTCAATATACTTTGCATCATCAGTTCATATAGGGCTTCCCAGGTTTTTCTGAAACCATCTTCATTTCTTACAGTGCAATAGTATTAAGTAACAGTAGTATACCATATCTTGTTCAGCCATTCCCCTCAATTTGGGCATCCCCTCAATTTCCAATTCTTTGGCACTTCTAAAAAGAAGTTACTATAAATTTTTTTGGTACATATATGTTCTGTTCCTTTCTCTTTAATCTCTTTGGGATACAAACCTAGTAGTGGCATTGCTGGGTCAAAAAGAATGCAAAATTTGATAGCCCTTTCGGCATAGTGCTAAATTGTTCTTTAGAATGGTTGGAACAGTTCACAACTCACCAATAGTTCATTAACACACCTATTTTTCCACATCCTCTGCAGCATTTGTCATTTTTGATAGGTGTTAAGCTGTATCTCACAGTCGCTTTAATTTGCATTTCTTGAATCAACAGTGATTTAGAGCATTTTTTCATAAAATTATAAATAGCTTTGATTTCTTCTAAAAACCACCTTGTCATGTCCTTTGATCATTTGTCAACTAGGGAATAGTTTGTATTTTAAAATACTTGACTCAGTTCCCTACCTATTTGAGAAATCAGACCTTTATCAGAGATACTTGCTGTAAAAATTTTTAATATTACTTCATTATCTAGGGTACCTTTTTAGTCAAATATAGTTTCTGTGCTTATCTCTTTTCATTAGGTTTATTTTTGCTCTTGCTTTGTTTGAGATTACAATCACTTATTTTTTTACTTCAGGTAAAGAATAACAGATTCTGCTCCACTCCCTTATTGTGTGTGTGCGTTTCTGTTTTGAGAATACATCTTGTAAACAATATATTGTTGGATTCTAGTTTCTATTTCATTCTGCTTATCCAATTCAGTTTTATGGGTGAGTTCATCCTATTCACCATTCAGTTATGACTACTAACTGTATTTCTTTCCATCCTATTTCTGTGTATATTATTCTCTATTTTTAACCCCATCCCTTCTCAAGTCTGTTTTTCCCCTAACCATTGCTTCCCTTAAGCAGCACCCTCTATTATCACCCCCACCCCTTTCTGATTTCTCTTATACCCATCCTCTCCTACTTCCCTGTAGGTGAGATAGATTTCTATATATACCCAACGGACTATGTGCATACTCGTTCTCTCTCTCTCTCTTACTTTGAACCAATTGTGATGACAGTGAGGTTCAAACATTGTTTACCAACCCTCCTCCAAATTCCCTTCCACTGCAAAAGTTCTTCCATGTGTGTCTCTTTTACGAGATAATATTCCCTATTATTTTTCTTCCTTGCTCTTCTTCCAGTGTACTCCTCTTGCTAAAGACTTCATTTTTTTTGAGAGCATCCCAACAAAATCAGTTCACACTCATACCCCTCTGTCTATGTAGATTCCTTCTAAACTGTGCTAATAATGACAAAATTCTTAGGAGTTACATGTATCATTTTCCTACATAGGAATGTAAACAGTTTAACTTCATTAAAGTTCTTATGATTCCTCTTTTGTATTTACCTTTTAATACATCTCTTGAGTAGTATGAATATCAAATTTCCCATTTAGCTCTGGTATTTTCATCAAGAATGCTTGATGAATTTCATTATTTATTTCATTATTCATGATTTGTTTCATTAAAAATCCATTTTCCCCCCTGAAGGATTATACTCAGTTTTGTGACCTTTGGTGTCCTTTGTTCTTGAAGGGGACCAAAATGATACCACTATGCTAGAATCAAGTTATAGTATGTCTGACTGTGGCTGATCAGACCAATACAAGCTTGCAATGCTCTACCACAGGTCAGGAACAAAGAGTCCATGTGAACATTTGGGGTGGATTCTCTAAATTTTCACATTTCATGTTTCTTTTGAAGTACTTCAATATGGCTTTGCTCATAAAGCACAGCATTTTCTTTGAGGAGGGCATGCCATACGGAGTGGCCCTGTACCAGTGTCTCTCATGTCACATGATCAATTCCAAAATTTTTAAGAGAGATCTTGTAAGTGTCCTTGTATTGCTTCTTCTAACCACTATATGAGCACTTGCCCTGTGTGAGTTCTCCATAAAATAGTCTTTTTGGCAAGCATACATCAGAGTTGTGCTTTCTGAAGTAGACTATGAATGTTTGATGATTCAGTTTGAAAAAGGGCCTCCATATCTGGTATCATCCTGCCAAGTGATCTTCAGAATCTTCCCATGACAATTCAAATGGAAAAAATTCAGTTTCTTGGCATGGTGCTGGCATACTGTCCAGGTTTCATAGGCACACAAAAATGAGGTCAGCACAACAGCTCTGTAGCAATTCAGTTTGGTAGTCAGTCTAATATTTCTTCTCTTCCACATTTTCCTTTGTTATCTTCCAGACATGGAGGCAATAGGTGCATCAATCTCACTTTCAATGTGTACATCTGGAAAGTACACTACACCAAGGTAAGTAAACTTATCTACAGCATTAAAAACTTCTCCTTTTGCTGTAACCAATGGTTCCATGTGTGGATGGTGTGGTGGTGGCTGATGGAGCACCTGTGTTTTTTTAGTGTTAATTATTAGGCCAAAATTAGCACATGCAGCAGAGAACTGATCCATACTTTGTTACATCTCAGCTTCAGAGGCTGCATTCAGTGCACAACAATCTGCAAACAGAAAATCATGCACCAACACTCCCTCCACTTTGGCCTTGGCTTGCAGCCTTTTCAAGTTGGAAGAATTTACCATCAGTGTTGTAGCTGTCCTTGACGTTATGCTTGTCCTCATTGAAGGCATCTGACAACATGGCCGCAAATATCATGCTAAAAATCATGGGAGCAAGCACATAGCCTTGTTTCACTCTATTTGGGACTGGGAAAGCATGAGAATACTATCCATTTTCCAGAACCCAAGCAAGCATGTCATCATGACGTTGACATACAATGCTGATGAACTTCTATGGGCAATCAAATTTTGACATCGTTTTCCATAAGCCCTCATGACCAACAATATCAAGGCCTTAGTCAGATCTACAAACACTGTGTGCAGACCTCTGTTCTGCTCCAAGGGGCATTTCTTCTAGAGTTGTCAGGTAGTAAACATCACATGAACTGTTGCTTGGCCCTTTCAGAAGCAATACTCAGTTTTTCAGGGTAGGTTATTGTTGGTTGTAATTCTAGCTCCTTTGCTCTCTGGAATATCATATTCCAAGCCCTCTGTTCTTTTAACATGGTGGCTACTAAACCTTTTGTGGTTCTGATTGTAGCTCCATGGTCTCTGAATGGTTTCTTTCTGGATGCTTTCAATAATTTCTTTTTTGACTTGGGAGCTCTGAAATTCATTTTGGGATCTCTTTCAGGAGGTGATCAATACATTCTTCCAAATTCTGTTTTCCCCTCTGGTTCTAGAATATCAATTTCTTGAAAGATAATGTATAAGCTCCTTTTTAATCATAGCTTTCAGCTGGTCTAAGAACTCTCAAATTATCCCTCCTGTTTTCCCCACCTATTTTCCAGGTCAGTTGTTTTTGCAATGACATTTCATATTTTTCTCTATTTTTTCATTTTGGTAAAGTTTTTATTGCCATTAGCCTCAACTTGCCCAATTTTAATTTTTAATGAACTATTTTCTTCAGGGAACTTTTGTACCTCTTTCTGTTTGCTCAATTCTGGCTTTTAAGGAGTTCTTTTCTCCTGTGAATTTTTGTGTCCCTTTTACCATTTTGCCAATTCTATTTTTTGTGTTATTTTCTTCAGTATTTTTTTCATGTGCCTTGTTTACTAATTGTTAATTTTCTTTTCATAATTTTCTTGTATCACTCACTTTCTCATTCATGCATTTTGCTTTTCACAATTTCTCCTCAATCACTCATCACTTTCTCTCCAAAAACTCTTGTTGGGCTTGTGTCCAATTGCATTTTTCCTTAAGATTTTGCTTGCAGCTGTTTTCAAGTTCCAAAGAAGATGCCTTCTGAATTTGTGACTTGGTATCTCTGCCACCCTAGTAGTTTTTTATGGTCATGTTCTTTTTTTTTGCTGTTGTTCATTTTTCCAGTTTGTATTTTTCACTCTGAATTCTATGTTAAGGTTGGGCTCTGCTCACCTGAGGGTAGGGAGGCACTGTCTCAAGCTTCAGGCTTTTTATGCTGCTGTTTTCAGAGGTATTCTAGGGGGTCTGCAACTTTTCAATGCGTCTAAGGTGGTGTGATTCAAGGAGAGGTATGGTCACTGCTTTCCTAATATGCACTCCAGTCTTTACCATGGAAAGACCCCTGTTCATCTACAGGTGCAAATGCTAGCATTTCTTAGGGTCCTAGAACTGCAGCCAGGTCCCCTATTCCTATGTAGCTACAAATACTAGTGTTCCTTGCTGAATTGGTAATACTCCGGACCTTTATTCCCTTATGATTGACCATAAGTGGTCCTCTCTACTCTGAAACTGTGACCCAGAACTGCATATAGGCAACAGAATTACCAAAGTGTCAGGTTCTGCACGCAATGCCAGCAAAGGATCCCCTGTAATCTCTTTCTGACCAATTATCTGAGCCCCTTACAACTACTACCACTATGGCCTCCAAGACCAATGACTGGTGCTGCCACCCTGTATACTCAGGGCTGGCCACAGTGTCATAGGTCTTTCCTGACAACCTTCCAAGTTATCTTGGGCTGAAAAAATGCCTCACCCTAACTTCTGCCACTCCAGAATTCAGTTTGAGTCATTTTTTAAAAGATGATCAGGGGAGAATGTTGGGAGAATCTGACTGGGTTGTTGCCTCTACTCTGCCATCTTGGCTCCGCCTGAAACCTGGAAAAACTTGTACAAACGAATGCAGAGGAAAACGATGAGAACAAAGAGAACAATTTATGTAACAACACTAAAAAGACAAACAACTTTGCAACATTTTAGATCAATAACCAACTATGATTCCAGAAGACTGATAACAGTCAGCTACTCACCTAACAGCTGATGGATACAGCATTGGAGAATGAGGCACCTATTTTTGTACATGGCCAATGCAAGTACTTGTTTTCTTGACTTTATATATTTGTTACAAGGGTGTCCCCTCAGGATCAGAGGTAAGGTATGGTGGTCAATTGAGAAAAACAAACTATAAAGCACTACACAAATGAAAGAAATCATAATGGTTATTTTATTTACTGAATCAGCCAAATTTACAGATTTTTTTTTGGTGTTGTGTAACTACAGCCAAAAAATTAGTTTAACTTTTCTCTCAGTCCCTTGATATCTTCATGCATTCTGCCAAACTGTCCAATCAAATTTAGGTGAGCTATGTTAAATATGCTCAACAGTTTGTTCTCCAGGCTCCTTGAAGAGTACAAAAGCACAGTACAATCTTAAACACCTGCCTAAAGAACCTTTTAAGTGAACCAAAGGTAGTGGTAACTATTTAGTACATAAAATACTGAGGAATGATAAAATGCATAATGAATATTAACCACATCCTCCCTCACCCCACTTATTATCCAAATAGCGAAAAGCCAAGCTATAGAGATTTTAGGTTTCAGCATCAAGCTAGTATCTGAAGATAGTCATTATGTACTATAAATTATACTAAAAATTATTTCTAGGTTTTCTTGTAAAAGTTATAAAAGAAATAACAGCTAGGTTATAATGAGGAAAAAGTTTTATTCCCCAAATTTTAGCTTTTGTATAAAATGGCTGATTCATATGCAGAGTCAAAGTAATGAGGATTCTATTACTTACAAAAATTTATGTATTTGTTAAAGTGATACTAGTAAGTCTGAATTACTGTCTCTAATTCAGGGGAACACTTGGGAAAGACAATAAATATATTAAAAGAAGATAGCAAAAGGAATATAACTAACAGGTTGCAAGCCCTTGAGTTTTCACTTAGCTACTCATATATAGCAATTCTAGTCTTATACTGAGAAGACAGAAATATGAAATGGCCTTGAGGTTTCCTACCTGTTAAAGAGAAATATACATCAAAAGTAATTTCTATTTTTACTTTATATACTATTACTATCATCAAAAATAATTAAATACTTAGACAAACTCTAGCTGGAAACATGTGCCTATAATTTACTTATCAATACAACAAAACAAAAAACCCTAATTCTTAGTCTTGTGGTTTTCCTTTGAGAAGTGAGTCACAAAAATGTAAGAAAATGGTTGTTGTCCCATTCTTCATATACACAAAATCAAACATTATATTTGACTAAACCATATGATATATATAGCAGATGATTCAGAGGTAAGGAAGGGGCAATGAAGGACAAAACCTGAGGCAGTAACTACAGAAATTCTGATTCTCTCCAATCCCCTAATTCCTCATGTGCCTGAAAGTTTTTGCATGTGACCCTTTAAGGTTATTAAATAGGAATCTTCTGACCGGCAGATCCATGATTGTGTCTGCAGTGATGGCTCTCCGCCTCAAAAAAAGTACTGATGAAGTCTGCAGTATTTCTTGATTGTGTGATCCACAAGGCATATGGACTACCCTCCTTAAAACAAGAAGTTAGAATCAAGTCTAATTATACTTGTAATTACAAGACTTGGAACAACTTGCACAGTGAAACTTGCTCAGTTACATCATGACCACTTCCACCACTCTTCTTCTACTTTTTGTTTCTAAAAAATTACTCTGTAAATGGCATGTTTTCATGTGGTCCTTTATCACTTGTTGTTCTTTTAAAAACTGTTTCAATCCTTTAACTACTTATCCATCAGGGGAAAAATTCTCTATATCTAATTTAATTAAGAAACGTTTAATATGTCAGGCACTACACTAAGTATCAGAGATACAAATAATACAAAGAAAGGCAAAAATCATAGTGCCTGCCCTCAAGGAGATCACTCAAATGGCCAAATTACAATGTTAACAGAAAATTACAATGTTAAAACAAGATACTTACAATGTAAATAGAAGGCAATCTCAGTGGGAAGGAATTGGCAGTTGTGACAGATGGGTGGGAGGATGGGAAAAATCTTCTATAAAAGGTGAGATTTGAGCTGAGAACTGAAGGAAACCAGGAGGTGGAGTGATGAAGGAGAGCATCCAGGCATGAGGAAAAGCCATGCAAAGGCATGGAGTTTGGAGATGAAGTGTTATGTGGGAAGAGCAGAAGGCAGACTTGTGTAGTTGGATTATAGAGTATATAGAAAGGAATAAAGAATAGCAAGACTGGAAATGTAGGAAGGGATCAGGTGGTAAAATGCTTTCAACGCCAAAAAGAACATTCTATATTTGATCCTGGAGGTAATGGGGAGCCACTCTGACTTTATGAAGTAGGGCAGTAATATGGTCAGACTTGTGCTTTATGATAATCACTTTGGCAGTGATTTGGCAGTGAGTAAAGGATGGACTGTAATGGGGAGAGACCTGAAGCAGAGAGAACTAGAGTCCTACAGTCAGTGAAGTGATGAGAGTAGACACCAAGGGGACAACTCCCCAAGTATAAACAAGCATGTATCTGGGGAATGCTGTGAAGGCAGAATGTTAATAGACTGAATAGGTAAAGTGAGCATGAATGGGGAGCTAACAGTGATACCTACTGACTGGAAAGATGGTGGAAGATACATCTCTGTAGAAGTGGTGTCAATCTCAAATAAAAATGACTGATTAGCTGTGATTTAGAACACCTCTGCTTTACAGTAATAGGTGAACCAGAAGGGAACAAGGTTATAGAAAATCTAAAGAAGAAAATATTCAGGAAAAGACAGTGATTAATAGTATCCAAGGCTACAGGTAGGTCCAGAAGGATGAGAAAGGATAAAAAGCTACTAGATATGGTAATTAAGTGATCACTGGTAACTCTGGAAAGAGTAATTTCAGTTGAATGATGAGATTGGGAGCCTGACTGCACAGGATTTAGAAGTGAGAGGAGATTTAGAAATAAGTGAGAGGACATGGAGCCATTTATTATAAATGACTTTCTCAAAAAGTTTATCCTTCTCTTTATAAATTTGATGGTCTTCATTACTGTAGTGTACAGTAGAAGGAAACCTGATTTGAGGTCTGAGGATCTGGGTTTAAATCCTGCTTTTTTCTACTATGTCTCTTTTCTGTGACTTTGGTCAAGTCATATAACCTGCTCTGAATTTCAGTTCTTTCATCTCTAAAATGGGGATAATATGTATACTACCAAACCTCACAAATTTATGGTGCAAGTCAAATGATAACGAATTTTCAAGTACTTTGTAAATAATAAAACAATGTACACAAATAGAATGTTATTATATTTAAGTTTTGAAGGACTGTCATGTAGAAGAGAGATCATGTTTTTTTTTTCCTCTAAGCTCCAGAAAGCAGAATCAGGAATGATATTCTAAAGTGGCATATTTAGTTTTGATGTCACAATTAAAAAAACAAACTTCCCAACCATGACTATTTGCTTGATATTGAAATGATATGCCTGCAGAAGTAAAAGACACTCCCTCACTAAATGTCTTTTAGCAAAGAATAGAGGTTCACTTGTTAAATATGTTGAAAGCAAAGAACTTTTTAAAGGTACTCATTAGAAGAGTCTGCTTTTTGGAGTCTTTTCTAAGATTCCGTTGTGAAGTCCTATTGGGTAAAGATTGTATCTTCTTTTTTATGTAATTTCTGCATAGTTGAAAGCACAAAAATATAAAAGCCTTAGCCTGGTGATAAAATCTAAAAGATGTAACGACTGCCATAGAAGGAACAGACAACGGCTTCTTTTGCCTTCATAGCCTTTACTTCTCCACGAACCGTGATAAAAGTAATTAAAGGGGTCACTAACGAAGACCAAAAGATGAAGAGCCAAGACTACAACCCCGACAGCGTTATAAACTATTTAGTGTGGATGGATTCAACATTCACAGAGCTCATCTTGTTACAGTTAACAGATTCAGAGAGACCCACAAGGAAAAGTAAAATGAAACAAAATTAACAGAAGGAAAAGAAAATCAGGAAATTTAGCCACAAATCAGCATCAGTGTACTATGTCTGTTGTTATGAGTTAGGCAGAACTGATAGTCAGATAAAGACTGAACTAGTGGAACATATTCTTCTGCTTAAAAATTACTAGACAAAGGATCATGGACTTTGAGCTGGTAAAGACCTTCAAGTTCAATCCCTTTATTTTTATAGATGACAAGAAGAGTTAAGACCCATGAGGATTAAGTGACTTGCTCGAAGTCACATGAAGAATAACAATGTAGAGCTATCAGAGTCTAAAGAACAATTGTTGGTCACAAATAAGTGAAAAACTCCACTACAAGCAATGTGAGCTATTTGTAAAATCAAAGACATACTCCTTGCAAAAATGTAGTTTTGGTGTATTTTACCTTCCTTAGAATCATAGTGTTTTTGAGATCATACATCATCTACCACCAATCCAGGCTGTGAAACAGCCAGCAGGGCAAAAAATTAAGTCATCTGAATGGAGCTTACATCCCATAAAGTAAAAAAAAGAATTCTTCCATAACTTGGTGCTCTTCAGTGCCTGACTTATGTTTTTGGTAGTCATGTACCATAGGGCAATAGGTGTCTTATATGTTGTATTTATTATTTTAGTAACAGACTTCAGTAAATTGTGATAGTATTTAATGCAAAGTAAATATTTGTTTTTATTAGTCTTTTTTTTTTTTTTAAAGGTGAAAAGATTTGCTGTTTGCTGTTCTGGTTTTTTACATTTTCCCTTACTGGCTAAATCAGTGACTAATTACCAATAGTATTTTGGAAATAAAATTACAAAAAAGTTTTCTGAATCACAAGAAGAGATAATACATTGATTAACTCCAACTTTCTTGCCTATCCCTTGAACCAATCAACTTTCCAAGTTAAATAAGAGTGACAAAATTTTTTCACATAAAATACGTAAATAAAAAAGCACAACTGAGATCTGGAAATCATTATACTATTTCCAAAAGCACCAAACTAGGGTCAGTGATTTGCCCAATGTTACACTGACAGGTAATGGCAAAACCTTTTAACTGAATACATCAGGGAGATTTATCTGGGATTCCTAGAGATCATATTTAGTCAAGTTCATAGGTGGAGGGGAATTAAAAATTATCTAATTTTCTCCTATAATAGTAATTATACAACATTATGTAAGAAAAAGGGTTATCATTAGACAAGATTATGAATATTTTTGTTGTAAGGCCATCTGCTGAAACAAGATTAACTTACAGTTTAGTTTGTAAACTATTTTTAGCTCCTCAAAGTAACTTATAAACCTATGAATATGCTTTATTTTTTTATCAGCAAAGTTAGCTGCAATTTTATACACATAAGGGAAAAATAAATTTTTGGTAGGAATTGGTGAGTTTTAATGAGATCATCTTGGTAGGTGTTTCAAGAGCTGCAAATAGCTCAAGAGAAATAGTCAAAAATGAGTGACCGTTAGAACAGACAAAGGTCTCTATCTAGTACTTACATTCTCTGATTGTAATGTACCAATGTTGATGCCAATGGGTTTCAATTCTAGAATTTATTGAAGAAACAGAAAACTTGCATGGGCTTTAAGAGGAAAATATACAGAGGGCATACAAAGTCTCTCAGAGTACCAACCCACCAATATTAACCACAACTAAGAGAATTTTTTTGGTCTGCTGTAGAAAAAGATCTCAGCATATGAACATTTAATATAGTTTTGTTGAGTATAAATTCTTGAATCTTTTGTTCAACTTTTTCATTCAAGGGGATATGCTGATGTATTGGATTGTAAAAGTTTACCTTATATTATTATAGGACATATACTTTTGAAGATTTTATTCTAACATGAATTTTGGTTTATCAAAATCTATTTTTCCATGGATTTTCATTCATATGTTGTAGATATATTCTTCTGGAAACAGTTTTGGAACCACGGTGTTTTAATGTCTTAAAACTGCATATTTAAAGGATAATTTCTATCTTAAGAATAAATATTGCAGAATAAAAATACAACATAGCTAAGATTATTTTTATGTTTGACACAACAGCTTAATGTTATAGAGGAATAACAAAGGGAGATTAATGGAAAAGAATACCCTATATAAAAGTCATTGACTTTCTATCTCTCCCTCCCTCAACGTTTCCACCTGCATTAGTCTATAGGACAAGAATATGCTATTCTATTTAGTTGCCCAGACCCCATTTCCTTTCATTTTGTGAAAGTGGTTGTCTTTTAAAAATTGATAAGTTTATCTAAGCTGAAAGGAGGAGGAGATATGGAAACACAACAAAGACAATGATTTAAACTGCAGCAGAGGATGAACAAATGAGGGGGCACAATGACTGGGACAGGAGAGAATCTGACAATTTATAAAGTGAGTCTTTTAAATCTCTGAATATTAAGATTTATAGTAGTGAATTTCTATAAAATGAGCTATACCTATATGATCCTTTTTATGCCAAAGTGGGTTCACATTAGATATTAAGATGTATATTTATAGCATCTATTCAAGAGCAGAGGGAAGATTATTTGCAAACTTAATATTTCTCTGTACATTTATAGCAACTCTTTCATTCTCAAATTTTCTAAACAAATCATGCAATGGTGGTGTGTTTGAAGAACAGTATTATTGAAAGATCTTTTCTTTTTCTTCTAAGTAATATCTACAATTAACTTTCATACAAGCATAGATCTTAGGGCTGCAACAGAGCCTAAGAGATTATCTGGTCCAGCTCTGCATAGGTAATATACTATTGATTTCTTAGGTGAGGTAACAGAAGCCTTGAGGAAAAAGAAACAAACAAAAATCTTTCCTTCTGCTTCTCTACATTTACAGACTCCTGCCACTCTTGTGAATGTTTCACAAAGGAGATATGGGCCCAGAATATTTCTCAGATTCTTTTGTTGTGATGGTATTACAGTTCATCATTTGAACAAGTACAGTGGTAGTTAACTTTTTGATGATTAGCAAATTATTCTTCTAGTAAAAGTTTCTAAAGTTATTTATTTATCAAAACAATTTTATTCCTGAACACCCTAGTTGCCCCAATAATAGAGAAAACATACTTCTGGTCAATCGTATTTGTTGATTTCTGAATAGTTGGTCTGGTCTATTTTAAAATACCTACTGTGACAAGAATTTCATGGTTCCTTTATACAAGATATCCCAAAAGTCTTAGTGCAGGTTTGAACTTCAGTAAAGTTAAACCTGACTAGGACTTTTGGGACTGTGTGTGTGTGTGTGTGTGTGTGTGTGTATTTGTGTACCCTCACTACTTCTATGGAGAAACAAAGGGATTTTCTACAACACAAATCTGCTAAACAAAGCATTTTTGGAGTACTTTAAGACGCTACCTAGCTGTTTTCTGTATTCAAAGTGAGGGCTGAAAATATTCTCAAAGAGGAATTATATTGTCTTTTGCAATATTTTTCTTCAATATGTCTAATGAAGTGAGATAAACTAGTGAAGATATAACAATGGATCATAAAACATTTCAATAATTAAGAAAACTGTGAGCTTAAATTTAAAATCATTTTAAAAAAAAGAATGTCTTCGGGGACAATTTCACTTCCCAGTACATGTGTCACACTTAATTATTAAGAGTAAACTAGAGATGATATGATTATCATTTCTAACTAGAAAGGCTGTCTACAAATCACAAATTAAATACCTTCACTTGATCTAGAATAAACAACAGCACAATGATATAGACACATTGCTGGAAAGTCAATTGTTACATAATAGCAAATTTACTATATTTTAAAATAATTTATAATAGGCTCGTCTTTTAAAAGTGGAATCCATTACCACAGCCAATAAAATAAACAGCACACTACAGCAGCAAGGTTAACGTTTGAATACTTTGCATCAGAATGCAGCTGTTTGTGAATATATTGCTAAATGCTACATCAATTTAAGATCTAATAAATCATTCATGAAAAACAAAACTATGGACTATCTTGTGAAGCAGCTCTAAGCCCTATAGCCTGTATCAAAGATGCTTGATTCTATGAAGTTTGTATAGCTCTGAGCCTCCATTATTAAGTGATGCTGAAAACTGTCACTGAAGTCAGCTCTACTAAAAAGGAGAAAATAGAAAACTGAACATCAGAAAATGGACTAATCATCTGAAAGAAGATAAAGCAACAATGGGTAAGTTTCCATGAAAAAGAAATTTGGATCATGCCCTTCATCCATGTTACTAAAGCTAGGAGGTAAGTCTTGTTTTTCCAGCAAAAAAAAAAAAATGCCCCCAAAGGCCCTGCATTACCATAGCTAGCCCTATGCAACATTCTCCTCATAATAATGATGAAGAGGATGCTATGCAGAGTGTTCTATTTGCAGCAGTGATTCATTGTGAACATGAAAAAATTGCTGACACGTTGAGAAGATATTTTCCCGTAAAAGGTTGAAGTCCTTAAGCAGCAAAAAACACCAACGTCCATCATCTTTAAACCCTATTGATTTCTGGTGAAGATTTAAAAGGCTGTTTACTTATTTCCCATCATTTCTGTCAGAGCTGTAACAGTTCTCTTCCCACTGAATAAACCTCTCATGATCCTCCTGGTGATTAAGGTCAGACAAAATGTCAAACTCCTAATGCTAAGTGCTTTCACATTAAAAATTAATATCAAATCACCAAGTAAAATCCAAACAAGAAGTCAGACATGTAAACAGTACACAAAAAGGGTCAGAGTGACCATTACAGAATATAGGCACAGAGCAGGCATGGAAAAAGGTTTGGCAACAGGTAAGAAAGAACCCTTGTCTTCACTCTGGCATTCATACAGTTCTTCTGATTTGCTTTACTCAAATCTCTTAACAAGAATAGTTTGCAGGAAACTTCTAAGTCATGAAACAGATTCATCCCATATGACAGACAGCATTATGACTGGTCATTTGGTGTTGTAATTAGCCTCGAAGTATTGAAGAAGAAGATATGATTACACAGATATAAATATATGTGTCCTTTGCCTAGATCCACAGGCAATCTATAAAAAATTGGAGTATAATTAACCCTATTTGTCAGAGTAAGTTGCTAGGCTTGCACAAATAGCTGGTAGCCCTAATATAGAAGGGTCTGGTATTTAAGGTGGAGGAGAAAAAGAGACCCTGTGAGCCTTTTGGTTGATCTAAGAAACAGGAAAGGATAATAAGTATTTATATAATGCCTACTATGTGCCAGGCACTGTTCCAAACTCTTTAAAAATTTCATCCTTGCCATTACTCTGAAAAAAGGAGGTACTATTACCCTCATTTTATAATTGAAAATATTGAGGCAAACAAAGGTTAAGTGGCTTGCTCAGGATCACATAGTTGATAAGTGTCTGAGACTGGATGTGAACTCAGATCTTCCTGACTCCAGGTATGGTACTTTATTTACTGCACCACCTAGTTGTTTCAAATCCTTATGCTTCTTTAGAGCTAGTCTTTCTTTAGGAGGGTGATGTGTATGAAACATTTAGAGGACTTACATTATAAGTAATAGCAGAGAATATACTCTAGTTGCAATTTAAGGTGAATAAATGGAGAGATCTTTGGCTTCCATGCTTTACAGTTAGTCAGTAGACTAAGTGCTGGACCTAGGGTCAGGAAGACCTGAATATAAATCCAGCCTCAGACACGAATAAGCTGTGTGATCCTGGGTAAGTCCCTTATCCTCTCCCAGTTCCAGTCTGCACCATCAGTAAAATGAGGATAACAGCAGCACCCATCTCCCAGTGTTGCTGTGAAATTAACACGGCAGTACTTGTAAAGCCCTTTGCACACCTTGAGGTGCTGTATGAATGCTCGCTGATACTGCTGCTGTTGTTAATATTATCTTAAAAAATACAACAAATCTGTCTCCTAAGCAGGGAGCAATGTTAAAGGAAAATAGGTTGAGTAAGAGATTTGTTATATGACAAAAAAACAAAAGAATCAACCATACCAGTACAGGAAACTATTGTTGACATATATACTCTTGAATAAATAATTTCTTGATATACATCACTCCCTTGCTCGATGGAGTTGCTCGAGTGCTATTTGAGTCATATTGCTCAATGAATAAAATATTCCCGCATCCCAGCTTTCCTTTCTAGGCATTTTCACATGTGCAGTCCAGGACCAAACAGAATTTGTTTGTTCTCTGATCTTGCCTGTCCTCACCTGCTTCTGCACGTGTGTGTACATTCTCCACACCTGGAATCGATGCTACTCCTCACCTCCCACTCCCTATCTCTGTCCAATACAAAGCCATGTCCACAGTACTCACTTTACTAGGTTTGCTGAACTGAAATTCTCTTCCCTTTGAGACTCCACTTCACTGTCACCTCCTTCATGGAACCTTTCCTAATCACTCCCAAATAGAAATGGTCCCTCCCTATGTAAAGCTTCCGTGCCACTGTCTGACCCCTCCTTTTCCAACCTGATGACTTATTTGTATTCACATCTCACAGTATTCTAATTCCCTCTCTTCCCCATCTAGACTCAAACTTCCTTGAAGATAAGGAGTGATTTTCAACTCTCTATTTCCAGGGTCCAGTACTATGCCTCACTCAAAGTAACAACAATAGCCACTACCATCACAAAAACCGCTATTAACTTTTATTTAACCACAAAAAATATATTTTTTTTACCTATATGAATAACAGTATGAAAACAGCAAGGAAACAATAGGCATGACTGCCCCTTTCTGAACCCATCAAAAGAGATCTTACGATGATAACAACAATAATGTAGAAAGAATGTTTCTAACTTTCCTGGATTCACAGACATAAAATTCCAAACTACAAATACAGACCACAAAATATTCTAGAGAAATCCATCAATAATCTGCATTGGAACCGGACTGTTATCATAAACTTTACTCTTGTACACTTGTACACATCAATATCGCATTGATTCATTAAAACAAAGAAGCAAACCATGAGAATAATGTTATTATGATAAGTGACACCGCACCAACATGAAGATCTACAAGCTACACAGAATGAAAAGCTTAAAAAACACAGAGACTGAGTAGAAGACATTAAAATCACGTAAGAACAGGATGAAGTATATACATCACCTCAGTTGTTATGTCTGCTACTGGAATTTTACCAAGGATTCTTTTAGGAGGCCTACAGAAGATGAATTTATATCCTAATACTTTTACTCAACTACAAAAACAAGTTATTTTTAACAACTTATATAACAGTATATAGAACATTAAGTACAAAACAATAAACATGTAAGCAATTTATTCCCTAACTGTTCTTCGTCTGAATCTCATAAAAAAAGATGAAAAGGAGATGATAACATTGGCAAACAGCCAAGGTAACGTAACCAATAAATTACCAGAGACAGACTATTATCATAAGCCAAACTATTCAACACTGTTACCTGTAGTAACGTTGATCCGCAGAAACCTGAAAACATTTCTAATAGGTAACACCGAATCAAACAGTCATTATCTCTGAGCTACGTGAAACAAATGCTTTTGGAATACAGAGATTCAGCAGAGGACATTAAAACCATGTTGAAACAGAGTAAGGACCCGACCACACCAATCTGCTACTGAAATTGTACTGTGGGTGCTTTTATTAAGGTTAAATTTTCATTATTTTACAATATAGAAGAAATCATAATCATGTGCAAATAAGATGAGGTATATCATCCCTATTATCCTGGGTACTACCAAAGTTATTTCAAAAATACTTTCTCTGAGTCCAAAGAAGATGAAATGATATTCTAATATTTTATTTATTTATAAAATCAATTATTTTATCTATCTGCAATGTGGCAGACTAATATTAACCATAAAAGGTTAATAGCAGGAAAAGGATTTGTCCTTGATGGTTCCTATCTGAACTCCATTGAAAAACAGTGAGAACAATGTAGTAAGAGCTGACATTTTTGGAACACGTTACACATTACGGTTTGCAGGTGCTTCCAACACATCATTTCATCTGATCTTCACAACAATACTATGAGGGAAGGGCTACTATAATCTCAATTCTATTGGTGAGGAAACAGGCTGAGGAAGGTTAGCACCTTGCCTAGCATCACCGAGAACTGAAGAAGAAGAGGAGGCAATCGCCCGGCTCATGTCCTTCTGACTCTTCATCAAAAGCTCTATCTTCCATATCAAACTGTTCCCAGTACATGAAAGGAAGCAGACCTTTCCCCATCATAAACTGGGGTGGTGCAGAAAATGGAAGCCAAACTCACTGGAAGAGCAAGATAAAAAAGAAGGAATATACCACCAAGGCCCAGCAAAGAGAGGCTCCCATCTTAGACACTGCCCTATGCCCTATGAGTACTTGAAAATTCTTATGATCATTCTTTTAAATGCATAGAATTGTTACAATAATATTAAAAAGTGTTATTTTCAAACATACAATGCTATCATTACACCAACAGGTATCTCTTTTGTTCTCACCTGTTTGTATGAATATAGGTAAATGTGAATTACCTAGTTTGTTACCAAAATAATCAAAAGTATTTCATACTGCTTTTGTACAGTTACGTTAGGGCTCTCTGGCAACATCTCTGATGAACTATGCCCCTGGAACTCCCCTTTCCTTAGAAGCCACATTCTTACATCATTGTATCAATATGTTCTTTTTCGGCCATTTGGCACCTTAACTTTTGACATGTCTTGTCTCAACTAGATTAACTCCTGGAGGCCAGGGGCAATCTTGAGTTATTTCTATTTTCTACAGAACGTGAAACAGTGCCTTGAAATGAGTAGGTATTAAGGACCACACTATAGCAGAATGGTCAGATTCCCATTTGAGTGCTTTTGCCTCTAAACCATGTTACCTTCTTATTAGGCTTATTTAACTGAGTGTAGGCTAATTAGCTAAAATTTAACCCATTATCCCAATTGCCTTATACTGTAACAAACACATATGACACAATTAACATCCCCAAAGAAAATAAACTCAGATCCATAGCAACAAACTGCTTCCCCCTATACTCTGAACTGGTCATTTTGCAATGTTTACCACTGATCTCTAGTATTAGGCAAGAAAGTATGAATAGCTTTGCCCCTTCTGAGAAAGCTAATTCAAGGCAAATGTCCTACTTCCAGCAGATCAATGACATCATTCTTAAGATACTACACTTCACACAATTCTTCACATGAACCCCAAATGAAATCCTACAAATCCTTTATAATCCCTCTCAAGTTCCGTATGTTTAGGAAACTAGTTATTATAAAATCACCTATACTGATCTTTCCTCAGCTTATAGTATATACTTGATAGTATTCAATTAAACATTTTAATGTAGCATATGACTCTAAGACAACAGAAGTGACTTTTGAAAAAGAGTGAGATGAACTACTTGTACTAACAAAAAAAAAATTGAAGAAAAGAAAGGGAAAAAGTCTTGTATAAACATAGTGATTCAGAAACCATTATCATCCTTCTTTGCTGGGTACAAGGCTTTGAGGAAATCATGGTTAATAAATGTTTGCCAAACCTAATCTTTTATTATCTTTTCCCTAATACAACTGCCACATTACTTCTTCAGAACTCTTTAGTGATCTAGTTTGACTTCCAAATTTCTTTTGTGACTTATCAAAAGATAGTCACCAAATCTTTTATCGGAGGGTCCAATAAATAGCTAAATAAAACAATTTGAGTTAATTATTTTTTTTTATATATCATTTGCCTGCCTAGATGGAGGTGCTAATGAGTTGTGAAATATCTCTAAGGGAGGCAGGCAGCTGGCCAACCAGTCAGAGGAGAAGAGACAAAAGACCTAAATAATCTATCCCCCAGAATAATCAAGACTTGACTACAGTAAGGAAAACTTGATGTAAATGAAAAATACTGAATGAAGATTAGTCTCCTGGGGAAAGTGGTGGAAACTCCATTACTTAGGACATTAGAAAGTCAGCTAACTTAGGTAATACTGCATAGTGAAAGATAGTTTTCACCGTAACACAAGGCCTCCAGAACTAATTCTAGTTCAGTTTCTCCTCTAATTTCAATGACTGTCTTAGTATTGTCTGCATCAACACCTTTAATATACACATGTATGTATATGTTTATGTGTGTACAAACATACACAATATGACATATAATGGTAAGAGTTGGGAAGATACAATGACCTCGGTATTAGAAATAATTTAATAATAATTCCTCAAATTTGGAACCCAGCTTATACTCTCCTACTGTACTTAAAAAAAAAAACTAAGTACTTTTCTTAGGTAAACATGAGAAAACATAATTCCTTTTTTTACCCTAAATTTTGTTTCTTCTTTTGGCAATGCCTGCATTTTTAATCTAACAAAATTTTATCACTAGTTTATCATTTGCACTAATTTCATGATTAGAATTCTTAGCATTCACCAAAAAAAGCCACCTATGAAGAATCCCATAAAATGAAACCTCCTAACTCTTTATAAATAGGGATACAAATTAAAAAATAATTTTCTCTTATAGAAGAATATGTATATAAGGCTTCCAAACTAGGATAATTCTCAGGTTAAACTTTTAAAGGAATTAATGAAAAGAAGAACAGAATATGGAAATGGTCATGTTTAATGTTAGCATAAAACAAAATTCAGGCAAATTCTTTTTCACTCAACATAAAAGGATACTTCTATTAGAAATTACTCTTGAAAATTCTTACGGTCCTTCTTTTAAATGCATAGGATTGTTACAAGAATTTTAAAAAGTGATATTTTCAAAGATACAACGCTATCATTACACCAACAGGTATCTCTTTTGTTCTCACCTACTTGTATGAATATAGGGAAATGTGAATTACCTAGTTTGTTACCAAAAAAATCAAAAGTATTTTATACTGCTTTTGTACATCAATGATTTTACTTTGATGTCCTTTGCTATATACTCAAGAACTATTTGGAAGATTCAATCAATAAATATTTATTGAACACCTACAAAGTACAAGGAGAAAAAGAATAGGTTTGAAAATAAAATGTATTTATTCTGTTATGGTATGCAGGTGGAAACAAAAGAAGAGTTCAATGTATACTTTCCTTCTGGGAAGAGTCACTGTTTATCCCAGAAAACACTAACTTGGGAGGTTATATTGATTATTAATGTTAAATTCTTTGTTATGATTCAAAGACAAATAAGGAAATCATCACAAAATGGTCTGTGAATCTAGATTAACTTCTTTTTGATATTCACAGTTAGTTATGAATGTAAATCTGTATATAAATGCTTCAATGTGAAATGCTTGCACCATGCTCTAATAACTCAAATGTGCACGATGAATACCCTTTTATTTTGGAATGGAAGAACTACATACATAAACTCTAATGCTGCATTACCTCTTCAAAGTTAGGAGGATAAGTTAATGATCCACTAGTCTTAAGACCTCCTAAATGAAATCAGTTTTTTCTGGCATAAAATCCTGTCGGATACCACATTCAAATGTTTAGTGGTTTTACTCATTATTTACCTACGACCAAAAAAAGCCCCAACAATCACCCATTGGTCTTTGCTTTTTTTCTCCTCTGAATCTGTGCCTCAAATTCCCTTTTTGTGCACACATCTGCAAACTAGAAATTATTTTCTGCTTTGTACAAGAGAAGAGAACATTACAGGCATTACAAAATTGTTCAAATTGTTTGTTAAGTTATACATTATAATTAGTTTGGCAGAGCTAATACAAATCACATTTACAGACTAACAATAATAAAATTGAAGTACCAGTTAAATATCCAAAATAATTAAAGGAATCATTTTTAGCCTGGCATAATTAGCTAATTCACTTTACAAGCATTTATTAAAATGAATTCACATGTTATTATTCCATAGGTAGTTACACAATAGTGTTTATACAGGAAAAAAATAATGAACCAAACTCTTTGTATCCAGCCTTCCACAATTAAAACGAAGACTCCCCAAGTAATATCAATCTAGGATAGACTAATTAAGTTTGGTTTGATAACCATTCATTTCTTCTATTGCCTCTGAGCAAATTGTTTATTAGAGAAAGTTATTTTACACAAATCAAATCAAACTGGGTAAACCATTATATTTGAGGGAAACTTTAGCCATCAGTCAATTAATCCATCATTTTCTCCAGACACTATTGTTTAACAAGCAGATCATATTATCAACAATTTAGATATCATATGATTCAATTATAACAGTAAATTTATTGACAGTTTCTCTAATACTTTTATTATGAGTAAATTCAGAATTTTCTTCACCTTATATGAGCAAATCCAATCCAATCTTGGTCTTAGAACTAAACATCATAGAAGTATAACACAACATACAACACAAACACCACTGGTTTAAAATACATTTTATTTTAAAATGAGAAATGTGCCAGGCAAATTAAAATGTGTTAATAATATAAAATAAAATTGCAACATGCCAAGGCAGTATATAATAAATTTCTTTTCTCTCTGAAATACAAAAATGTAATTTGACATGTCATATAAAAATTACCTTCAACAATTCAAATATTTAAGTGTCTATTATGCACAAGATACTGAGTGATGAGAGATATGAAGTGAATTAGTCTGCCCTCAAGGAGCTTATTGTCTAGTAAGGGAGATAAATCACACTGAAAAGTAACTAAAAAACAAAATGAAATGTGATGAATGCAAAACAGAAGTATCTATATGGAAACTCAAAGGATAGAATAATTAGACTTGCTAGCAAGTGAACAAATTGGGCACTTATATACTTGGGCACTTTTCAAAGCACTTGGGCACTTTTCAAAACAGGATGTGTTGTCCAAAGTGTAATTTGATCTACTAGTAAAAACAGACAGAAGTTTATAAGGATTCCTATAGTAAAAATAGCATACTTGTGTGTGTGTACATATATAGACATACATAGACAAGTAGGAAGGAAATAGTTGCAATATCTTCCTTTAAAAGCATGTATGTGTGTGTGTGTGTGTGTGTATATGTGTGTGTGTGTGTGTATATATACATTTATCGATCATTGTTGAGCAATGATATTATTTCTCTAGTTTCAGGTGGGCGCTACAATTTATGATGTCTTTCTACTCACTAGTCCATATGTGACATACTATATCACATGAAATCCATAAATTAAATGTGAAGTTCTATAATTTCAAAATAAATAGCAAATATTTACTTATACATTTTATGTCTGGTACTTATAAATCTGAACCACAAAATCTAGCTTTTGATTATTGTGTTGCATTTTTTTGTTTAGTGTGTACTAGTCTTATTTTCCTGATCAAATTCTACATTCCTCAAGGGCAGAGCCTGTAGTCTTCACAGCTTTTAGTTGAGTTTTGAGTATATCATAAGTGCTCAAGAAATTCTTAGAATCATTGAATGTAGTCCTGAAAGGAGTCCAACTCCCTTGCTTTATAGATGGATAAACTGTGACCTTAAAAGGTGAAGTGACTTGTCTAGGGTCATACAACTAGTTAATGACATAGACTAGAAGTCAAGTATCCTGATTATAGTTAAATATCCATCTTCAGTTTAGCACAAAGAATGAAAATTGATTCAGTCATCCTAACATTTGAGTTTCTACTAGATACAACACAGTGTGAGAAGTTCTAGAAGAGAAAGAGTTAAAATTAAAAAGCACATAAGACCAAAATCATACTTCACATGGGGCCAATGGGGATCTGTGCTCTACTGCTATAAACACCACCCGCCTAGGTGCACTTTATCTCTGTACTTCAAATGTTCTCTGGGTATGTCGAGTACATACAATATTAGGAAATTCCCTTGGGAATGAGGTTGTCTCCTTTCACTGCAACTACATCCAAGAGACAACTGTCCTCTGCTTCACTGCTTCTTACGCCTTTCCCCATCACACCATCAATCCTCTGCACCACTTCATATATGACCAAATAAAACCCTGCTTAAAGTTACTACGGCCAACTAAACGGCTAGAGCCTGGTCTATGCGATGAGACTAGAGGGACCTGGGAGAGTACCTTCTAACATCCAAACAAATTAATATGAATGATATAATACATAATTACCACATCTTCAAGATAAGACATTCTAAATGAGGAAGAAAAATATTGACTTTTGTTTTCACTTTGTTAACAATGATGAATAGATCTGCATCTGACAAAGTGGTCTCAGAAAGTATTCCATGTTGCAACATTCTTAGGAAAAGACATTTTTTTACTCATATGATGTAGGACAATTTCCCCATAGAACAAGCTACTTAGCATTAAATACTGGGGAAAGTCATCAACTGATAATGAGAGATCAGTTATATTCTTTTTTTTCCTTCTGAAGCATTCCCAGACATTTTATTATGTGTTCAATTCACTAAATTCTTGTATTTTGGCAAAGCATAACATAGAAATGGGTAGAAAATATCCTGCTTTCAAACATTTGAATATAGAATGTTTGTAAGCTACTTCTTAAAGCTACATGTTTCTCTGTAATGCAGACTATCTTTGAACAAAACACAGGTTTGTTGGAATTTTGGTTATCTTTTTGGACTTAAGTTGTCCATGACAAAAAGATGATGCCCCCTCTGGAGTGGGTTATTACAATCATAAAATGACTCTTAGAAAACATTTAGCCTACCGTAGTTTTACAGGCATTTTATTTATAGTTATAATTAAGAAAGGCAATGTAAAAAAGGACACTCATTTTGAACCTTTTAATCCAAAGAGAATTCAAATGTGAGTGCTACTGAGTAGAGATAACTGTTCCTGGTAAAAATCATTCTGTGTATTTCTGATCATTCTTGTGACATTAAAAAAGAAGCTTTTCCCCCTTCTGCATAAGCAGGTCACCATCTCTAATCAACCATTTGCTAGAACATTTGTCAAAAACATGCTTCTGAGCACTGAAAATTCATTAAAATGAAAAACAACAAATGTATTTATGACCAGTATCTGCTTATGATGATTTATTTCAAAAATTATTTAAAAGGAAATGCAAGGGGAATTCTTTAAAAGAATATTTTAGCACTATAAAAGATAGAAGGGTTTTTTAAAAGCAGAAGTCCATCATGTGATATGTCCAATCCCTGAAATAGCAAATAGTGCAAATAGAGGTAACTGCTGAAATAATTTGCTATTCCATACACACGAAGTAATATGACCTTAGTTTTACAATGCTTTTTCTTACAAGAACAAAAAAAAGTTCTTCACATACAATATCACATTCTTTCTCATATTTCTATAAGGTAATATGCATTTGTTACTTATAAAAGAGGAGAGGGCTGAGTGAGCAAACTTCAAGGTAACCCAGTCAGCTATAGAAGAATTAGGAGGAGAATCTGGGTCATCTCACTCTAAGACCAGAGTTTTTCTTACTAGATCAGGCTACTACCTTCATTCAATTATTCCACAACTATTTACTAAGCATCTGAAGTGTATATAACACTGTTAGGTACCAAAGGGGATACAAAACAAAAGATTTTCTAAGAGAAAGTTTCCTCAAGTTGATCTGCCCCCATCCCCCCAGTTTATATTCATTAGTAACAATCACACTCCAAGAATCAGTATGGTCTTGCACATCAAAGAAGCATTTACTAGGACCATCAGCAGAACAGATATGAAAGATACACTGTCTGAATATGCTTCATAATGTTTTCTAGTAACATGAATAAGGGTGAAAGGATGGGTGGAATAATTTCCACTGAATGGGCACAGAAAGCATTTTCCCTAAGTAAGGACAGCAAGCTATATGAAACTTTACCAGGCTGCCTTAAAGTCTCCTTTAAATGCTGACTTGGAGTCAGATGATTTGGGTTCAAGCCTTATTTCTGACACATACTGGGGTGACCATGGGGAGGTCACTTAACATCTTGGTGTCCCAGGCAACTTTCTAAAACCATAAGTTCCAGAGAAGTTGCTGCTCTGCACTAGTAGAAGGAATTTCCATACTAGGAGTTCTTCAAACCAATAAAGCTACATGTCTGAACCAAAACAAAAACAAACAAGGATGTAATCTAATTCAATTCCAAACTCTGTACTACTTGTGTTGGTGGTGAGTTTTTGACATATATTTTCTTCTTTATTCTTCTACCTATACCTCCCTCTGTTTCCTTCAAATGGTGAAAGTGCTTACAAGAAATGGCTTATAAAAAGATACTTTTTAAGGACCAAAATTTTGTTGATACATGGAAAAGAGAATAATAGCAAATGAGTCTTTTATCATCAACATCACTATTAGAAGCACTTAATTACTAGGGTATAGCATTGTTTGGGACAAATTAAACAGACTATCTCTAAGAATCTATAATTAGAGAGGGTTAGAAATGACAGATTCTGTATGTATATAATTTGTATATGTATACATATATATGTGATATCCTCACCTTTTTATATCAATTTACAATTAACAAGATATTTTCTTCACAATAACCCTGTGAGATGTGCAGCCTAAGCTCATTATTACCCACATTTTAAATGATGAAATTAATAGATACAAAGGGAAAGTGATCACCAACAATAACAGGCTAGTAATTATTGGAGCTATAACTTGAATTCAGGCTTCCTGATTTCAAGACCTGAATGTTCTTTCTACTTTTCCCCCTTGTCTCTGTTTATTTGCTAAATGTGAATAAAAATGAAAACAAACAAAAATCTTTTATATGATATACTTAATATTTCAATTGTATGTAAATTTACATACATAGTGCATTTTATTGGACCTAGGATATCGTTGATATAGGGAACTCCCAGTTAGGAAACTGTCTCTACCAATACAGGTCAGCATTTGCTCTGCAATTTATAGTCTAGAGAGCTGCCTAGGACACTATGAAGTTATATGACTTGCCAGGTTCACAAGGCCAAACTGTGTCTAAGGGAAGACTTAATCTCAGGTCTTTTTGACACTGAGGAAAGATTGCTACAATCTATGCCACATTGTCTTAGCATTAAGCATTAGTAAAGACTTTTATATATGACACATATATGCACAATAACACATTATTGAATATGTATATAACATACAGGCATATACATACAGAATAAGATTGCATATGACACAAAGTATAAGATTTGGTGAGGAACTGTAGAATCAAAATTTCTTCCATCAGGTTTTTCTTAGCCATGTTTATTAATAATAATCACACTCCAGGAAGCAATATTTTATATAGTGGTCCTGTACATTAAACAGACATTATATTCTCCACTAATAATGCCATTTGTGGTATGATGGGGTATTTCCTACAAAACCGAAACGCTTTGAGTATGGATTCTGTAGTGGCTCTGTAATGTATGTCATCCAAGGATTAGTCTAACTATAAAGGTTTATCACTAGACTGACAAGGATGAGGAAACTTTTGGCCACAGCAAAGTATAAAGATTCTATACTAGGCAAAGAGTTGTTTTCTGTGTGGGTGATTGCACCAATGAAATCACAGGTAACTGAAAATAAGTTTTATATATACATATAAGTTATCCATAACATTTCAGTATTTTTAAATACCAAAGAGTATGTGTGTATGTAAATATATGTGTACATATAGTACACATGCATATCTATATGTAATTATAAAATATATATCACATATAAATGATTCTTTGACTTAAAAAAACCCTGAATTATACATATAAACATTCTACACTTTCTGAGGAAATAGCATACTAAGGCAGAATGGGACAAGAATGACTCAGAAAGAAAGGTACTACCTTTCCTCCAATCAATCAAGGAATTAATTTGTGGTAATGGAATTTCAGTAAGGGTCTGAATGAGGAAAGGTCCAAGTTTGGATAACCTTAGCAGAAAATTAGATGCTGAAGTTGGAAAACTACTTTCATTCCTTCTTATTCTGTTAGATTAGTTTCTGAATCCAAAGTTGTAGCCTCCAAGAAAAAGGTGGAGATCAGAGTTTGCCAAACTACAGCCTGAGGGTCAAATCCAGCCACTGCCTGGTGAGATAAGAATGAATTTTACATTTTTAAATATAATAAAACTTTATTGTAAAATGTAAAAAACATTCTTAGTCCAAGGACAGATGTCTCACTGGCCTTAGGAAAGGGAGAAGAGTTTTATCTCTTATCATCAATCTTTTTTATAAACTTGCTCTGCCTTTCTACAGTTCAATATCTACTTATTTTCCTTGTCTACTTGGACTTCATTATCTTAAAAGTGGATCAACTCTTTTAAAAACTTTAACCAATTTGTGATTTATCCTTCTGCAAGATTAAGGACTTCAAAGTTACCTACTGAAACTGATAAAAGCAAATTTAAAAAAACTCCCCAGAATTAATGGAGTAAGTGATGTTGCTTTCAATGAATCACCAAATGGGGTGGCACTTGTTTTTTATTGACTATCATAAGTAAATTACGAATTCATGCCAGAGGCAAAAATATACACCATCATTCTATAAATATTAATGTTATATGGAACCAGTTCATGCACTATAGTTTGTGATTCACTGCCAGAAAATACAGACTCAGAAGACAAATGCAAAGATACAAAAGGTTAAAAGATACAGAAAAATAGGAACAATTCTAGAGCTTTTATGAGAGAACTTTTAGCATATAATTTTATTTTGATCTATTTTTTCACAACTTAGCTGAGTAAGGGAACAAACTGAATACTGGATAAAGGTGACTACTTTCCTAACTTTGATGAGATGAAATACACATATATGTGTGCATCTGACTTACAGTGTTATCTTTAACATTTTAGTATTTGTTTTGAATTAGATCTGGTATCATTGATGCAGAGAACTTCCATTTTGGAAATTTCCTTTATCAATGTAGATGAGCAAGTTTAAATTTTCTTTTCTCCTCACCTTTTCTAGTTTCATTCAATGTGCTAATGAGCACTTCTGAAATGAATCAAAGGAAAGTCCTCTGAAAAGAGGTAATAAAGTTCAGAACTCTCATAAGAATTTATATAGACAATGGATGAGGTAAGTCATCAGACAAGTTATGGAAACCTCTTGAGCATGTCAATTTCATTCTACAAGTCTCTGTGTTTGCATCTTTAAATTAAGGGGTCATGAAGAAGTTCTACCTTGAATATTCTATGAGTCTATGGCTTCAGCATCCTTTTAATAAAGATTTTAGGAAAATATTTGTTTCAAGTGGCTTAGACACAGGTAGGACTTGAAAGAAATTATTATTTCTTTCCTATATTAATAGGCAATTATTGAGTTATGACTAAGATTCTTCCCCTTTTCTACTTCTCCTCATTCAGAAATCAGTCTTTGCAGTCTTTGGAGTGAAGGACTGATAATGAGAGGGAAAACTTAGATCTGTTCAAAAGGTAAAGAAATTTTAGTTTAGGTGAATTGATGGAGTCCTGCCCATTGTGTTTTATTCAGACAGGTCCAGGAAAAAAAGGGATTCTCCTTTTTATCTAGATTAGCCTAGACAGGGAGGATATGGGCAAATATAAGGCTCTTTGACCAAGACTGAATGATCAGTCACATCCCCCACACCTTCATTAGAACAAGTCCACCTCTCATTCTAATATCCATTCTCTGATTACTTGTTAAACAATCAGAATTAATTGTCACACACACACACACACACACACACACACACACACACACACACACACACTTCCAAGGGTATATAAGCATTGAGTGGGTTTCATGAGGGGTCTTTGGCATTCAAGAATGCTACTAACCCTTTTATTAATTTTTTGCTAGCATAATTAATAAAATGATCAATTACCCTGAAGCTACATATCTTGAACTTTTACATGTCACAGACCAGAGCACCTAGTACAATGTCTGGAATATAGGAGGTATTTAATATATGCTTATTGACTAACTAGAGGATATCACAATTCCTCATCACTTTAGTTGGTCTTGAAATTTCTCTTTACACAGAACTTACCATAGTAGTAGGAAAGTAATTTAACAAGTATGCAAATTTCATACCACTATAGGGAAGGGCCCATTTTCAGTTATAAATAAAACATAATACCTTTGTAGAAAGATTCTGATAACATCAGAATAATCATGAGCTTAATGCTTAAGCGGCTGGTAGGGAAGGTATACTATAATCTGAGAACAAGGTATTCTTTTTGGGATAACTTCCTTTTATAGGGCGTGGTTATTATTGCTGTTAAGAATTTATGTACAAAGTGCTTTATAATCATTAACAGTTACAAATGGTTTAAAAAAATAGCCTACTAGCTTCTAAAACCTTTCAAATTGACTCTTTTCTAAGTAGCATAAAGGTGGAGATCAGAAAGCTAGTTTTCATTGGAAAAGAGAAATGAATCTAGGTATTAGTCCCAAATGAAAAAGTACACTAGGCCTTAGATTATGTTGAAGACTTTTGAAACTCATCAGCATTTTAATAAATGTTTGTAGAATGAACAAATGAATGCGTTACAATAAAAATGTCTTTACAGAAAAAAGAAAACTTTTACACTCTTCTAGCAAGTTTAGAAGAAGCTTTTTTCAAAATTTCAAATTTGGATCTACAGGCCATTAATTTCATGCTCTCTGTTGTTTTTGAGACATCAGAAGTGTTTCACAATCAGATTTTGGAGTAATTGCTTTTTTATTTTGCCTTTTTTCATTGTTTAGAAAATACCTGTATTCATGTTTATTATTCTAGTTGAGGAGTTGGAGGGTCATGTCTCTATTCACTCTTCAAATGCACACAAGTAATAGAAAAAAAATATCTACTATTCAGTAACCATCCTACCTCAGGTGTCTAACACTACTTAATGCTTAATTTTAAGAGCAATGAAAGTCAGATGAGACGACCTACTCTAGATATGCTAAAAGTGCAAACTCTATAGGTTTCAAGATTTACAATTAAAAATAAGTAAGACTTATTCAAAATATTAAGAGACTATGATTCATGAAATAAATAAACAACCTGAGCATAACAAATATATTTGACCTTTAAAGTAATAAAAACAAATGTAAAAACACTCTCTAGTTTTCTATTACTGCCAAGTTTATTTTTCTCATAAGTTTCTACCCATTATGGTACAATAATCCTTCATTACTGTAGCCCAGTAATGCATAGGCTATGCTCTACCTATAGTTGTCTTGTGTCTATTTAGTTTTATAGCAAGCAAGCAATTTGAGAATATGGTAATAAAGCCTCAATCACAGTAATGATGTATGATGGGCTGTAATTTCTCTGTGCTAATGGGTTACAAACAGTATTACAATGATGACGGGAATCTCATTGATTCATTATATGACTGCGATAATATAAAAATGACTTAATATAGATCACTATTAAGTCATGCACATGCTGCTAACAACCTCTATATTTCACTATATAGATACATAGGGAAATAAAATTAATATTAGTCTTTCTATATAAAAGTTCACACAGCACAAAACATTTTGTGTTGAGTACCCTAAATCAATGTTTAAAGTTGAAATTACTGCATTGAACTGGTTCTTTGAAAAGAAAACCATTGATTTTAATCTGCTTGAAGCAATCAATTACTCCCTGTCCTCTTTATTCCAAACTGTAATGAAAACTAAACTGCGTTGTCTTGAAAACTAAATGTGAAGATGATCATAAACAGAATTTAAACTCCATGGATTATTCATATCTACCCATTTAGATTTGCCATTTCCATTATGAGTACATTTGCCATGAGCATTTAATGGACATCTAAAAGGGAATTCATTAAAGCAGGAGCTGTTGGCAGCACTTATGGGCTTCAGACTGCTTTATGTTTGCCTTTAATAGCTCACTATTATAAAAGTGATATATTGTGTTCATCCCATTAGTAGTTTGCAGAAAGGTCTGCAAGAGATAACAAATCCTTTTGAATATTGTCGGAACGGAAAGTAAATCATAGTTTGTTTGTTTGTTTTAAAAAGCTGCATATTACTATTCTAACAATTTACCATTTTAGAAAGTCGACTAAATTTAGTTTTTCCAAGGCAAATAAGATTTTAGCAACCACAAATACATTCTAGGGAGCATAAAGAAATGATTAACATAAGCATTCAACGAGATTGCCTTTTTACAATATACTATGGTTATTAGTTTTGAATAATCTGTAGCCATGACACATTCTAACCCATGACACAAAGCAGAATACAGGTTCTCATGGGCTTAGCAGCAAGACATCTATGAAGATGATAGGTACTCTGGAGTGTGATAAGTTGCCAGAGCTCAAAGGGCTGTGATGGAATTGTGTTTTGGAATCTGGAATTCACTTGAAAAAAAGGAATCTTGAAAAAAAATTGAGCTCAAGAGTCATTCTGTGTACAAAAAGGACAGAAGTATTTGTAAAAATGTAAAACATGATTTTAATTCTTATCCCTATTAATACAGTTTTGTATTGACCATACATACTAACGAGGAAGCAACCATATGTAATGCAGGTGCCAGACACTGGTCGCGAGGGATGGTCTGTAATGCATATAACACTACTAGAAAGGCAATGCAGAGTTTATGCTCTACTAATGAAGGTTTAGTGGCACTGTGTTCTTACACAAAAGAAAGAACAATCCAAAACACTAGATAATCCAAGGGGCATGTACTTTTTTTTTAAAGATGTATTACTTGACTCCTTATCTATGCATTTATTCATTTTATAACTATACTTTCCATCTATCTATTCATCTGTTTATCTGTCTGTCTGTCTATCTATCTGTTGTCTCTCTTAGTAGAATGTAAGTTCTTTGCAGGTAGGGACTGTTTGGTTCTTTTTACTTATATCCAGAGCACATTGCAAAATACATGCACATAGCATGCTCTTAATGAATGCTTGTTGACTGATAGATGTTAATATTCAATAGCATAATCAATTTCTATAGTCCTTAGGAAACAGACACTGGGCAAGGGTGGCAGAGAGCTTAATTCAGAAAATGTTGCTGATCTAGGATGGGAAAATTAAGATGGATAATACATAAAATCAGTTAAACTTTCAATGTGGATACTCAAGAAGCACACTAAGAGGAGAGAGTCTTCAAGCACCAAACATATTGGTTTAGTTGATTTCATTTGAATTCTCTCAGGAAGATTCTGGGGATCACCTGTCAGGATAAGGTACCAGACACGGAAGTCCTTGCTCAAGCTGAACTTCCAAGTATTCAAACTATGCTTCAGAGAGGGCAACTCTGATGGGCTGGCCACCTTGTTCAAATTCAAAATGTACGCTTGCCAAAAAGACTATTTTATGGAGAACTCACATGGGGCAGGCAATCACATGGTGGCTGGAAGAAGGGATACAAGGACACTCTCAAGGTCTCTCTCAAGAATTTTGGATTTGACTGTGCCATATGGGAGATACTGTCACAAGACCGCTCAGCATGGCATGCCCACATCAGAAAGGGTGCTGTGCTTTGAGCAAAGCAGAATCGAGACAGCACAAAGTAAATGCAGGATGTGCAAATCTGGGATATCCAACCCAAATATTCACATGGACTATCTGTGCGCAACCTGTGGTAGAGCATTCCAAGCTTGTATTTGTCTGATCAGTCACAGTTGGACACACTGAAATTTTACTTTATCATCGTGATGTCAGCTTGGTCCTCTTCGAAGACTAAGGACAACAACCAACCAATACTGGTTTAGTTCAGTGAAGAGTTCAAAACATGTTATGTGTATAAAATTCAATTCTACTCCATAAATAATTATTAAACATGCATAGAGAATAAAAGTATCAAGTTCACATTTGCACCATAAACTGCAAATTATTCAACAAGAACAAATCCAAAAAAGGAAATAAGAGAAAAGAATAAATAGAAGAAGAAAAGAACACTTAAAAAATCTCATGCTGAAGTCCTGAGTTTACAATACAGCCTTGGGCAAGGCAGTTAACTCCTCTGGGCTCCAAGTTTCCCTCTCTGTAAAATGAGAGTTAGACTAGAAGACTTCTGAGGTCCAGTTCAGCTCTAAATCTATGATCTACGGCCTAATGTGAACTACTTTCTATTAAACCAACATGATGCCTATCCTTTAAGTACCAAAGTAGAAATGTCCCACTTCAAAGTACCTGTAGAAAGCTGCACAACTCAGAGCAGTCGAAACCTTTTAAACATGCTCATAGCATTCATGACTGTGGAGTTTGGAATATTTAATAACTGTCTTAATCCTCATTCCATTCTTGGTTTTGCAAGATGATAAGGATTTCTGGGTATTTAAATTACTTTATTTTTTCTCATGATTTAGTTAGTGTATGTTTACATATGCATATAGTAACCTAATAATCTTAAAGTGGTTATGATCCAGAGGGAAATGGTCTTCCAACAGATTCTGAATACAGTTAAATAACCACTTCCTTTTCTAAGGAAAGTACGAAGGGAAGTCCCATTGTAAAGACCAATAATTAGTTTCTACTGTTCTACAGTATACTATAAATATGGAATAAAATTACTGAACAAATATGAAATCTGTGCAGACACAATTATGTATACTAAGAAAGCATAGAAAATTCCTCCATTTATTGGTAATATATGATAGCCTATTGACAAAAACCAAATTACACAGAATACTTCCATTTTAAAGTAGATTAAAATTTGAACTTTTGAAAAAGTACACTAGTCAGAAAAGATTTTTTAGTGTTTGAAAAGGAACAGTCTAGCCAATAGACAGGGAAACAAATTCTTTTCTAAAGATTTAATCTTACTGAAAGATTATCGTGGATGTGCTAATCCACAGTTTGTTCTTTCAAAAGCTTATTGTTAAAGGTGATACGTTCATTAAATCTCTCATGGTTTCACAGCAATTCAGGATAGGGAAACAATTCAGCAGACTCAATTCTTCCCACTGTTTTTCCATAGTCACTTTACTGACAAATATCAACTTTGGCAAACATTGACTGCTGTTAGCAGGGACTGACTAGGCCCTGGCAAGACTCAGGGCCAGGGACCCCAAACTCTACTTCATTGTGCTGGACTTCAGTTTCCTCACCAAGAAATGAGGACAGTAACAACTGTCGTACAAATCTGACAGAGTTGTGATTAAGAGAGTGTTGTGTGGACTTTAAGGCCCCATAGTAAAGCTACTGTTATGGCAGGATAGTAGAAGGCATTCTGGTGCTCTAGTCCCTAAGCTCTAAGGCCAGGTCCTCTTCTGGATAAAGGAGTTAAAGTCACTTAATCCCTCTGAGCCCCAGTTTCCTTATCTCTAATATAGGGATCATAATACTTGGACAAATCTAAATTTCACACAGTTGTTTAGAGGAAAACACTTTGTAAATGTTTAAAGTGGAAACCATTATTATATTCTTGAGAATGTAATAATAATAATTAATAAAATTTATCATGGTCAGGAAAAGGCTATTCTTGGTTTCCTTACATCTAATGTTTCCATGACTGTTATTAAGTTGAAACAAATCTTTTCTTTTAAAAACAAATTACTTATATGCAAGGGCATTGAAGAGGCTGCCTAAAAGAGAACCATTAACTGAAGGTGTATGACTTCATGGCAAAGGACAAATTACCAATTTCTGACAATTAAAGAGGCAAATTTTTGCCGAAAGAAAAGCTCCTCCAAAATAAGCTGTTTAAAAGTCACACTATTATTTTGCTTGTATTGTTAAGAGATGGTATCAGGATAGAAAGTTAACTGAAGAATATTTGTTGGAAGAGCAATCATTAATCATCTGGCATCTAGAATTGTCAAGTGAACTACTGGCTTGGATTGAGGCAAAATCTAATCTCTGCCTCGAGAGAGCTTTTTATTATTCAGACCACAACGAACAGCAGCAGAAGACGACAGTTTAAATGTTAGTTCTGATACTACTCCATGTATTTTTGGATTTCAAACCACACATTTCTATTAGATGAAGATCACTGAAATTACGATGTCCAAAGATCAAAATTCTGATCTAATTTGGGATTCTTCCTCAACTGGTAGAATATTTAGTAGCATTATCAAGCAAAAATTAACTTCTAAATTTCTAATTCAAAATGTATCTAAAGCACACATTTTTTTTAAAAAGGCCTTTTTCACTTAGTACCTTTACTTTGTGGCCCTGAGGTTTACAAGTGTTCTGAAAAGGAGACTAATGCTCCCTAAAGAAAACTTTAAAATGATTTTTGAGTAACTTATTATTCTGGGTGGTTTTGGGTGGTTAGGAGAATTAATGGACAAATAAACATGGTCAATTCTCTAGGAGTAGAAAGTTTTCAAAAGCTGAAACTGGCTAATGTCCACTGAGATGGTGCCTGCATGTGACTTACCTGACCACAAAAGAAAACATTTTCAACAACAGACTGACTTGCCCTCAGCTGGACCCTTACGAGTGTGGTCCCTGGTTCAGAAGATGGTGGATCAGATCTTCCTCAAGAAGGAGGGACCCAAGTTGTATAGGTTTGCCACAAACCCTTCACAGGAAGATGTCTGTCTTCTGTGCAAGACAAAAAGAAGAGAAAAAAGGTATAGTGGCAATGGATGAATTCTCCTTTCTTAGGAGAGAAAAAAGCCATATGCACATTCTTCAGCAGCTTTCTTCTATGTCAGATCTCTACAAAACTTGGAAGAGGTAATTGTTTCACGATTCTAAACTGACTACACTTCCAAGAGAAAGCCTCTTCTTCAGATGAAGACGACAATAGTGGAGCCCATACCTGTATCTGATCAGCCTCTTGGCCCCACGGGATCAAGTACTTTATGCGTTGCCCATTTGAGGAAGGTAAATTATAAAAAAAAAAATGATTTCTTCGGAAAAAATGTTTGCTCTAAGATATAAAAAAAAATTCTTGTAAATAACATTAAACATGGAGTATCTGTATCCTGGTACTAAGCCAGAACTAAGCCATGTTCTGCCTATTCTATATTTTTACTCTAAATCGTGATCATATCTTCCACATCTTGCCCAGCTTCTAAAGTTTTCAATTATAATTGCTTAACCTCAATTCAAGATAAGAATGTGAGCCCAACTTATTACAATCAGCTCTTCCAAAGGCATAAATGAAAGTATTTCAAGGTACAGTGCCATTATAAGTTTATTAAATTTAGGAAGTCTCCCCAAGAGTCCTAAGTAATGTAACTGGTAGCAACTTTTCAAAAGTGATGAATATCCTCTTTTAACCATTAACAGAATCTATGTCCAGATACCACATGTTTACCTTATTTGCAGATGGTATGTAATTCATATGGAATAAGTAAATAATAGCATTTTAAAATACATTAGTATTCTCTGCCAGTCTCAGTGCCACTTTTTTCTATGAAAAATTTTGTCTACTCATTTGAAGTTTTTTCTAAGCATTAATATTAATTTAAAACTTATTCCTTTGTGGCAACCTCCATTTAGCTTTGCTTTAAATTGTTTTCTAAAATTGTTGGGCAAAGTCTGAGAGTTCTACTGTTGTGTGTATGGTATTTTCAAATGATTATTTTAAAATTTTATAATTCTACAAGAAAAACATCTTTCCTTGGAATCTATAATCAATGTTTAGGAAATGATGTGATAAAGTGATGATTTAACATGTTAATCTTGTTTCTATAATTTGGTAGAACTGGGAATAAAGTAAGGGCTGAAAACTGTCCAGCAGTTTTAAATGACCAGATCTATTCAGCTACTCTAAGAAAAATTAGTCTAAGATCAACATCCTTCACCCCATTCCCATTTTTCTTCTTCCCTATCCGATGAGTAGGATCAATTATATCAAACTGCAATACAGCACTAAGCTTACCAGCAAACCTTGATCACAAAGAAGAACCATTATTTTTCATGGACACAAAATGTAAACTTCAAGAAGCAAGCTGAAAAATTGACTTCCATTAAAAAAAAAAAACTCCAGGCTATCAGCATTTTTAGTCATTACCAATGTTAAAAGGAAAATGATTATGAAGTAAAGTTTGGGATACTGCTGTTTTTTTTTTAAACTTAGTTCAGTTTCTTGGGGCCAGTTCTAATGCTTAGCATGCTTATGTTGCACACCTGAACAGACGGGACTTCATGTAGGGACTCTGTTTCTGAAACAAATGGAAGTTCCACAAACAGTTATAGCATTGTCAGTGTTGAAGCATCCTGCTTTCCCAGAGCATTTCTGACAAACCTAGCACACAGGAAGTCTGTTATGTTTATTAATTTTTACAAAGAGATAAGTCTCTTTATGACAAAAATGAGAACTAGTCAATGCTGGAGTAGACTGAAATGCATTTTTTGTGGCATTAAGCTATCATGGGAATAACTAAACTTTTTGACACATGAAACGCACAGTAATTACAGAATGAAACTAATTCCTACTCTCTGACCTAGGGCAGCCCCTCACACTATGTGAGGGTTGAAGCTATATTACAAAATAGACTCTCACCAATTCATTTGAGCTTTATTGTATGCTCAGAGGAAAAGAGAAGATGAAGTATTCCATTATTTAATTTGGATTTGTGGGCACCTTCTCCATCTGGGGTCCAAAATTTGAACCTCCAAGATACATATATCTGAAACAATTTGGTTCACACCAAAGTCCTACATCATGGTAGAATGAAATGGGATACAGGCATCTGTGAACTAGGTGTGGTCATCCACTAAGGCCACAGTAACCAAGGACCTAGACCAATTTAGTACATTTCAGTGTTACTGTCCTCAATTAAAAATATGTAACCATGAGTTCAGTCACTCATGAGCCAAGGTGAAATTTTTTTTTAATGTGAAGGTACAGTACTGTATAAATACTAAAAGACAGGAAATATAGACAATGTAATGTCTATCCTTTCATTGATGTGACAAAAAAGAAAGGAAAACAAATTAACTGTGGAAAGAAAAGGAAAGTGTGTAATTTAATTCTGCATTTTCTAGGATAATCTGGTCAACTGGTAGCTGGATTTAAAGATGACTCTGAAAGTTCAATAACTTAGGATCACAGATTTATATGTGGAAGGCACATTAAATATCATCTACTATAACCCTCTCAATTCATAGAAAAGGAAACTGAGGCCCAGGAAGCTGAAGTACTTGCCCAAGTTAGTAAACAGCAGAGTTTAGATCTCAATTGAGGTGCTCTGATCCAAAGTCAGCATTCTTTCTAGTACACCATGCTACTCCTATAATTTAAGGTATGTACAGTCTCTAATCTGGTTTCATACCTACTGACATCAACATTTACAAAGAACCATCTTGGCATACACTTGCGTAAAGAGTGAGTCTGGGGAATCAAGCTACTTTAAAAATTTCCATGGGAAAGTAATTCCATTAAATAGTAATCATTCTCTAATTTAATCATATCTTAGTTAAGCATAAATTTTTGAATTTAAAGTTTTTAATGGCATATATAACAATGTTAGGATACTAAGGAAAAGGTCCTGATACTCAAAATATCAGAAACCAAGAGATAACTACCTGACAGTTGGAAAAACAACTAACACTTCTTTTAAAAATAAATTGACCTTTTATCTCAACTTTTTGGGCATGAAAGTTGGAAAAGACTCATGATCATTCCTTAATCAATTAATGAAAAATGTTTATTAAATACTTACTATATGCCAGTAACTGTGCTAAGAAATGGGGACACAAAGCAGGGTGAAGAGAATCTCTGTCTTCCTCTCAGTTCTAATTTCACAGAAGTGGCCAACCTAAGTCTTCCTAGAAAGACCCTATAGCCTGAAGGTTTCTTTCCTTCACTAAAAAACAAGAATTCATTCCAAAGGTTGCTCTCCCAAGATTCAAAATAATCACTTTAGTAGTAAGATCTCAACAGATTGCAAGAAGGGGAAATTCTAAATTTAAATAGAATTGGGCTTTGGATAAATCTGTGAGGTAATTACTTTTCTAAAACCTAGACCAATATAATGGCATGTAAGGGAAATGATGGTATAGTGCTATATATTCACAGTTTCAGGATAATTTGGGAAAATCAGAGCCAACACTGTGTGCTTTATATCTCCATTACATGGTAAGACTCTCCACACACACCAATTCAGAACGCTTCAACGCTGCCTCAAGTGTGGGATTTTTGTTGTTGTTTGTTTGGTTGGTTGAAGAACCCTTCATTCACAAAGAGCTGAGGCTGGGGGTCAGGTGAGGAAATACCTTCCTCATGAAGAAAAACAACAAGATAGCACCAGATAATGAAGCTATCTAGTTACAAAATTTTTAATCTAATTCAGTATAAAAGTTGATATGTCCTAACATACTGCCTTCTGACCACATTTCTGTTTCTGAAATTCCTTCTAAGATTTATAAACTAAAAACTGATGAATATCAGTGGTTGTTCAAATTCTTGTCTACAAGGATATTAAGGAAATAAAAATACTACAAACAATACAGGATAATTACTACTAAAAGATAGTGATGGAACTGGTGTCAAATATTGTAGCACATGTTATTTTTCTGGAAAATTTAACTTATATATACCCTGAAATTTTAAAATACAAAAAAAAATTGAACTCCAAAAATTCTATGAAACATTGAGTTTTTATAAATCAACTCATTTAACATATGAACTAGAACAATTTCAACTTAAAATTAAAATATTTTAATCTAGGTGTTACTATTTCTTTTCAGGGTTTAAGAATTAACAAGAGGAATAAACACTCTGACAGTTTAATGATAAAAAATGTGTTTACTTTAGATTTGCCATTTTACATTTGACAGTATGGCAATGTATTAATTTTTATTATTTCATAATGGAGAGAAAGTAAATATACAAACTCTACTAAGCATGTAATTTCCATGAAAGCCAACATAAGCCAAAGTGTTTTTATAATACAGTGACATGAGTGCTACTAGATATGTTTATTATAAAAATGTCAGCATATCTGACAGCTCAAAGTAATCTACTTAATGTATTTAATGGTTATATATACCGTTGAATAATCTCTGAATTTATAAAAGTAATTATAAAAGACAAAAGTCAGGACAATGAAGGGAATAATTTACTCAAATAAAACAGACTCTAACTGGTAGATCACATTTTATATCATTTCTATTTTAAAGATGAATCTTTAAAAAAATAATTCTGACATTTAAATTTACTACATTAAAAACTCCATGAGAATAAGGGCCACATTTTATGTCTCTCTCAGTGCTGAACACAGTTCACTCAATACAGGAGGTATTTATTTCAACAGAAGTATACAGATTTTCCCCAAATTGCTTGTACTTCGTAACCAAACTGGCTAATGGCCAACTGGCTAACACTCATAATGTATCCAGATTAAATAGTGTAATTTTATAAGTGTTAACTGTATTCAGCACAATAAAGTTAAATTTTCTAGCTCTCAAGAAAAAGTTTCAGAACATATCCTCTCACCTTGTTATTTAGTAAATTAAAAAAAATGTTTACAGGACAAAGATCCCTTTCCTCTGTTTCCTTTTCTCCTGGTCATACAGAGAATGCTTGGGCACTGTATAGGCTGTTAACACTGGAAAGGATTTTTGAGATAAACTAGCACAGGGGTCAATAATATATTTTGATAACTGTATTTAGGTTCAGTAATATATATTTCATTTTATGCATTTAAAAACTACTCTGAAAAGGGATTCATAGGCTTTACCAGAATGCCAAATGTGTAGGATATAAAAAAAAAGTTAAGAACCCCTGGTCTTGTTAGACTCTTCCATTGTACAGATCAGGAAAATCAAGTCTATCAAGGTTAGGTGACTTGTCATAGGAAACATAGCTAGAATTAACACAACTAGTTAGGTCTTCCAAATCCTCTTTTTTAAGTGCACTTTCTATTATACTACCACACAAAGTTTTTCTGTAAAAAAATTAAGCCTAATTATATTCAACTGAAAATTTAAAAACTTAAAGTTAGATGAGCAAATGCATGTATAGTCACATATTTAAAAAAAAAGTAGGAAGACACTCTATAAGTTATTATGAAGCATCAGAATTCCATAGATATTAAAATATTGTTTCTACATTGTGGTCATGTTAAGAGAAACTTAACTGCTAGAAAGTGAACACTCATTTTCATATGCTCTCTTAGAAGAAAACTGGGTGAAATTATCCTCAAAAATAAAGATTTGGATTTTAGAACACTGAATATTTCAAAATGTGATGTCATTAGTACAGGCATTCCCTTTACCAATATTTGCTGCAAATCATCATGAGCTGAAGCTCATGAAAGCCAAAAAAATAGGCCAAAATATAATCCTCTAATTAGTAGCAAGAATTGTCATAGTTTGTATCACTAAAGTGATCCAACAATGTACCCTTGTCAGTTAGATTGTGCTATCCTACCTAGAAGAGCCTCTAAGAGAGGAAAATAAACTTCCAACAAGTAAGATAAATGCCCACTTGAATGATAAAATCCAACTGGAACAAGAGCAGGGAACAAGAGCTGTTAAGCGTCTTGCTAAGTGCTTTATCTCGTTTTATCCTCACTAAAATAAGGGGAGGTGGGCACCATCATCGTTATTATCTTCAGCCTCTCAGAGGAAACTGGGACAGGCAGAAGTTTAGTGATCTGCCCAGGGTCACAGCTAGGAAGGGTCTCAGGCTGTATTTACTAGGTCTTTCTGACCTCCGGCCCAACATTCTACCCACTGTACCTACCACCTAGCTGACTCGAAGAAGTAAGTGATAGTTAGTATTTATATAAAGCTTCAAGATTTGTAAAGTTTTTAAACAAATAATGTCATTTTATCCTTACAATAATCTGGTGAGGCAGGTTCTACCGTTATGCCCACTTGGGTTAGTAAAATTACACAGGAGGCGAGAGTTTATAGGAAAGAATACCGACTTAGGAATGAGATGGCCCAGGTTTTAGTCCTTACTCTGCTTTTGACCTTGTACAAGCCAGTCAATGTCTCTAAGACTTCAGTTTCTTCATTTATTAAATAAGTAGGTGAGATCAGGTGCTTTTTTTGAGAAGCTGGGCACACTTTAGTCTAAATGTTTCTATATTTTGCATTTGGTTGTTGCTACCATATTAGAGAAATACTATTCTCAAGTTCTATATTTCAGTAATCTGTTGCACATCAGGTACACCCTGGGATCTCTTCCTCCCACCCCCTTTCCACCTCCTTTTGTGTATTGTCTCCTTTATTAGATAGTAAGTTCCTTGAGGGCTGGCACTATCTTTCTTTTGGTTAATTGTATCCCCAGAGCTTACCAGTGCCTGGCACATAATGGGCACTTAATAAAAGTTCATTGGATTGGACTGGAGTAATCCCGTATTATTTAAAAGCACTCAAGAAAAGTCAATCACACCAAATACACATGGTGTTTGTTTTTAAGTCTGCAAGAGTATCAATTCTGAATCACTTAAATATTAGTTTACAAATATTGCTTATAGTTTAATAATAGCATTGTAGATGCAGCTTCACAAAGATATTGGCTCTAGACAGTAATTATATACTCAGCCTAATGTAGCAGTTAATGGACACACACATTTCAGTGATAATTGCAATGCCTAAACATGATAATGTGCCTTTATTAGCAACCATAAAATAAAGCCAAGTTATACCAATGGCAAAACTGAACTATGCTAATTATTTTTCTAATTGCTAAATTTTTATTATAAAAATATTATCTAATGATAAAAACTTTAGTGAACCTAATATTTTTGTTACAATTACACAAATATACTTAACTATTTAATTATGTAAATACTGACAAAGACTATACTTGTGAAGACGTATCTGAAGAACGGTAATTCTCTTCCTCCCTCCTCCCATTTTCAATGATTATCCATGAGGAGGCAGAAGGCCTGCTTTCTAATTCTCCCTCCACAACTTCCTAACCTTTATTGAGACTCAGTTGCTTCATTTGCAAGATGGGGAAAAACACCTTACCTGTCTCAAGGTGGACTCCTCGACCAGATGTTCTTTTGAGGTCTCTTCAAATTCTACAATATATGATTCTATTATATTGGTTATGTGTAAAAGTGAAATAAACTTTCCCAAAATATAATTCTCAAGCTATGGTTTACTGTTCCTCTTCTACACTTAGAACAAATAATCATAAATTGTAATGACTGAAAAAAAACAGAAATTCACTTAGTTATTTTATATATATTAAGGCACATGCACAGTGATAAACTTTCCCCAAATTTTACATAATTCTAAGCAATGCTACTATGGAACTGAATAGAACTGACTTCTGAAGGTCACCCTTTGATTTGTAACATAGCCAAGGGATAAGATAATTTAATTGCCAGTCTTCAAAATCTGAAATCTAAACTGTGAGCAATTTTATTTCAGCAGATCTTAATGTAGAACAGTGTGAAGAATGATGTTTCTACATGAATATTCATATTATGTATATATAGTGACTTGACATGAAAAATAAGGCCTCCAACTGCAACAGTTCATGAACAGAAAAGGAAAAGCAAAGGTTAAAAAAGTTTCATTGATAATACAAAAAGGCTAACTTCTCATTAACTGAAACAGCTAGACAGTTATTAGAGCTGTGTTATAATAGAACAATCAACAGGCATCTTTTGAATTAGTGACATTGCACACAGATCACCACAAACAACAACAGAGACAATGCGACAAAGTGGGGAAAATGCTGTGTTGGAGACTGGATACCACTGTAGCTTATGGCCTGTGGGATGCTAAACAAACCACTTAACATTTTCTGGGGCCTGGTTTCCTCATCTGGAACATAAGAGGTTAAACTAGACAACTTCTAGCCATATTTTTTTCTTTCTGCATTAAGTCTAGATAACTTCTAGCCATATTTTTTTTCTTTCTGCATTAAGTCTATGATCCTATGATTTTAACTGCTGCAGAGAAAGCTGAACGCACTTCCAATTCACTTGTAGTAACATTTATTTCCCAGTGTTGAAGGAGTGAGCTCTGATGTTTCTGCCTTCAGGGCTGTTGTTTGTCCTTTATTCTCAAAGAGGATCATGTCATCAGGGAGGTGATGCCATAACATGCAAGTGAACTGGATTTAAGTGAATTGGACTGTGCAACGCCACTAGCCTCACTTTCTTCTCCACAGCCACCTGGGTCCAGAATAACTAGAGATGGCCCAGGATACAGTAGGGGTAGCTGGCTAATGGAGGGGATAAAGTATTGGACTTGGTATCAGGAAACCCTGAATTCACATCTTGTCTCATGTACTTATGAGTTCAGTGACCCTGGGCAAGTCAGGTGTTGTCAACTTCTGTTAATGTCACTTTAAATGGAGATAATAAAAGATTCCTCCTCGTAGGGATCTGGCAAGGATCAAATGAAATAATATATGTAAAAAGCTTTACAGAACTTAAAATGCTATTAAAATGTTATTTTTAGCAGTCCTATCTTTTGCTCCAATGTAAATTCTCTATATACTTAGTGGTTTTATATTATAGAGAGGCAAAGAAGAACAATAGGAAACATTTTATTTAACCTGTTTTCCAGAGACATTCTTAGGAACAAGAACAACATCCAAGTGACAAGCTGGTATTTCCTCGGAATTTCTAATCTTCTGAAAAGTTCTGATTTACACAGTTGTGTCACTCAAAGTAATTCAACTGAACAAACACTTACTCAGTACCTTCTTTACATGTGTCAAGTGCTGTGTTTGGCACTAAGGTCTTTCAAAAGGAATTGGTTGAATAGTGACAATTATGTTCTAAAAAGTATATTCAAGAAGTTATACAAGGAATAATGCTGCATACTGCATGCAGAGGGTAAGCCTCAAGAAAACTGTAATGGATTTCATTACTGTTATGTATGAATGACACGAATGATAATGGCACACATTTATATAATATCAAATGACATCACAAAAAAAGTAAATGATTTCATTTGAACAAACAGGAAGTACTGGTTACTTATGTTCCACATATATCTTTGTATCCCCAGGGCTTGGTGCAATTATTGTCACATAATAAGCATTTAATGAATGCTTGCTGAAAGGCTCATAGATTGATTGACACTCAGTCATCGTGCACTGCATTGCTCAAGATAAAACATATGTAAGAGGACCACCACAAAGATAATGCAGCTTTGTGCTCTAAACTTTGCTGAAGAGCGTAAGGAAGTAGGGAAATCTTAGAAAGGACATGATGAGATACTCCAAGTAAAATTAATATGTACTTTACAAATGATAACAATTGAAAGGTGGGCACATGATAGAAGAGGACAGCAAGAAACTTGGTGGAAGATATGATTAAGGGGTAAGAAGTAAAAGAGAAACCTTACACAACATATATAATATGCTTTCCTTAAGAAGATATTTGAGAGTTACCAGATGTGGTCTGCACCACACAAAGAGTACCATAAAAAAGGACAATTTATTATATTCAGACAGGAAATAACTGGTTACTAAGGGGGGACTCATTTCAGAATCTTTGACAGTTAAATAATTTACTTGTTAGATTAAAAAAACAGTATCAAATTAGATATAAAATTACATATGTGTACAACATGTACCATAATACCTAAGTATGTGTTTACACATACACACATATTGACACATATTCTGAGGTAAAGAAAGCATGGTTTGTCTTTAAAAAGAATAAGAATGATGACCTAAAGTATAGCTTCAGGTACATCTTTAGGTTCTATATAAAAAAGTAATGCAACATACCTTATATGAAGCACACAGACACATGTGACTTATAGAGAACAATTTGACTGTAAAGTAAAAACTTCCCAAGAGAGGAGAAAGATAAATTTTCTCAGCACTTTTTTTTCAAATACAGAGGTAAAAAATATGCTACCTACTTACAATAATATAAATGTTAAGTCAAATAAGACTCTAGATTTTACAGCAAGAAAATGGCCTTAGGGATCATAATAAGGGCAGCAATAAATATAAAGATGGTACAGTACCTTTATTTTACACATAAGAAATTTGAGGCCCCCCAAAATTAACCAACTCATCTGAGATCACATGATAAGTTGGTATAGCAAATATAAGAATTCCAATCTCCTCACACCAAATTGGGTGCTTTTGTACAGTATCATTCTGTGTTTCCCAACAGTTTCATCAGTTTCTGATTATTCATGAACATATACAGTCTGAAGAATATCCATGCCTTGAATTCTTTCTCATAAACACTTAATCTTACACAATAACCCACCATGATAAAGATATCGATGTGAAGAGCAGAAACTCTTTTCAATTCTTGAGGGGAGTGTTCAGGAGGGAACTAAATAGTGACTAAGATATTAAACAAAAGTATTTGGGAACGCTAACTACAAACAGTATTTTTTCTTTTCTTTGTTCAAGATGAATGTTACCTCAAATTCTCTTGGGGCAGGGAGACATATTGTTAGACAAAAGGACCATTTTGGACATCCTTTTCTCTAAGCTAGAAATGGTCTGTATATTAGATAAATGTTAAAAACTAAATAAAACGATTGTTGGGCTGACTCGTGGCTATAACATAGAGTACAGTATTAGAATTTTTTCTTCCATATGAGTAACCAACTGTACCCTTAGGAGTTGATCCACAATTATCAGATTAATAGATCCATGGAAATATACGGAGTCCATCACTTGTTTTATAACAAAAGACTATGTACTGCTTGACCTTACCTTACAAATTAGATGCATTTATGAAAAGTTACACGCAAAGCAGTTATCTTTCTAGGAAATCATTTCTCTATAGCCTTTAATTATAATTTCAGAAAACAACTGGGCATTGAAATATTCAATCAAAATTAATATTGGGTTATCATGACTATTATTCTCAATGTCCAAGAATATTTTCTGCTTTTCAGAACATATATATGACATTATTATGCTAGAACTCAATTTAAAAATAAAATATCTTTTTCAAAAATTTTTCTCTTTCTTAATGCATATTTAATTTTCCCAAAAAATACCTCAAAAAACTTCAGTCAAACAGAACACAGAAGATGAGATGGACAGCTCATACATTAGATCATAGAATTGGATTCCAAAAATATCTCTAAGCTTTATGGCTGAATTCAAAGAATCAGTTTCAAGATGGAGGTGAGTCTACAGAATAGTTCATATGAAAAACATTTGCGAGTTTTTGGCAGATTAAGAACAATAGGAGTCAACTGCACACATTTCATGGCAGTAAAAATAGGTAGTATGATTTCAGGCTGCATTGAGAATAAGGGAGCTGACAGTTCTGCTGTCCTGTGTCCTGGACAGACCATGACTGAAATATTGTGTTCATTTCTGTATGTCATATTTTAAGGAGGCTACTGATAAAGTTGAGTGTATCCAAGAAAGCTAGTCAAGAAATGGATGAATGTACAACCTATCACACAAGCCCTGGCTGAAAAAAGCAGGGATATTTAGCCTGGAAAAGAGGGGGCTCTAGGTGGGTGGGGGGAATTAGGTGGTAAGGCTGGGGTCATGAAAGTTATCTTCAAGTATTTTATGGACTGTCATATCGAAGAGAGATTAGATTTGTTCTTCTTGATCAAAGAGGGTAGAATTTTAAAAATGGGTGGAAATTATAGCTGGAAGACTTAGATGACAAAGAAAAACTGCTTAACAATTACAACTGTTCAAAAGTAGAATGAAATGCTTCAAGAAATACTAAGTCCTCCTTTAACTGGAGATCTTCAATCACAGAGTTCAGAGTTTATAGATTTTAGAACTAAAAAGACTTTAGGAGGTCATTCAGACATTTTGTAGCTGAGGAAACTGGGGGCCAGAAAAGTTAAATAAGTTGCCCAAATGCTGTTTAGGGAAAATATTTTTCAGGTACAGATTGGACTAGATGACAACATAAGTTCCTTTCTATTATCCATGTGATTATGCATACTTAAAGCCAGCAACAGTTAATGCTCATTCTAAATTCTAAACTCACAGAATCCTAGACTCTAAGTTACAAGTGACCTCAGAGATTATCCATTCCAAGTCATATTTAAACAAGAACCATCTTTATAACATCCAACCTTCACCTGATAACCTCTAGTGAGGGGAAATTTGACCCTTCTTAAAGCAACGCATCCAATTGTTTTCAGATAGATTGAGTTAGGAAATACTTGACTCATACATGGTTTAAATCCTTCCTCTGTAGCTTCTAGCTATTATCCTTAATTCTGCTCTTTGGAACCAAGTAAAATAACTAAGTTTAGTTCCTTTTACACTTGACAATGCTTTAAATATTCCAAACCAGCTGCCCCCACAGCCCTCCTTCTCTAAGCGAAGCATTTCTTTCAGACAATACCCATATGGCACAGGTTTAGCCCTTTCTTCCCATTCAAGTAAAATTTTCTCACTTGACCTACAAAAAGGAAATGATTTCCCTCCTCTGCCAGATGGTTTCAGATCTATAAGCAGGCTATGATTTGAATTGTTTGTTCCTGTTTTAATCTTAGTGTCTCTGACGCTTAGTGAAGTACACTGCCGATATGCTAGATTATTTTTTTAAGTCTCTTTGAAAGTTGGGCTTACCTGAAAAGTAGTAAGTGATTGTTGAATCTAATGACTTACTAACTGATTTTTAAGTCCTTAATATACTGAATAATAAAGTTTATAGAGTTGAATAAAAGTAGTGCTATCCAACTCTACTGGGCACATTTCTATAATCACTTCAGGCAGAAGCTATCATTGGATATTCAAAAGGGAGATAGAAGGGCTAAGTGAATCAATATTAGTGATGATGTTGATGATGATGAGGCTGTCTAAAATAATTGAGACCCAGAGAGGTAAGATAATCTGTCCAATCATAAAGTCAGTTATGGGAAAACTGGAATAATAAATCAATTCTACTAAATTTTCACACAATGCATTTTTCACAATAGCATGTTGCTTACTTAAAACCAAATTCTTCTTTCCTGGCAAAACTAGCACCTTTTCTAATTTCTCTATCAACCACTGTATTTCCTGGTCAAAAAACTCAAAACCTGGAAATTGTCTTTGACTCATCACTTTGTTTCATCCCTTAATTCCAATCATCTCTTAGGTTATACCAACACTTCTTTTTTTTCCTGAATATTTTACTTTTTTTTCCAATTACATGTAAAAAAATTTAACCATTCATTTAAAAAATTTGAGTTTCAAATTCTCTCTCCTTCTCATTCCCTTTCCCATTCAGAGGCAAGCAATTTGATATAGGTTACACATGTACAATGATGAAAATATATTTCTGTATTAGGTTGTGAAAGAAGACACAGACTTCTCCCCCACGCAAAAAAGACAATTTTTAAAAAGTTTGCTTTGATCTATATTCAGACTCAGTTCTTTCTCTGGAGGTAAATAATATTTTTCATCATGAGTCCAGAATGTCTTAGATTACTGTATTGCTGAGAATAGCTAAGTCATTCACAATTGAAGAGAGTACAATATTGCTGAAGTGTACAATGTTATCCTGGTTCTGCTCACTTCACTTTGCATCAATTCATGGAAGTCTTGTCATTTCTCATAGCATACTAGTATTCTATCACAATCATATACTAGAACTTGTTCAGTGGACATCTGCTCAATTTCCAGTTCTTTGCCACCACAAAAGGAGCTACTATAAATATTTTTGTACCTAGAGGTCCTTTTCCTTTTCCATTGAGCTCTCGGGAATACAGATACAGTAGTGCTATCGCTGGGTCAAAGGATATGCACAGTTTTATAGCCTTTTGGGAATAGTTCCAAATTGTTCTCTAGAAAGGCTGGATCAGTTCACAACTCTACCAATCATGCATTAATATCCCAATTTCCCCATATCCCCTCCAACATTTGTCATTTCCTTTTCTGTCATCTTAGCCAATCTGTTAAGTGTGAAGTAATACCACAGAGTTGTTTAATTTGAATTTCTCTAATCACTAATGATTTAGGGCATTTTTCATATGACTATAGATAGCTTTGATTTCTTCAGCTGAAAACTATCCATGGCCTTCAATCACTTATCAATTGGGGTTTGACTTGCATTTTTATAAATTTGACTCAGTTCTCTATCTATATTTGAGAAATAAGGCCTTTATCAGAGAAACTTCTATAAATTCCTCTCCCCACTTCCCTCCTCCCCTTCCTTCTAATTTTTTTGCCTTCCTTCTAATCTTAGCTGCATTGGTTTTGCTTGTGCAAAACTTTTTCATTTAATGTAATCACCAACTCTTCTTTTTAGAGTTATCTTCTATATATTTTTTTCTTCTCATTGTTCACAGCCATTACTCTAGTTTCAGCTCTTGTAATTCATTGCTGGAACACTTCCCTAGCTTCAGCTAGCATCCCTGACTCCAGACTTCTCTAATCCCAAATGGGATACTGGCTGCCCTCCTCCTCCCCATACATCTTTCATATAACTCTCTGACTCATCTTCTTTAAAATAACTTCAATTAGTATTCCAATTTTATACTAAAAAACTCTCAGTGGTTCCCTATCTCCTAGCCTAAGTTTAAACTTTATAAGGCCCATTGTAATCTGACTCTACACTACCTGTCCAACCCTATTTCTCCAGAATTTTCTAATACACACATTATCATCTCTTGAAGCTGTTAGCATGGTGTAGTAGACATGCCATAGGACTTAGAATGAGGCAAACTCAGATTCAAATCCCACCAGAGGTAGGTACTAGTTGTATGACCTGGGAAAGTCACTTACCTTTATATGCATCAGCTTTCATATCATAAAATGAAGGGGCTGGACTTGATGGCCTGTAAGAGCTCATGTAGCTCATGAGGTACCTTCCTTTGGATGGCTCAGAAAAATAATGATTCTGGAATACAGGAATTCTTTCTCAACCGTGTAATTAGGCTATATCACTAAACTGTGAAAAATACCATGATCCATGTATCAAAAACATACAGTATAATTTTCAAATAGATGTATGTAAATGTTGAACACCTTTAAAATGTTTCCTTTTAGTAACTTAAAATGAGTATCTTTTCATACTGTAATATAACAGTGAGGTTACACCCACTTCTTATTACGATGCTTTCTTAACAAACTAGCTGCTGAACTGAAATGAGAGGCATTTCATGCAATCTGAAAAATATTCAGTTCAATTAAAAATAATTGATGCATGGTGAAATAATTCTTCCCAAAGCTGCTGTAAAATCTTCAAAAAAATAAAGCTACTTAATAATTTTCATCTCCTACAGGCTAGAGGAAGCATTATTGCATATTAAAAATTGGAGTGCAGTTTTCCCAGAGGTAAAAGAAAGTTATTAAAACAACCTATTTATTGTTGATATAACTATCCATTTGTGCCACACAAAAAGTAACAAATTTCAGTACATTAAAAGAAAAGCTAATTAAGGCATAATTAGTATTTTCTGTATTTTGATAATTAGGGGTTAGTTGGCTATTCCTTTTCAAATTTCTATTTGATGCACCCCGACAATACCTTTAATGAGCAACTTAACACTACTGAATCCCTGAAGGCTGAGGAGTTTAGTGACCACTACTACATTATGTCCATTTATCACTGCCTCTTTACCTATAAATTAATCTAGCCCTGTAGCTATGTTGATCTACTTTATATCAATTTCTTCATCCATATCAGCTGAATATGTATGGCATTAACCTCATTTACTAGTTGAGAAAAGCTGAATTAAAATGAGATCTAATTTCTAGCACACAGCACAATTTCAAAACTGCCTGCTAATTTCCACCACCTGTCAGTGTAAAGAGCCTTTACTTTCTTGTAATTAAATAAAACAGTATATTTTTTTAGCAGCTCTGAAAAATGCTCATCCTTCAAAAGTGTTAAGCTATCATTAATCCTTAGAACACCAAAGAAGCCTTCTTGTGTATGCTCATCTATCCTCCATGTTGGCTAAAATCTTGCAGTTCCAAGGGGGAGTACTCAAAAATGTGTGCCCATGCATTCAAGCAGTAATCCAAATTAATTGTCAACATAAACTGATACGGTAGGACAACATGTCATACACTGATATGGTTTGAATACACCTGGAGTTAAGTGACATGGCATTAGAGGAAGAAAGCTTGATAAAACAAACATTAAATATGTTCAGTCTGTAGATCCCTTTGACGTTAGTAAGGCTTCTCATAAGCATACAAGACAATCATCTCAAGAGTCAGTTTAGTCTCTAAAATTACTCAACTTAAAATAAGGGCTCATATAACTAAAAAGCATAACTATAAGGAACATACTCTATAATGGTCTACTATTAAATGAGGCAAAAAGGTTGAGTGACCAGGATCAATTGGCTGATTGAAATTGTTATCACCATTAAAGTAACATTGTAAGTATGTTAAAAAATACATTTACATATCATATTTTAACAAATAAGCATAATCAGTAAAATTGCACTGCCAAAGAACAGTAAAAAAAAAAAAATGGAGAAAAAATACCTTAAAA
>CM053769.1:367902499-367930226 GCA_028658325.1 Potorous gilbertii
AAGAATTTATTTATAGAAAATGTGAGTTACCATGGTACTGTATCACACTGGAATCTGAAACCACCTTTTGGATTTATTTAACCATACAATACTACAGCTGAGTGCAGCCTTGGCAATCATCCACTCCAAACCACCTTATTTGACAGAAAACTGAGGCCTACAGAAGTTATTTCAGTTGTTTCAGTTATGTCTGACTCTTGCTGTCCATATTTAGGGTTTTCTTGGCAAAGATACTGTAGCGGTTTGCCATTTCCGACTCCAGCTCACTTTACAGAAGAGAACACTGAGACAAACAGGGTTCAGTGACTTGCCGAGGGTCACGCAACTAGTAAGTGTTCGAGGCCAGATTTGAACTCAGGTCTTCCTGAGTCCAGGATTAGAATTCTATTCACTGCACTGTCTAGCTAATTCCTAGTTAACTTACAAGCTGAAGGTTACAAAGCTGGTAGTCAGCAGAACTAGGACTAGAACCTGGTCTACAAACTCCTACTTAGTCCAGTATACTTTCTACTATACTGTAATTATCCTTTGTGCAATGTGCATGTACACAAACTTATTTCATTCAATCATTCATTCAGCAAACCTTTATTAAGTATTTACTGTGTGCAAAGTACTGCTTGTAATAGGTACTAGGAGAAAGACATAGTTTAGTTAAGAGTCTTAGGGAATAGGTTAGTTAAGTATACACAGTATTATGTGATAAGTACATTAGAAAACTGCAAAACAAGGTACTATGGGAGTTTTAAGGAAGGAAGGACAGTGCCATCAGCAGAATCAGGGAAGGTTTTGTGGTGTAGGTGGCATTTGAGTTGGGCTTTTCTAAACTAACCAATTAGTATCAGTAGATAATCAATTTATATAAGTCATACTGAAAAGATATTCAATAGTACCTGAGAAAAAAAGGAAGCATTTTATGCACTCTAAAAAAACAGAATCCCTGAAAAAGAATTAGTAAGAATCCTGCCTTGTGCCTTTCTATTTCATGCACAGATATTAAAACAATAACCAAAGAAAACAAAATATTTTTAACTATGTTAATATTTGAAATGTTTATAAATAGTGTGAATGAATCTTAGCAGAGTTAGCTGAATATGCATTCATGTTTTGCACACCTTTATTACCGTAATGCCAAAGCCAGGACAATGTTTGAATAGAATGGTTTTAATATGATCATATAGATTTTCTTCAAATAGCTCTGTTTTAGATATTATTTAACTTAACATCAACTTGTCTATTTTGGATAAGTTATTCTTATCTTCCTTTGGGAAAATGAGTTACTGAGCAGATACAATAAATGCTAGAAATATGTATCTATTGAGCGCTAACCATTACCCAGAAGAAGGGAAATGATTTTTCAAAAAAGATAAAAGAATCATGCAGAAAGCTGACAGCACCTTAAGGACTCTCTTTTTCATTCAAAAAGGAATAGAATGTCTTCCACATGACCTAGAGAAACCAAATAGCAAAGACTAACAAGGTTGCTATTTGAAGAACTTGATAAATTTTTAACTCATAATGAAATAAAAAAACTAAGGTCTTTAAAGTAGTTAAATAAAGAAATAAGAATTACAGTTAGATCATCAGTCTCAAAAGATGTTTGAAAAACTATGTGCTATGGGTAGCGAGTACAAAAAATTGTGGAGAGCTATAAATGTCATTAACAAGTCAAAGTACCTTAAGTTCGGAGTCCACTCCCCTACTGCTGAAAACTCTTCACAGTGATTATCTGATTTCTCCAAGCATGAAATGTTCTCCTCATTTTCTGTCTATTCCTCTAACTTCCAACTGTATTTTAAGGCCTATTTAAGTCCTATCTCCTTTGTTAAGCATTCCTTATTGGCACTAAACCATCATGCTCTCTCACTCTTAAAATTCTTTTTGTACCTACTGGCTCTCATGAACAATTAACACCTTATATATTGTTTGATAAACTTCTTGATAAAGATAAAATGTCCCTTCCAGCTCTGCATTATAACTTAAATCCTTTTAAAAAGCAACTACATAAAGAAATCTCAATGGAAATAGTATATTATAGTTGTATATAAAAGCCTACAGTTGTCATTTCAGGTTATTTTCTCCTGTCATATTCCCCTCTTCCCACGTACCAGAACAAAACACCCCTTTCCACTCCTTGCATTGTCTTCCTTCACTACAATACAAGCTTCATGAAGGCGGGGAGTCTTTCTTTCAGTGTCCCCAGAGCTCAGCACAGGGACATGATGAAAGATAAATAGATGGTTCTTCATTCTCTCAAGGCCATGTCTGATGCTTCAGTTGGAGCCTAGAGCAGGGATCAAGGTTCTACTCAGTAAAAGCACTTGTCTGATTGAGGCTTTCCTGGTATAGTGCAATTCATCCCATTACGGAAAGGAGAAGCAAGATCACCTGACTTTTATTCTAGTCTTTATTTCAAATCTATTGTTCTTACCAGGCAATACTTTCTCAAAAGTCACATAAAAATGTTTCCAGCTTTTGAGAAAGAGGCAAAATAGAAAAGGAAAACCCTGGCACCCTTGATAGCTACCTATCTACCTATCTCAATGTCACTGAGACCTAAGGCATGGAGATCTTGAACAAAAATCATGGCCAATCAGAGAACAACATTCCTGAAGCTCTCCCCTCTCAGAACTAAGAATAAATTATCTAAGATTAAAAAAAAAAAAAAAAAGGAATACGGAAAGTTCCAACATTCCACAGATTCTTCTGGTGTTCCATGATTCAAAGAAAGGGCCTTTGCAGCGCATAGTGATTTTAAGATCACTTAAAACATTACAAAATGTGATACCCTCTAAGTCAATTCTCAGCAAAGCTCTTTGTCTATATGCAGTGGCCACGTGACACATGTCTACTCATGGGCTAACAACAGCATGCTTATATAACTGCAGATCTTTGCCTTAGGCATTTTCATCATTTTTCTGTTTCTAAGGTTGATAAAAATATTATAAATATCAAAATTAAATTGCAATAATTATAAAAAAGGGGGAGAAATTCATCACAGAATTAAACTAAATGAACATTTTTTCATTTGCATTACCTTATTTAAACCTATACTTTCCTAAATGTAACAAAAGGCAAAATATGTTACAAACAATCTGTGTTTGTATAATATTTCTAATTTGAAAATCTTTTAAAATTCTTTCTTTTGGCATTTCAAATCTTTTTAGAGCTACAGAAGCTCCAATGATTTAAATATCAGCATTAATTAAAAAATAAAAATCCAAACTCCCAGCTGGTACCCTTAATGGAACACAGTGCAGGTAAACACTCTGAAGCAAATATTCTGGCTTACTCTACAAGTTTGGGCTTCCCTGTGGGGGAAGAGAATCTCATAAACTACCCTGATTTTGTGTGTACTGTTAGCATGAATAAGGGGCCCATTTTAAGACTGACTATAATCAGCACCCCCAGCCCCATTCCATGTCCTCATCCATATGAAGAAAGTCAAAAAATGAGGCAAAAACATTGGGATGCAGGTCCAAGGTAAGGAAAAAGATCTAAAGAAAATATCACGGAGGTAAAGAAGATCTCCTCAACTCAATTTGATCCTCAAAGTAGGGGAGAACCCAGAACTCAACTCCTGAGGCCTCAGCAACCAAAATGAAAAAAAAAAAAACTTTTATAATGCCAGGGCACAAACCTGGAAGAGGAAAATAACAAAAACATCTATAATCTAAACCTCAAAGGAAAAAAAAAAACACCTTGTGCCCAGGAGTAATTAAAATTCTTCAAAGAAACGACGCAAGAGTTTAAAAAAGATATAAATGAAATGACAGAAATGGAGAAGAGAACTGAAAAGAAAATCTTTAACAGCTTAACAGAATGGTACAAAACTTTAATCTAGCAACAAACTCCTTAAAATCAAAATGGACTAAAAAGAAATTAATGACTCAAGGAGACAACAAGGATTCTTAAAATACAATCAAAAGAATGAGAAAATTGTGGAAAATGTAAGATATATTAAAAATAACTGAACTGGAAAATGGGTCAAGGAGAAATAACATGAGAATCAAAAGATTACCTGAAATCTAAGACAAAAAAATTGTCTACTATAGTTCAAGAAATCATTAAAGAAAATTAAAATTCATCAGACATATTAGAACAAAAGGGCAATATGAAAATAGAAAGAATCCACTGCTCATCTGAAACTTCCAGAATGTCACTGCCAAAATCCAGAACTTTTGGACACAACAAAATATTACAACTCCCTTATCAAGAAATCATAATAGGAACTGCATGACATATATCAGCTGTCATTGTAAAGGAGAGGAAAACATGGAATGAGCTATTCCAAAAAGCAAAAGACCAAGGTCTACAACCAAGAATCAATTTACTTAGAAAAATTGAGTATCACCTACAAGGAAAAAAATGGGCCTTTAATAAAATAAAAGACTTTCAAATATCCCAGATTTAAAAAAAAAGAAAGGAGAGCTAAAAAGGAATACTGAAATACAAATATGCAAGTGAAGAGAAAAAAAAATAAGAAGGTAGCTGCAAATGAACAGTCAGAAGGCACTTTATAAGGATAAACTATCTATATTCTAATGGAGAGGGTAGACTTTAAGAGGTTTTCTTATTTTTAAAGAATCAATGTCAATAAAATGAAAAGTCAAGCAATTCCAAAAATTCTCTTAAGAATAGAAAGTCAATTCTGCTATAATGCATGTTTCAAAGACACAAATTTTTTCCATTGCAATGGGTAGATTTTGAGCATAATTCAAATTTTGAGTTTATTTCTGTATCATTTCTTCCTGAAAAACAGTGAGAATGCAGAAAGAAAACCATAGCACTTCACAGTAACTCACAACCCTTCTGATATCGACTTCAACAATTGAACTTCTAATCTTTGTCAAAGTAAAGCGCGATATTTATTGTATATCTTCTGGTGCAATAGGAGCTACGAGCAGAGAAGTGGTCCAACTCCCTTTCCCTCCCTTTCACCAAGGCAAGGACTTGTGACCTGCCCAACTTGCTTGGATAGCCTAGGGTACAGGCTGAGCAGCAGCCCCAGTTCAAGGACACGACCACTTTTTATTGTAGTATTTATGTATTTCTTAACCATTTAATAGTTATAAAATTGTGCACCATTGTTTATTAGGTTCTTTTTTTAAAAAATGTGTTGTTGACAAAGTTTTCAAGTACTGTGCTCAATGGCATTTTCCTTATTACCTCTGTGGTTTTACTGCACAATTTTTCATAATGTGGTGCTTTTCTGAGAACAACTATGTTGTGTTATAGCAAAACTACCAGAATAGGCCTAGGAAGTACAGGTGAGCCTCATTTTACAAAAAAAAAAATGGCTTAAATAACCCTCTCTATGGACATGACTCTCAGATCTTATATCAAGTCCTCCTCTCTCTCCTGAGAGTCAGTGCCCCATCACTAACTCCCTACTGGGCATTTTGATTGTCCTACAGACATCTTAAACTCAATATGTCTAAAAGGAATTTATCTTTCCTCCCAAACCCACTCCTCTTATGAAAGTCTACTTCTATCAAGAGCATTGCCATCCTTCCAGTTCTGCAAGTTCACAACTTTGAAGCTGTCCTCCTTCTCATTTTCTCTCACTCTAAAGTCTTATTGATTCATTTTCTATAAAATCTCTCACGCTAATCACCTCTCCATTAACATGACCCATTGTTTAGTTTAGATCTCCATCACCTCCTGCTTTAGTAGCTTCCTAAATGGTCTCTGCCTCAAATCTTTCCTTTCTCCAATCCATCCTCTACATAGTTCTTAAATTGATATTCCCGAAACACAAGTCTGACCATGTCATTCTCCTGCTCAATAAACTTCAGTGCCTGGCACCCAGCAGGAACATGATAAATGCCTTGACAATTCTTTAAGTCAAAGTTTCCCATGTAACATATTTTCCCACAATTTACATTATAATTTTGGCCTGGCTTATCTTAATTTCTAAGTGATTACTAATCTGCAGTGAACACTTTAATCTTAATTTCACTTAGACATTCTGTTAGTAAAAATAAACATTTTTAAATAGTATAATCACCCCCAATTTGTCTGTTTGCAAATTGAGATTTTCCTAATAACTTCCTAAGAAGTTCCTAAGTTCTATAGCTTAAGTTTGGTTTTCTTAAGATTAAAAATATAATATAATAGGAGCTGATATGATATGACATAAATAATATAAGTTGAGACACTCCCTAACATTTTCCCGGTCATACACTGATAAGCATAGATCATGCTTGTCTGAAAAATGACTTTCTAGCTTAAATAAACACTCTAAAAACCAACTTGGACAGCAAGATAAACCAAAAACCATACAGAAAAAAAGTGATGGTTAAATATCATTCTATCTTTTACAAAATATTTGTATAGTGAATGCTATGTGCTACTAGTCAGTCACAAAAGTGCCCAGTTAAAAGCTTCTTAAAGCTTTCTCAGCAGGGTCCAGAAATCTGAAAGAACATGGAAAGTATTATGTATCAAACACACAACAAAGATAAACTGAATTATCTAGTTTTTTTCCCACATATAAGATATTTTCTTTTGACTGAAAAGTTTTGAATAATTTGGGGAAATAGGGAAAAATTGAGGAGAAAAAATTTAACTCAAATTTGAAAGAGGAGATTTCAGTATGCATTAAATAACTATACTATCTTCCTTAATTAGGAATTTCTATGCCAAGATGCATTTTACCAATATAAATGGAACATTTCCAAATATTTGGAAACCAAGTAATAAATACATTCTTTCAGCTATGATGAGAAATTGCATAATTGGAATGCTAGAGTGGAAGAACTATTTTATGGGAGAGACTATTTTCTTTCAACATCTAGGTCTTTTTCTCCTGAATTTACAGATACTGTACCAAAAAGCTTTACAACTGTAGGGAGAGAATGCCATCTGCTGCTTTATATGTGTACTCAACAATAGGAAAGAAGCTGGAAAATAGGTACAGTAATTACTGTATCACAAAATCAGATTTGGATATTTAATAGGCAGCTACAAAAAGAAGGAATAAGACAATGAAATAAATACTGCTATTCAGGGGGTGATGAGTATATTTTAAATATAAACTTGTGAAATTCCAGCTAGATTTTATTTATATATTACTTCCACAGATTGCTCACAGATAATGTTTACATTTAAGTCTTTATAAGGGCCAGACTGTTAGAAAGGAGAGGCCTGTTTATTTGACACTTTACATGGGTACCCACTGTCATTTCCCAATTATAAGCTAATAGTAGCAGTTCTCCATACTGCAACCCCAGTATGAGGCTTGGAATTGAAAGAAACTGTAGACTTAAAAGTAAAGCAACATAAGAAGCTATGAAAAGTGGAGAGTTTAGAGTAATTTGCCAAAGGCAAACATTCAAAAAGAGTTAGTCAACCTATGGCACAACTTCCTTTGCCAAGATATCTACCTTTATGCTAAGTAAATTTATCACTTCACTGTTATATTGCATGAAATTCCATCAAGTCAATATTCATCTTGGTTAGCAAGCAGTTTCTTTTAAAAATGAAAATACCTATGGGAGTGTAAAGGAAAGATCAGTCATTCATAGGTAAGCATAACTTAATTTAATGGCATTGGACTGCTTTCTTCCTAATATCTTTGGCCAGCTTATATATACATCAGTAACCCTATTCCTTGGGATACTCCTTTCTCTAAAGATTTAGATTGTGACCTGAACTAGTTGAATGAATACTTCACCAATTTTAGTCATTTGCACAAGCATTTAAATAATAGTTTAAACTGCAAGTTGCAAAGTGATAAACCTGGTTTTCTGTTCCTCCCCCCAACTCTATTAAATATCTGCTTCCCAAAAATAAAGTCCTAACGTTTATTCTTGGTTCAGACCAATTATTTCATTAATGTAGGGAATTCCTGGTAAGAAAATTCCTTTCAGCAATAGTGAAAGTAACTGATTTGTAACTTAAAGCCTTAGCTTCGTGGGGCACTGAGATATTAAGTGTCTTGTTCAAAGTCTCACACACACACACACACACACACACACACACACACGTCTATGTATATATGCATACACACTTATATCAGAGGCAGATATTGAACCCAGGTTTTCCTGATTCTAAGGCTGTTAATCCCCTCTGTGAAGCTGTTTATTATTTTAAAAAGGAATATATTTACCTCTAACTTTACTCTAAAAAAACAATGTAATGGAAACCAAAAGCAATGAAACCAAAGAATAATCAAAGAGTAGCTATTTGTTATTTATATACTCTGTGCTTAAAGCCCTTAAGTGACTTATATCCCCAGTTCACAGAGGAACAGAAGGCTAAATCTTAAAGCTAAATCCTTTGCTTACCTTGTCAAAATACATATCAAATCCTTAGTCAATCTTTTGTTCCCACTATTAAAAGATATCAGATGGTTCACATTAGAGTGCAGATGGATTCTTGAAGGTGATATTGGTAGGGATCACTCTAGTCAGTTCAAAGATGAGACTAGCTAACCTCTGAAAGACCCATGACTAGACACTTGAGCACAAGGAAGAGTTTTGTCTTTTGTCAATGAAAGTCATAAAGATTGTCTGTTAAGGCAAAGTACAGGTACTAATAATGATGAAAACAGAGGCCTTAAAATTTTAAATTTTAAAATAATTTTGTTTATCAAGAGATCAGGCTTTGTTTATTAAAGGCCTCTAACAACTCTCATCCAAGTTCTATTGACCATGCTTGATCCCTTCCCCTCCCATTTTTCCCAGCAGAAACCTGATTCATATCCCCTCTCACTCATTTTCAACCTCTCCCTATCCAGATTCTTTGTCTGCTGCCTTATACCCAAGTCTTCCCTAGTATTAAAAAATCATTAGGCCATATTATCCCCTCAAGTCATCATTCTGTATCTCTCCTCTCTTTATCAGCTAAACTCCTTGAAAAAGGAACTCTATATTCAATGTCTTCACTTCCTCTCCTCTTACTCACTCAGTATTTGGTAATTTGGTTTCCAAATGCATTACTCAACAGAAATCGCCCTCTCCAAAGTAATCAACAATCTTAGTTGCCAAGTCTTATCTTTCCTCAGTCCTCAATCTTGTTGAACTGTTTGGCACTGCTGGCCACCCACTTCTCCTGGATAGTCTCTCCTCTCTAGGTTTTCATGACCCTACTTTCTCCTGTCTCACCACTCCTTGGTCTTCTATGTTGGGTCATCATCCATACTGCACTCCCTAATGGTGGGCATTCTCCAAGGTCCTGTCCTAGGCCCTCCTTTCTCTACACTTTTTCTCTTGATAACCTTATCAGTTCCCATGTGTTTCAAATTATTCCTATGCAGATGACTCATAAATCTTTATATTCAGTCAGTTTCTACTCTGAGATATCTCACTCTACACATCCCACTAGTTACCAAGTCCTGATGATTCTACCTTCACAACATCTCTGACACTGCTTTCATCCAAGTACAGGCTGTCATGACCTCCCACCTGGACTATTATAAGAGCTTTATGGTTGGTCTCCCTGCTTCAAGCTTCTCCCTACTCCAGGTCATCCTCTACTCACCTCTCGAAGTGACCTTGCCATTCTTCTACTCAAAAAATTCTAGAGGCTCACCATTACTTTCATGAACAAATATAAATCCTTTGTTAGGCCTTTAAAGCTCTCCTGTCCATTTTTTACTGGCATTCCCTCATGCCTAGAATTCTCTCCATCCTCATCTCTTCAGAAGTCAGTTACAATCCTATTTTCTGCAAGAAGACTATCCCAATCCGCCTTAATGCTGCTGCTGCCTTCCTCCTGATATTATCTCCAATTTGTCCTGCATATATCTTATTTGTACACAGTTGTTTACATGTTGACTCCTTGAGGGCAGAGGTTGTCTTGCCTTTCTTTGTATCTCTAGAATTTAGCCCTGTTCCTGGTACATTGTATGCACTGGATAAATGCTTTTTGACCTGACTTGACTTACCATTCATTCCCACATCAACAACTACCTACTGGACACTTCAAAGTGCATGTTCCAGAGAAATTAGAAACTGAAAATGTCTAAAACTGAATTCATTGTATTTTTTCCTAAAACCTCCTCTCTTCCAAACTTTCCCATTTTTGTTGAAAACATCATCATTCTTCCAATTTTCTAGGTTTGTATGTAACCTTGCATTATTCCTAACTCCTCACTCTCCCTTCACTGTATATCTGATCAGTTGCCATTTCTACCTGTACTTATTCTCTCACACAAAACTCCTCTCTCCTCACATGGTCACTTATTACCTGACTTCAGGCTCTCATTCACCTCTCACCTTGATTATCATAACAACCTCTTAATTGTTCTCCTCTCATTTCTTACCACTCCACTCTATCATACTACACACCGCTGCAAAATTGATTTTCTTAAGCACAAATCTGATCATATGACATTTTTATTCCACCAACTCCACTTGTTCCTTTCACAACCTGTCCCAATTTATATATTTAGCCTCCTCCTCTGAAACTCTGCAATCCAGTTAACCTTCTCTGTTCTCCACATACAATATCTCATCTCCTGTCTCTGTGCTTTTGCTGTCTCACATGTCTGAAATGCACTCTCCCTCACACAATCCTTCTCTTCAAGACACAGCTGAGGCATTCTTTTTTGAATGAAGCCTTTCTTGATCTCCCAACAAAGTCCATTAGTACTCCACTAACTAAATTTCCTTAGATTGGGTCTACTGTAATCTGAATTTACTACAAAAAGTAATATAGCAAGTATCTAGTGAACTATGAGAAGAATCAAGAGCAAAATTCAGTTACTTTTATGATTCCCTTAACATACAAAAGCCATCATCAAAGAAAAATGAATTTGTTTGGCATGATTACTTTTTTCTCACAAAGGCATACTAGTTGCTCATGACAAGAAGTAAGCTCTTTCAGGGCAGCAATTATTTTTGGTTTTATCTTTGGTGGTATCCCTAACACTTAGCATAGTGCCTAGCACCAACATTTTGGTGTTATAAACAAGAGTCTTCATTTTATAAAAAGGATTTCCTACAGAATTCCTTTAAATGAGCTTTTCCAGGGCATTTACAAGATTCAACTTATCTGGCAGTGTTGTTTAACAAAATAGTACCAGATTTCGAGTCGAAAAACTTGGGTTTCTGTCATAGATCTACCACACACTAGTCCTGTGCACCTCAGTTTTCTTATTTACAAAATGGATATCAATACCCACTTTGCAAGGATCAAATAAGATAATATACGTGGAATCTCTTTACAAAATTTACTCTCCTCATAATTCAATTTCAAGTTAATCTTTGAGGAACACAACTTTTGAATAAAGTGAAAGGCACATGTATATGTACTTCTGTACCTTATCTTCATATCTGTCTAATGTAATCTAATCAGTCTTAATGACAAATAAAAATACATACTACTAGTTTGTCCTATTCCTTTCTTATGGTATATGTCAGTGACAATTAAATATTGAAAAATAATCTTAATGAACTAAAGATGAAGATATTTCAAAATACAAGGGTAGAGGCCATGTCAAACTGTAGATAAATTTGGCTGAAGTGATTCAAACAATGCTAGGAGAATTCAACAAATACATTTTTCACTTCAGAATAAAGTCATTCTTGTCTAAAAATCACAGATGAACTGAAGTTAACATTAAAATTCCTTGGGAAAATGTCTAACAGCATAACAAAAACTATGTCTTGAAATTTCAAGTAAGAAATTCTCTGACATTTCTAAAGCACAAACTAAATCTTAAAGAGATAAAAATATCCTTGGGACTGCTTATCATAGAGAGGTATTGAAAAGAATTACTGCACCAGTAAGAAAAAAAATCCCAGACACATCTTACTCAATGTCACAAGACGTACTAAATATTGGCTTAGGGCTCATATAAATGCCTCTGATACTCTTCAAGATCAATTAATCTGGTCTTGCTGATTCTGTTCTTACAATATCTAGACAATGAGTGTCCCTTAGAGTTAAGGTGATTTAACTGCTACTTCTCAAAGATGCTGCTATTTATCATGCAGAAAAGCCAAGTAATGTGAGAAATAAAGTACAAACCACATAAGTGAGTAACTGTCAAAGGAACAGAACTATTAAAAGAATAAATCTTGTGTTCTCACCCTTGAAATATAACACAATATAACAAAATCCATTAAAACATTCAAAATAATCTTAACTATTTAATGAATATAACTGTTAAAAATATTCATGGATTACCCACTAATCCTCAAAGAAAATGGAAAGCCCAAGCATAAATCAGGAAAATGAACTACAGATCATCTTCAATACCTCAAGGTCTTGAATTTCAATGCATAATGTATTCTCCCAAAGAAATCAGGCAAGCAACTTTTCTTTATTCTGCATATCAATCACCTTTATACATTTACATGCACCTTTTTCTTCATCTTAAGTGACGGTGGTTTAAATTAATTATAAAAACTTACCTTTGAGGTTCGCTGAAGTTGGTCACCCACATATGTTTTACGAAACTGATCCAAAAACCAAAGAATTGCAAGTTCTATTTTTTCATTACTACATCGAGGCAATTGGGCATCCAACAAAGATATAAGCTGAAAAACTCTTAAGATAAAATAAAAATATTTTTAAGTAAAATATTGAAAAAATGACACCGTAAGAGCTATTTTTATGGCAATTACTTATAATCTTCCTACATTAAGTTACTTATAGGAAGAGATTACCTAATTAGGTATATACCCTGGGCATATTGATAATTTGATAAGCTGTACCTGAAAAATACCAAATTTGAAAACTGGCTCATTGTAAGCCAGGGTTTTTTCTATTCAGAATTATTACATATAAATCATTTCCCCATTTTTATAGTAAATGCCCATTACACTACCTGGTATAGAGTTAGAGGTTAATAAGTGCTTGTTGATTGATATAAAAATACAAAACTGAAAGTTCTAAGCTTTCCACAGGTAGAATAACCAGGGCAAAACTTGCTTTCAAGTTTTTTAGTATGTTAAAAAAAAACAAACTTCCCAAACAATCCCTGTAGTCCTTTGCTATTGTTCCCACCTAAGCTTGAAGAGATCTTTCAAATCAAAATACAGTATTTTCTTCATGTTTAATATTCACAAAGAATGAAAATTCAAAGAGGTAGCAGGGTGAAAAACTACCTTATGCATCATGATGTAATAGCCCGAGAGGCTGTGCAATGTTTTCCCCCAGCATCAACTTAAGAGCAGGAAACAGTTAAAAAAAAAGTCATTGGATCACTTTCTAAAAGTACCTTTAATGATTCTGTTCACAGTTCACAACAATTTTAAATCCAAATAAATGATTATGGACTACATCCAAATAATGTACACAGAAGTATAGAATTTCAAGAGCTGGAAGGGACCTTAGGAGCCATCTAATCCAAATCCCTCAAAAAGCTCTACTGACAACACACCCAAGTGTGTTGAATTCAATCTTCAGTTGAGGACTTTCAATGAAGACCTCAACACCACTTTTCAGTTTTGGATAGCTCTAATTATTAGGAAGTTTTTCTTTATCCTGATCAAAATTATCTACATTGAAAGTTCCATTTAACGGCTTCTAGTTTCACCTGCTAAGCAAAGAAGAAGAAATCATCCTTCACCAGATGGTCTTCAAGCACTTTAGAAAAGCATTTGGTTTTGGATTATCAATGATGTTAAAGAGTTAAATATAATCAATTTCATTATCACATTATCTTTACTCAGAGTTTTGTTGCATCATGATATGAATGTGATAAAGACTCATGCATTAGATGGTTCCATAAATTGAAATATCAAATGAGTGAGAAAAATGTTACTTTACTTTGAACTACAAAATAATTATTATAACACCAGGTAGCTTAAATACTTCAATGCGAAAATAGTATAGAAATTTAGAAGCTAATTGTGAAATCCTTTTAAATATTGGCTGAATTTTTCTGGCAAGTAGATAAGTTCAATATAAAAATGAATAGTAGATAACACATCAAGTGCATAAATTTTGCTCAGTGACTTGGAATATCTTCACACATTATTTACATTTTTAAGATAATAGAAAACTGATATTCCTTAATATAGAATCTAAATATTATAAAACACACAAACATGGTTACTACAAAGCAAAAATATGAAGACGTAAACTGAATTTAAGACTAAAGTGTCTCTTGCTATTTAAGGAGATGAATTAAAAAATTATATTTATGATATAATTTAGTTTTTCTGAAACATATTTTCTTCCTCTTCTTATTCCATGTAATTAAGCACTATTTAAGGAATCAAGTATTAAACACTGTTTCATGTCCCCATTAAAGTTCGATATTATTCACTCATTTGTTCAACAAACACTTCTTAAGAGCCTCTGAGAAGAACATCACTGTCCTAAGCACTGGTGTGGAACTATGGGGTTTGGATAAGATAGAGCTTGCTCTCATGGAACTTCCAATCTAGTAGTTGGGGAGAGTACGAAATAATTACCAAAAAAGACTGTGATAGAAAGCACAATTATTTGAAATTTCTTAAATTTTTAACATTATTCTAAAAGACCTGGAAGAGTCAAATTACATTTTGCATTTAATATGCCAATATGCTAATAACTAAAAAAGACAATCATCCATTTTAATTCTTTTATTCCAAATATAATATCAAAGGCATTATAAATATTGAGTTGAAGAAAATATCAAATGGTCAATTTGTATCATTCATATACAAATTACAGCAAACAGAAAAACGAAAATGGGTGTGAAAACACCTCAAATTACTCATAGAAAAATTCTATAGGGTTCAATTTAAGCATGACATTAACTCAGTGGAAGAATACTGAAATCTGCCAAATATTCTGATGAAAACTGAAATATTCAAATATCCAAATGTTTTCAAATGTCGAGGTGGCTGACATCCTTGACAAAGCTTCTGGGGGACAGGGTGAGGGAGTGGGGGTTGGCTAATATTTCCTCCTTTCCATCCAGATGCACAGCATCTTCACAGATCTGGTTTGTTTGTGTTGTATTAGTTCCATGGAATAACAGAGGACTTACATTGATTCAAGTTTTTAATAGTGTACCTGTTATGTTCAGAACACTGTGCTGGATGCTAAGGGAGACACAAATTTTATTTCTTTAATGGCTTTGTCCTGTATTAGTTTTCAATCAAGTGAGGAGAATAAAATATGCATACAAGAAACTATCAAATAGGAAAAAAAAACATCCTTTGCACTAGCTATCTCTGACTAGGTTCTGAAAATCCAAGACGTATAAAGAATTAACAGAAATATCTAATAGTAAGAGCCAATCCTCCAAAAATAAGTGGTCAAAAGATATTAAAAAAAACAAACAACTATTCACAAAAGAACTTCAGACTACTGGAAAATAATTTCAAATTGTAATGAGAGAGCAAATCAAAATAACTGAGGTTTCAATGTGAAAACTGACAAAGATATCAGAACATGGAAACAGTCAGTATTGGAGAGGCTATGATGAAAAGACAAGCATGCTAATACATTGTAGCTAAGGTTATGAATTTTTACAACTTCTCTGAAAAGCAATTTGGAATTATGCTAAAAAAAAAAAGACTAAGGCCAGAAATGGTGGTACATGCTATGGCTTGTGGATCGCTTGTGTTTAGGAATTTTGAGGTGCAATGGGGTTAAAGTTGATGTGTGTCTGCACCAAGTCTGGAGACAAGATGATGAGCCCTCAAGACTGGATGGCTACTAAGCTGCCTAAGATAGGTTAAACTGACTCAGGTCAAAAAAAAATATTAAAGCAAGTTAAAGTTTCTGTGCTAATTAAATATTAGGAGAGGGGCTGAGTGGCCAATGAATTTCCAGTTTGGGTAAGATAGAAAGAACACAAATGAACACACACATAAACATATACACACACCCCAAAATGTTCATTTTGTTTGATCTAGAGATCTCAATGCCAGGAACATTCACAAAAAAAGATAGACATATATATTTAGTCCTACATATATTAAAATATATGTAACTGCACTTTTTGAAACAACAAAGAAGTGGAAATACTGCCCGCTTGAATTTAGGACCACCTAAATGAACTGTAGTACATGAATATAATGAGCAGTACTGTGCTAGATGAAATGAAGAATATGAAGAATTCAAAGCAATACAGTAAAGTTATATGAACTGCTACAAAATTAAATAACCAGAACTGTGAAAACATTATACACTATAATTATAACCATGTAAACATAATGGACACTAGCATGAAACTTAATGTGTAATTAGAATGACCAAGTTTGGTTCTGAAGAAAAGCTGAAACAATATGCCTCCCTCCCTTCATTTCAGGAGAAAGGGATGTGTGGAATAAGATATGACATGTCAGTGAGAGTTTTGCTGAGCTGCTCTGGTATTCCTTTTCCTCCCCTAATCTTTGTTATAAGACAGGGCTCATTGACAGGGATTGAGAAATAATAAATTTGGAAGTGAATGTGTGGTTTAAAATAAAGGGCAGTAATAAAAAGTACACAAATATCTCTAACACTATAACCCTGAAATATAGAATATAAGTACACAAGTGTCATGACATTTCCCAGAAAGGAAAATCCTTTTCTTGCTAGGGCATATCAAGAAAAACTTGCCAGGTCAAATGAGAAAGGTCTTGAAGGATGAGTAGGATTCTTGGCTTGAAGGTAAGGAGTGGTAAGAATGATATATCCTCAACTGCTCCCAAACTTGACTGCTGTAGGGAACTAAAGACTCAGATTGTTACCTTCACTTCATGGTCATCTGAATATAAAAACAGTGAGGAGGAGCTCCAGGGACCCTTGATGGATCACAATGGAAAAGTCAAGCAAGGAAGCTTCACTAAAATACATCACTAAGATAAAGGGTTCTTAATGCCCATCCTAGTTGTCTATCTTCCTACTATAGATAAATAAATCTCCTTCTGCTAATGGCTGAATTTTTTCTAAATGCCTCATTTTGCTCCAATATTGACTCTGAACTACCAGAGGACTGGTTTGAGTGAGGCCCTTAAACAATAGTTTAAGGAGTTTGGACTTTAATAAACAGTGAAGAGACATTAATAATTTTTAAGCAATAAAATGATTAGACACATTCAACTGAAAATAACAAGAGGAGGGAAAAGAGCAAAGGAGGACAATTAGATCTCTATTATAACTATTATAATACTTGAAGCATAGGTTGGTGAGGATAAGGGAAAAAAATGAGATAAATATTAAGGAGGTAGAATCTGTATAATGGGGTTACTGATTAATTGTAAGAGGAGAAGAAAAATAAAGAGTCAAGAGAGATGCTAGAGTTTCATAAAGGGCTTAAGAAAACAGTAGTGCCATTCACAGGATGAGAGAATTAAAGAGAAAAGGAAGGAGGTTTAGGGTAAAAGGTTATATTAATTTTGCATATGACATTCTTTTAATTACCTCAGCACTTACCGGCAAGATAATTCTCCATCCATTGCATCATGTTCATCTGTACTAGTGTAAGTTAGTCTTCCTCCTACAACTGTACCAACTAAGTATACCAGCCATGCAAGACGTCCTAATATTGAAGAAAAAGAAAAGAATGTCAGAAAAAAACAAATTCAAAAGCAAAGCTGTATAGAATAAGTCAGTCTTCCCAATAGATGACTTTCATAATCTATTTAAAAGCTTAGTTCTTGGAGAATACAGTTAAGTTGCTAGTTTTTACATATTTTCCAAAGTATTTCTTTCTTTGATATTTAAAGTGATTGTTGTTGTTGTTGACTCATTTCAGTCATGTCTGACTCTTTGCTGACCCCATTTGGGGTTTTCTTGGCAAAGATACTGGAGTGGTTTGCCATTTCCTTTTCCTGCTCATTTTACAGAGGAGGAAACTGAGACAGACAGGGTTAAGTGACTTGCCTGGGGTCACACGCTTTGCAAATGTCTGAGGCCAGATGTGAACTTAGGTCTTCCTGATTCCTGGCTTGGTATTCTATCTACCATACCAACATATTAAACTGCCCAACAATTTTCAAGGTGCTAATTCATGAAGTCTGAAAACAGTTTAAACTTTATTTTTCAAAAATAGCTAATGATTTTGGAATCTTGAACTGGTAGCTGAGAGTAATACATTGAAATCATAAATTTTTCCACTGAAATTCTTTCAATTTCAGTTTCAAGAGGCAATGGAGATACTGCCATAGTGATAAATTTATTATCTTCTATTAAAAAAAAATCTGGTTTTATATCTGAAGACATATATTCAGCCATTATTTCATCAAATTCTCTAATTTTAAGTGGTTATGAATAATTCATGGCATATACACAATGTCCAAAACATGCTACCATTGGTGTTGGACTTGGAAAAGATAAGAAAGCTATTTTGGCAGGGCAAAATCAATTGCTTTTGTGTTGATAAAAAAACGTTAATGATCTAAGTGCTTCAAAAAGGTGTCAAATTTTAATACCCTGGAAAAACTATGTTTTAATAAATAAGACCCAGAAGGAGGAAAGGCAGAAGCATACATTTTATCCAATTTTCCTGTAAATAGTGATAGTCATCAGTAGATAACCCTTAATCATTGTGTCCACTATGTACCTTAGTGTAGTTTCTGAGCAACTGAGGTAGAAAACTTCCTGCAGGATTAGATAAGTATTTACATTCTGGGGATATCACATAGCAGAGCTGAATAAAACAAATTAAATTAAACCAAATCTTTTATGCAGACCTGCTTCACACTATTAGTGAAGGGAAATTGATTGGACAAGACATCATCAACTCTAATTTGATCTCATAAAATAGAACCAAAATAATGAGCATGACAAAGAAATAATATATGAAAAAACTTAACTGAAGACAGTACAAGTAGGAGCTAAAGACACTTCAAAAGTCACCTTGTACATTTGGAAATATTTTATGGTATGTCTGAATATAAAAGCTCATAAAAAGCGGCAAGAAATCATTAAGAAAAAAATATAGCGGGAAGAATGTAATAGGAACATAAAGAGGAAAAAGGAAGCTAACAGTTTTATTTCTGCAGTTATTAAAACCTAAAATCATTGTAAGAGATGAATATTAGTGCGAGTTATTTTTCTAATATAAGAAGTTACAAGATCATAGATTCAGACTGGGAAAAGATGTTAGGTCATCGTGTTCAGTCTTCTCAATTTACAGTTGAGGAAACTGAGGCCTAAAGATGTTAAGATGATCTACTCTATTGTTTACAAATAATAAGACAAAAATAACTTATTCACAAAATGACCAGAATATAAAATGAAATGCTTCACAGAATTTTATATAAACAGTATTTCAAAAATAATCTCAGAACAAAATTAGATGACAAATGTGCCCCTGAATAGCTGTGTGCACTTCATGTCCATAAATATACCAGATCACTTTACCATTACTCCAATGTATACCCTTTTGTAAAATGAATAATGCTTCTGTAATGCAAATAGGTACCTCAATCTATTTCACTGGTTTCGATTTTTCCAGAACTGATTTTTCACAAAACAGTTACAAGTATAGCAGATTGCTTACACAGGACCCTTAAATAATATAGTTAATCTTTATTTCAAATGACAGGCTCTAATTATACAATTATTTCTTGACCTTATTGTGCCTACCACACATTCTGACATTTGACTTTGCATTATTTTCTGATTGTATGATACTTCTTGTCTATGCAGACAGACTGGCTACTCCCTAGAGGTCTCTTATTCCTTGTCTATATAAACTAAACTGAATGCATAGTAAATGCCTAATGAGCGTTTGTTGAATTGAAAATGAATGGACCAACTTAACTCATTTGGACATATCATGACAGAAATACAGTAGTGATAAAAAGTCAGCAGAAACTGATTTTTTTACCTTTTCAAGAGTTAGTATCAGAATTAAAAAAAGGGATAGTTATTCAGAGTTCTATTCTAAAGTAGGGGTCATGGCCTATAGGTCACAGTTTAAAAATCACTTTTATCTCAAAGGCTATACAGAAGCAGGCTTTGAGCTAGATTCTGCCCACAGGACATACTTTGTTGACCCTGATGCTAGAGGATGGCACCAAAAAGGTCAGATAATAGTGGTTCAGAACTTCTAAAATAGTACACTTCTTAAAACTTCCTTTATAAGTAATTTGTAATTCTACCACAATCAATTTCTGAAGACTATTGCAAAAATGGCCCAAATGCAAAGCCACTAAACTTATAAATACCTTTAGGTAAAAGGCAATGACTTTCCCAGTAATGGAAAAGACAAATATAGGAGATTATTTTTCCATTCCTTTAAATCATTTTATCATACCTAACACCAATGATCATATAAAGGTATTTATTTCAAAGAAAACCATGGAAATTCAGTTTGTAAAAGACTATCATCACTTTTTCTTAATTTTTTTAATGAGATGTATTCACCTAAGGGGAAAAAAAAAACCACCTAATGTTTCATGAGGCATATTCACCTAGGGAAAAGGACAGTATATGTTAACTTTCTTCCTGCCAATCATAACACATTTTGATATAAACATAGAAGTAATTCCTAGAAATACTTTTTGAATATTAATTTTCCAAAGATGGAAAAAAAATCAAGTTAATATTTAAGGAGATATTAAATTCTCTATTTTCCAACTTTCCATTTTGACCCAATTTTTTCTGAAGTAGTGAAAGGAAATGTCAAACTGAAAAAAAAATCTTTTTATAAAAGTTTTATAAGGCATAATAAAAGATCTTCTAAAAAAAAGTTTAAAATGTCTGGACAAATGCAATGGATTTTATTCAATTTTTGATCCTGAGAATCAAAATATGATGATCTTCAATTGATACTGAAAACACATTTGTGTACTAGTATGTTGGGAAAAGAGTACACATGGCATACACAGAGGAGTCCTTGAAGCCGGGGTTCAAGTCTTGCCTTTGCCGATGATTAGCTGTGTGACCATGAAGAGGTCACTTAAATCTCTGAGTGCTCTAAGCACTTCAAGATTATATAAGTTCCAGAGACAGTGCTGATTTGTATCAGTAGAAGGAATTTCCTTACCTTTGAATTCCTTATATCAATGAAATCACAGGTTTAGTCCCTGTTTTTCATTTTCACTTTTACTGGCTTAGAAAAAGTAATGAATTGAAAGAGTTGGTCACAAATCGGGAATTTCCAACAAGACATTCAAAGATGACATTACTCTTAAGAATGTGACTGAAAAAGGCCCAATGTGAATAGTTCTTTCCACTATATATTGGTGAAATTTTTATTTTTAGCTGGTTAGTTTCAGAATGAGTAACTGTTACAGTTCTCTCTTAGACTTGTGTCCACATTGAACCAGAAGAAATCACTGAAAAGTGAAAATGGGTCAACTAATTACAGTACTTCAAAAACTAAGGTTATACACTAACATATTCTAGAAGTAATGTGGTCTAGTAGAAAGAGAATTGATTTTAGACTTAAAAAATTTACATTCAGATCCACACTAACTGGTTGTGTGATTATGGGCAAATCACTTACTTTCTCTAACTGAAATAAAACAATGAGAATATTTGTATTACTTACCTTACAAGGTTGTGAGGAAAATCCTCTGGAAACTCTAAAAAACTATAGAAATATCCTTCTCATTGTTTTTAATAAGAACAGAGATATCTGTTTTTGATGCTCATGATAATGTACCAGACTAGCAAGGGCTAAAGTAGAAACTTTTTCTGAAGGATGTAGAGAATATATGTACAATGTATATAATAACAATATCACTTTAAAAATAATTCGTTAGAACTGAAGAAGAATACCCAGAATAGTTCTCTAAAGATGTAGGCATCTGAGTGAAAAAGAAAAAATCTTAGCTAGCCGCTTAGAAATTATGCCTATGATATAGTCCCTAACAAAATACTACTTGTGATTCCATACCTGTGAAATGTATACTATAACTAAATTAATATTCCTTAGTCTTAACTATCTTACTAACTAGTTATGTGATCTTGGGTAAGCCACTTAAGTTATATCAGTCTTAGTTTCTTCATATGTAAAATGAGATACTTAGACTAGATGGTGTCTTTCATTCCTCTTCTGTTGAAAGAAAGACTTCTGAAATGTGATAATTCTATAATAGATAATATTTGCAAAATACTGTCAAATCTTAACAGATGGTATTTTGAAGAAAAAAGATACAGCTTCATTTAGAAAGCATAGAAAAAATGTTTTCTGTAAAACTACAGAAGGGAAAATACTAACAAATGTTGTTGAACAACCTTCAGCTCTTCAAATGCAAGGTACTCTTTCTTCTAAAGGTCTAAGTTTATTTTATGTGCAGCTTTTTTTATTTAACTGAATGAATAGTGATATTTCTTATATTTAAAAATATTCAGTGAAATTTAAAGTATTAAGAGAAATTTATAACCTTCAAAGGGTTAAGCTCTTATTACTAAAATGCTGCCACAAAATTAAAAGATGTTTTCATGAATTCATACATCTTAGACTATACCATCTTCAAAAAAAAAAGTATTTACTGAAAGGTTTTCATTTCATCCCTGTGTGTGTGTGTGTGTGTGTAGATATATATATATGTATATGTGTGTGTGTGTGTAAAGGTCTCTACTTATTTTATGAGCCAAAATTTCCATCACAATTTTCTTTCTCTGTTGCTCTTGAAATGTTCAATGTACTTGTTTTTGCAGCCTCTCAAGCAGGAACATTTTTTCCTTAACAAAATAATTATTGCCGTAATAATCTGTAATTATGGTTTATAACTGCAATAATCCCAAAGAAATCAGTCATTACCATAGATCACAAGTAATCGTTAACTACTGTTAATGACCTATTTCTTGGGGATTATTGTTTTAGTAAACCATGACCGTATCACTGCAGATATGGAGGAGCAAGACAATATAATACAAATGAGATCATAATGTAATAATAAACTTATTTTGTAACATTAAAAGCCATTAAGCATCTAAATTAAAGTACATATAACGAGGGGATATAATTTTCATTGTTCAACACTAACTGAAGTGTTTAGCCTACACAAAAGAAATTGAATATTACTAGATGGTAATACAAATTAAAGCTACATTAAATATTTGCTAATACAAAATAATTTCAAAGGATTGAGCAGACCATAGATTTCCTGAATAAAGTGCAAAAGACCTCATGAGGTCCACCAATTGACTTTCTGACTTGAGACAGAATTCTAAAAACAAAAAAAGTTTCTACAATCAATTTTCCTTCCTCCCTCTAACCCTTTCCCCCCATCCCAAGGATATATAAAAAGGAGTTATTGTTAAGAACCTGAACAGTGAGGGTTTGAATTAATATAAGAAGTGCATCTCTAAAATGCTGTATGCAAAATGAATCATATTTTAAACATTCTACAAAATTTAGCATTTTGGGACTTGGAAGGGTCCTCAGAGATCATGTTATTTGACCCAGAGGGATTAAGTAACCTGTCCATGTACAATGGCTCAAGGTTTAGTCTCCTAGACCAGTCTTTCCATCATTCTGTGAACTTCCAAAGAGGTTCTTTTGGAAAGTGAAGATATTTTTCATAAAGCAAATAATTATTCCCTAAGTTATCTTCAATTGAATCCATTCAACAAGCATTTTTTAAATGCCTGTTATGTGTCAGGCACCACAACAGGTACTGTGGATACAAATACAAAGTGAAAATGGTCTCCATCCTCAAGGAACTCACATTTCACCACAGGAAACAACATGTAGACAGACCAAGAGTGAAGAGACCAACCCAATTGCCTTTCTTCATAGGGTTACTTGGTCTATAAAAGGGAAGGTATAAACATACTGTGTGTGGATTTTAGCAAGATATTTGATCAAATTTCTCCTGTTATTCTTGTGAATAAGGTGTAGAGGTTTAGGCTAGATAACAGTACAGTTAGGTAGATTAAAAAACTTATGTAGTTAAAAAAAACAGGCACATTTAATGACTGGACCCCAAAAGTAGTGATTCATGCATGGAACAATGTAAACCTAGAGTGAGATCTATAATGGTTTGCCCTTGGCCCAATGTTCTATTGGGCAAAACAAATATGACATGTATGGAGATGTCTTAAGCTAGGTTTAATGACAGAAATGGGATACAAGAAGATCTCAACAAGTTAACAGACTAGTCCAGATTTAAAATAATGATGTTTAGAGATAAGTAAAAGTACTTGTTTGGGGTTGTGATAGGGAGGAGACATGAAAGTTATCTTTTAAGTATCTGAAAAGTCATCACATGAAAGAAAAATAAAGCTTGATCTACTTACCCACCGTAGGGAGAATTAGGAGTAATGAGCAGAAATCATAAAGAAATAAATTTATATAAGGAAAAATTTTCTAACAATTGGGGTTAAACAAAAGTAAACAAAAGTTGCTTTAGGAAGTGGGGGATTTCTGTTCTTTGGAATTCTTCAAGAAAAGAACAGACCATCACTTTAAGGTATAGGAGATTCTTATTCAAATATATGCTGGAACAGATGATGTCTTAAATCCCTTCCAATTCTATGATTCCCATATATGGATGCAAAAATTAACTGCAAAAGCAAAGGATGGACTCCCTCACTCAAGAAACTCCAGGAAGGGTCAATAATAGATGGTAGAGCAGAGAAGCACTCAACTAAGCTCTCCAAAATTTCCCTCTAAACAACTATAAAATAATGCTTCAAATCAAATTCTGGAACTTCAGAACCAAGAAAAAGTGGGGTGAAACAATTTTTCAGCCCAAGACAATTTAGGACATCAGCAAAAAAGATGTGTCTCTGCTGTAATGGTGGGCCCTGGGAACACAGCTCAGGCAGCTCAGGCCATGCCACAGGAGCAGCTGCATTGGTGGTCAGAGTCTGAAAGAGATTGCAGAGGACTCTTTACTTGTGCTGGGTTCAGGAACCTAATGCATTGCCCATAAGCAGTTCTGGGTTGCAGCCCTAAGACCATAAGGAGCAATAGCATTTGTAGTCATGGGGAGCAAGGGCCCAGGTCACAGTTTCAGAAAGAAAAGGAATGCTTATGGTAGTTCTCACTAGTGTAGGGACCCTAATCCAATTCCAAGACAGGGCAGTACTAGCAATTAAGGCTGCAGAAGAGTGGGGGCTCTGGTCACAGTCACAAGGCCAGGAGGAGTGCTCATGCTGACAGCTACAGGGGATAGCTACCCTTCCTGGGTGAAAACGAGAGCACAGGCCAGGAAAGCAGTGACCACAATTCCTCTTAAATCATAACACTTTGGAAGCCTGGAAAACCTACAGACACAGCTAGCTCTAAAGACAACACCAAGAAAAGACTGAAGTTTGGACAGTGGCCCTCCACTCCAGAAGCAAAGTCCAACTTTAACATAAAGTTACAAGTTAAGAAATAGGCTAGAAAAATGATCAAGCAACAACAAAAAGAACCTGAGCATAACAAGTTACTACAGTGACAGGGAAGATAAAGTTACAAAAACCCAGAAGATAAAAAAGGCAAAGCAACTAAAAGCAAAGCCTCAAGAAAAAAAAATGAATTAGATGCAGACCCATAAGAATTCCTAGGAGAGCTCAAAAAGGATTTAAAATCAAGTAAAATAGATGGAAGAAAAATTGGGAAATGAAATGAGAGTGATGCAAGAAAATTATGAAAAGACAGTCAGAAGCTTAGTAAAAGAGACACAAAAATACTAATGAAAATAATACCTTAAAAAACAGAATTGACCAAATGAAATGGGAGATACAAAAATTCAATGAAGAAAAGAACTTCTTAAGAAATAGAACTAGGGGAGGGGAGCTCAGCAGGCAGAGCCAAGATGGTGGCATAGAATCAGGGACTTACTAGAGTTCTCCCCCCAAGCCCCTAAAAAAAACCTATAAAAATGACTCTAAACAAATTGTAAAGCAGCAGAAGCCACAAAAGGACAGAATGAAGCAAATTTCCATTATAAGACAATCTAGAAGGTTCTATCACACCAGGTTGGGAGAGGAACACAGTTTGGTGTGGGCTGGGGTAGGCCTAAGGGGATTGAACTTCTGGCAGCTGCTGCAGTTTGCAAACTTCTCAACCCACAAATGCCAAAGACAGTTTTCAAGGTCAGTGGGAAGGGTCTCTCACTTGGCTAAGAGGGGAGCATGATCTAGCCCTAACCCCAACCCAGGCTTAGCCCTGGCCCCAGTCCCAGGGTGGCAGCAACCACTGCTGAAGTAAAGGCTTCTTCTGGAGCTCTACACTTAACAAAGGGCTCAAAAGACAAGTAACTGGCTGGGAATATGAGCAAACAGGGGAGAAAAAAAGCAGACTATAGAGTCTTATTTTCTTAGTGAAAAGGTATTTTCTTACATCATTGGCAATGAGGAAGATCAAAACAAACAATTAGAAGACAACAAAGCCAAAAAGCTCCTCCATCCAAAGCCTCCAAGAAATATATGAACTGCTCTCAGGTCATGGGAGAGTTCAAAAAGGATTTTGAAAATCAAGTAAGAGAAGTAGAAGAAAAATTGGGAAGGGAAATGAGAGTGATAAAAGAAAATCATGAAAAATGAGTCAACAGCTTGCTAAAGGAAAACACCCAAAAGTGCTAAAGAAAATAACACCTTTAAAATTAGTCCAACCCAAATGGCAAATGAGATCCAAAAAGCCAATGAGGAGAGGAATGCCTTAAAAAGCAGAATGAGCCAAATGCAAAAGAGGTCCAAAAACTCACTGAAGAATATAAATCCTTCAAAATTAGAATGAAGCAAATGGAAGCTAATGACTTTATGAGAAATCAAGAAATAATAAAACAAAACCAAAAGAATGAAAAAATAGAAGACAACGTGAAATATCTCTTTGGAAAAACCACTGACCTAGAAAATAGATCCAGCAGAGATAATTTAACAATTATTGGACTACCTGAAAGTCATGATGAAAAAAATAGCCTAGCCATCATCTTTCAAGAAATTATCAAGGAAAACTTTCCTGATATTCTAAAATGGGAGGATAAAATAGAGATGGAAGGAATCCACCAATCACCTCTGGAAAGAGATCCTAAAAGGAAAACTTCTAGGAATATTGTAGCCAAATTCCAGAGTTCCCAGGTCAAGGAGAAAATATTACAAGCAGTCAGAAAGAAACAATTCGAGTATTATGGAAACACAATCAGGATAACATAAGATTTAGCAACTTCTACCTAAGGGATCAGAAGGCTTGGAACATGATATTCCAGAAGTCAAAGGAGATAGGATTAAAGCCAAGAATCTACCTACCCAATAAAACTAAGCATAATACTTCAGGGAAAAAAAAATGGAACTTCAGTGAAATAAGGACTTCTAAGCATTTTGTTGAAAAGATCAGAGCTGAATAGAAAAATTTGATTTTCAAATAAAGAATCAAGAGAAGCATGAAAAGGTAAACAGGAAAGAGAAATTATGAGAGACTTATTAAAGTTGAACTGTTTACATTCCTTCATGGAAAGATGATATTTGTAACTCATTAAACCTTTCTCAGTATTAGGATAGTTGTAGGGAATATATGTATGTATGTGTGTGTATATAAATGTGTGCATGTATATATATAATAGGAGAAAGATAAAGGGAGAATCATCTCACATAAAAGAGGCAAGAAAGAGTTTTACAATTGAGAGGAAGAAGGGGAAGATAAGAGGGAATAAGTGAACCTTCCTTTAATCAGATCTGCCTTCAGACGGAAATAGCACAGACACTCAATTGAGTATGCAAGTTTATCTTACCCTACAGGAAAGCAGAGGGGAAGGGGATAAGAGAAGGGGGATAATACAAGGGACAGCATATTGGGGGAAGGGGTAATTGGAAGCAAACACTTTGGTAGAGGGATGGAGAGAATAGAATAAATGGAGGGTGGGACAGAACAGAGGCAAATATAGTCAGTCTTTCACAATATGACTGTTATGGACGTGTCTTGCATGACTATACATGTATGATCTATATCTAATTACTT
>CM053769.1:367930326-367945203 GCA_028658325.1 Potorous gilbertii
CAAGAGAGTAATCAGAGTACATGCTGTCCTGGGGTGGGGGGATGAGAGGAGATGGGAAGAAAATTTTAAATTCAAAATTTTGTGGAAGTAAATGTTGAAAACTGAAAATAAATACATTTTTAAAATGGAAAGAGAATTGGTGAAATGGAAATGGAGGTACAAAAACTTACTGAAGAAAATAATTTCTTAAAAATTAGAGTTAAGTATCAACTTTGTGAGACATCAGAAAAAAAAAACAAAACTAAAAGAAGGAAAAAGTAGATGACATTGTGAATTATCTCACTAGAAAAACAACCAACCTAAAAAATAGATCCAGAAGAAATAATTTAAGAATTATTGGACCAGTCTGAAAGCCATGATAAAAAAAAAAAAAGCCTAGACATTAACTTTCAAGAAATTATCAAGGAAAACTGCCCCAATATCTTAGAATCAGAGGGTAAAACAGAACCCACCAATCATCTCCTGAAAGAGACCTCAAAATGACAAATGTCAGGAATATTATGGCCAAATTCCAGAGCTTCTAGGTCAAGGAGAAGATACTGCAAGCAGCCAGAAAGAAACAAACCATATATGGAGTCAGAGTAGGGAATCACACAAGATTAAGTAGCTTCCACATTAAAAGATCAGAGGGCTTACAATATGATATTCCAGAAACTTAAGGAGCTAGGATTACAGTCAAGAATAACCCATCAAACAAAACTGGGTATAATCTATCAGGAGAAAAAGGTAGATATTTAATGAAATAGAGAACTTTCAAGCATTCATGATGAAAACAACAGAGCTAAATAGAAAATGTGAGTTTCAAACATAAAACACAACATGAGCATAAATAGGTAAATTTTCTATTTTAAGAGTTAAAATAAATAATTGTAACTCCTAAGAACTTTATAATTTTTAGGGCAGTTAGAAGGAATCTACATAGACAGAAGGCATAGATATAAGATAACTATGATGGGATGATTTAAAAACAATAAAATTAAGAAGTTGGAAAAAGGGATGCACTTGGAGGAGGAAAGAAGAGGAAGATTGGGGAAAAATATCTCACAGGATTTTCAAAAGGAAGAGCTTTAACAATGGAAGAGGGACTTCTGGGGGTCAAGATTGGTGGAGTAAACAGTAAATCACTGTAACTCTCCCATATTCACCTCCAAACAACCATAAAATAGTGCCCCAAACCAAATCCTGGAACAGAAGAACCAGCAAAAAATGAGATAAAACAATCTTTTAGTCCAAGAAATTTGTGAATTAGCAAGAAAGATCTGCGTCATTTGGGTAAAAGTTCAGAATGGGAAGTATCCCAGCAAGCCAGCAGCAAGCCCTAGCTCAGCAAACCAGTGGGACATCCTGAGCCTGAGTGAAATGGAAAAAGAAATACCAGGACCCCACTCCCCCCATATGCCTCCAAGGAATGGGGAGACTCCAACTCCAAGAACCTCCATATACTTCCACATAGCACCAGGCAAAAGGCAGCCTCTAGTAGTCAGACCTTCACGTGCTTCAGTGTAGGGCCCTGGGGAAACACAGAAATATCTCTACCTCAGCACATACCAGACACCAGCACTAGGATCCCAGTTCAGCACTGGGTGAGTTGCCAGACCCCTACAGCCTCCAGCAGTGCCAGCCACCCCCACCTCCTCAATCCAGTACCAGACATGAGGGTCTCCTGAGGGACTCAGGGTAACATCAGTGCAGTACCAAGTAAATAGCCAGGGACTGCAGCCACTAGCATGAGAAGCCTCAGACACTGCTCCTTTCACCCTCAGTGAAAAAGAAAGGAAAATCATCAAAAAAAGATGAAGAAAAAAGAACAAAAAAAGAATCTGACATAATAATAAACAGTCATTACAGTGATAGGGAAGATCAAGCAAGACACAAACTCAGAAGATGACAATAATGTCAAAGTATCTATGGGCAAAATCCCAAAGAAAATGGGAAGTGGACTCAAGTCCAGAAAGAACTCATGAAAGAGCTCAAAAAGGAGTCTAAAAATCATACAAAAGAGGCAGAAGAAAAACTGGGAAGAGAAATGAAAGTGATGCAAGAGAACTATAAAAAGAGTCAGCAGCTTAGACAAAGAAAACTGCTTAAAAAGTAGGATTGGCCAAATGGAAAAGGAGATATAAAAATTTACTGAAGACAACTCCTCAAAAAGTATAACCGGCCAAATGGGAAAAAAATAGTACAAAAAAGCTAACTGAGGAAAACAACTCCTTCAAAGTTAGAATTGGGTAAGTGGAAGCTAGTGACTCTATGAGATATCAAGAAACAAATTTGAAATAAATTCAAAAGAGTGAAAAAAAAACAGAAGAAAATGTAAAATATCTCGTTGGAAAAACAACTGATCTGAAAATAGAACCAAGAGAGACCATGTCAGAATCACTGGACACCCTGAAAGTCATAATTAAAAACACATTTTTGAGGAGGAACAGAGTATAAAAAAGAAGAATAAACAGGGGGAAAAGAGGATAAAGGGAAATACATAATTAATAATCCTAACTGTGAATATGAATGAGATGAACTCACTCATAAAACAGAAGCAGATAGTAGAAGGGATTAAAAACCAGAATCCAATAATATATAGTTTACAAGAAACACACTTGAAAAAGAGTAAAATCATGGAGGCAAAGCAGAATCTACTATCCTTCAGCTGAAGTAAAGAGAACAAAAAGACAAAAAAACAAACAGAGCTAGCAATAATGATCTCAGACAAATAAAAACAAAAACACAACTAATTAAAAGAGATCAACAGGAAAACTACATTTCGCCAAAGAGTGCCATAGACAATGAAGTAATAGCAATACTAAACAGACACGCATCAAATGCCATAGCATCCCGATTCTTAAAGGAAAATTTAAATGAGTCATAGGAGGAAACAGTAAATTTATACCAATGGGAGACCTCAGCATCCCCTTCAGAACTACACACATGTAACCATAAAATAGGCAAGAAAGAAGTTGAGGTGAATAGAATTTTAGAAAAGTTAGATATGACAGATCTCTGGAGAAAACTGAATGAGAACAGAAAGGAGTATATCTTTTTCTTAGCTGTACATTGTACCTTAGCAAAAAGCAACCATGTATTCAGGCATAAAAACCTCAAAACCAAATACAGAAAAGCAGAAGTATTAAATGTATTCTTTTCAGATCATAATGCAATAAAAACCATATTCAATAAAGGGCCATAGAAACACAGATTAAAAATTAATTGGAAACTTAATTTAATCCTAAAAAATCAGTGGGTCGAACAACAAATCATAGGAAGTCAATAATTTCATAAAAGAGGATGACAACAAGGAAACAACATAGCAAAATTTATGCAATGAAGCTAATGCAGTACTTACGGGAAAATCTATATTTCTAAATGCTTAATAAATAGAGAAATAAAATAGAGAAAGAGCAGGGCAATAATTGGGCATGTAACTAAACAAACTAGAAAAAGAACAAATTAACCCCCCCCTCAATTAAGCACCAAAATAGAAATCCTGAAAATCAAAGGAGAAATTAATAAAACGGAAAGTAGGAAAACCACTGAACTAATAAATAAAACTAGGGGCTGTTTTTATGGGGGGAAAAGGTCAAAGAAATAGATAAACCATTGGTTATTTTGATTCCATAAAAGAAAGAAAATGAAATTAACGGCATCAAAAATGAAAAGGGTAAATTAACCATCACTGGACTGGAAATTAAAGCAATTAATAGGAGCTATTTTGCCCAATTATGTGTCAATAAAATGGACATCTAAATGAAATGGATGAATATGTATAAAAATATAAATTGACCAGATTAACAGAAAAGGAAATAAAATATTTAAGTAACCCTTTCTTACAAAAAGAAATTGAACAAGCCATAAATTATCTCCCTAAGAAAAAATTACCAGGACCAGACAGATTTAGGAGTGAATTCTACCAAACAATTAAAAAAATAATTAATTCCTATACTATATACACTATTTTAAAAAAAAAAGAATTAAGCAAACAGGAGTTCTGCCAAATTCCTTTTATGCCTTGTATTTAGCTGTTTACTTAAACTAGGATGAGCAAAAACAGAGAAAGACAACAATAAATCAAAACTTTCCTAATATATATTGATGCAAAAATATGAAATAAAATACTAGCAAGAAGATAACAGGAATATATCACAAAGATCTTTTACTGTGACCAGATGGAATTTATGCCATGAATGCATGGTTGGTTTAACATTAGGGAAATCTATCAGTATAAATGATCATATCACTAACAAAAATCATGATTATCTCAACTGATGCAGAAAACGTTTTTACTGAAATACAACACTCACTCTTATTAATAACACTAGAAAACAGAAATGAATGGAACTTTCCAAGATGACAAGTAAAAAATATATATATATATACCTATATATATATATATATATATATATATATAGGTATATATATATAAAACCATCAACAAGCATTATCTGTAAATGGATTTAAGCTAAAAGTCTTTCCAATGAGGTCAGTGTTTTGTGAAGCAAGGATGCCCATTATCAACACTATTATTCAATTATTGCACTAGAAATGCTAGCCATAAGCAATAAAACAATAAAAAGAAATTGAAGGAATTACAATAGACAATGAGGAAATAAAACTATCACTCTTTGTATCTGATATGATAGTACACTTACAGAATCCTAGAGAATCAACTAAAAAACTAGATGAAATAACTAACAACTTTGGCAAAGTTGCAGGATATAACATAAACCTATGTAAATTATCAGCATTTCTATTAATACCAACAAAGTTCAGCCAGAAGAGACACTTAAAATAACTGCAGTAAAATACTTGGGAGTCTATCTGCCAAGATAAACCCACAAATTATATGAACAATTATGAAACACTTCTCACACAAATGAAGTTAGATCTAAACAAGTGGGGAAATATTAATGACTTTTGGGTAGGACAACACAATATAATAAAAATGACAATTCCACGTAATTTTCTTATTCAGTGCCATACCAATCAAAATTACCATTATTAATTACATAATTAATTAAATACAATTATTTTGTGGGACTAGAGAAATAAATTTATCTAGAAGAACAAAAAGTCAAGAATATCAAGGAAATGAGTGAAAAAAAATGTGAAGGAAGGTAGTTTAGCAGTACCACATCTCAACTGTGTTACAACATAATAATCATCAAAGATTAATATGGTATTGGTTAGAAAAAGTGATGGATCAGTGGAATAGATTAGGTATACAACATACAGAAGTAAATGACCCTAATAATCTAATGACAAATCTAGAAATCTAAGATTTTAGGGAAAAAAAATCACTATTTAGCAAAGATTGTTGGGAAAACTGGAAAGCAGTTTGGCAGAATCTAAGTATAGACCAGCACCTCACACTGTATACCAAGATAAGGTCAAAAGTGGTACATGATTTATACATAAAAACATATCATAAATAAATTAGGGGAACGTGGAGTATTTTATCTGTCAGATTTATGCTTAAGGGAAGAATTTATGACCAAACAAGAGATAAGAGAGCATTTCAAGACGTAAAATGGATAATTTTAATCACATTAAGTTTAAAGGTTTTGCACAAACAAAATCAATATAGCCAATGTTAGAAGAGAAGCAGGAAACTGGCGGGAGGCAGGGAATTACAGCAAATTTCTCTGATGAAGGCCTCATTTTTCAAATACATAGAGAACTGAGTCAAATCTATAAGAGTACGAGTCATTTCCCCAATTAATAAGAAGTCAAAGGAAATAAAAAGGCAGCTTTCAGAAGAAGAAATTCAAAGCTACCTCCAGTTGTTTGAAAAAAGTTCTCTAAATCACTACTGATTAGAGAAATGTAAATTAAACAACTTTTAGGTACCAGCTCACATCTATTAGACTGGCCAATATAACAGAAAAGGAAAGTGACATATACTGGAGGGAATGTGGGGAAATTGGGACATGAATGCACTACTGGCGAAGTTGTGAACTCATCTAATCATTCTGGAGAACAATTTGGAACTATGCCCAAAGGGCTATAACACCATATACCCTTTGACCCAGCAATAGCACTACTAGGTCTGTATCTCAAAGAGAGCAAACAGAAAGGAAAAGAACCTATATGTTGTAAGGGCAAGCAAAATAGAATTTTTTTGCTATTTTTCTGCACTGAGTTTTAGCCAATCAAGTGCCTTTGATTGAATTAAGAGTCTTTGACTGAATCAGGAGTCTTTGATTGGAAATTACTTGGAGGGAAGAGAGAGCAAAGAGAGAAGTAGAGCTGAGAGAGAGCTTCTGAGAGAGAGTGGGCTACGGGAACTTGCTTGTGGGAAGACCTAACAGAAAGAAGGTCTGTGATGTCATTGTTTCCTCTGTTATCTGTTAATTCCTCAGACACAAGCACTGTCTGTTAATGTGAGATGATTTCTCAGAAAGAAGTCTGGTCTATTGGTCTGTGTTAACTTTTCAGACAGAAGCCCTGTCTGTTGGTCTGTTTTAATTATGAGATACACATATGTATTAGATGATATGTTTTCTTTAAGGATGTTGCTATGAATGTTATACTTTATTGAACAATGTTTAGTTTATTACTGAATAGAGTTCATTATACTATGCAATTAGACCCTTAAAATTATTCACAGTAACAGTTCCCAAGTGTGCTGCCATGATAGGCATCACATATGTACAAAAATATTTATAGCAACTCTTTTGGTGGTGGCAAAGAACTGGAAATTGAAGGGATGCCCATCAGTTGGGGAATGGCTGAACAAGTTGCGATACATGATTATGGAGGAATTCTACTGTGTTTAAGAAATGATGAAAAGGATTCTTTCAGAAAAAAACCTGGGAACACTTATATGAACTGACGCAAAATAAAATGAGCAGAACCATGAGAATATTGTACACAGTAACAGTAACATTGTACAATAATCAACTTGTGAATGGCAGCTATTCTTAGCAATACAATGATCCAAAATAACTTTGAGCAGGTTATAAAAATGCTATCCACTTCCAAAGAAAGACAGTGTCTGAATACAGATTGAAGCATACCTTTTTGGCTTTCTTTATTATTTGTGTTTTTTAGTTCTGCATTTTCTTTTGTAACACTGCTAATAAGGAAACATTTTGCATGACTATAGAGATATAATCTACATACAATTGCTTACCTTCTCAAGGAGAGGAGAAGAGAATTTGGAACTCAAAATTCTAAAAAACAAATGTTAAAAATGTTTGCTTATGTGTAACTGAGAAAAAAGCACAGAAGGAGGAGTATGACTGGACAATAATTCATACGAAAAAAGATATACAAGTTTTAGTATACTGCAAGTGAGATATGGTAGTTCAAAAAATAAATTCAGTCTTAGGCTAAGTTAATAAAAGCACAGGATTCAGAATAAGGGAGATATACAATTTTGCTGTAGTTCCTGGGTCAGAGCACATCTGGAGTACTGTATTCAGTTTCAGGTACCACATATAAAAAGACACTGACAATATGAGACAATCCAGAGGAAGCTGACCAGGATGTTGAGAGAGAGAGAGAGAGGGAGAGGGAGAGAGAGAGAGAGAGAGAGAGAGAGAGGGTGAGTGTGTGTCTGTGTGTGTTTAGCTACCCTTCACATACCTGAAGGGCTGTCATGTTAAAGAGAGATTATATTTGTTTTGCTTGGCCCTAGGGAACAGAACTATGAGCAATAGGGAGAAGTGGCAGAAACAGATTTTGGCTTCATATAAAGAAAAACGTTCCTAATAATTTGTTTTGGTTTTCCTACCTTTTTTATTGGCCAGCACCTTATGTGATTTTTTTTTAAGTTCATTTTATGATTAGATGTGCCAATGATAAGTGAAGGACCAAGTCTCTGTGTAGAAATGAATCTATTTATTGCTTATTGTATACTGAAACCAACAGTGTGAATCCCATTTTGAAAGATTTCCTTTCTCAGTGGAAGAATCAATTTATTTAACTAATTTATTTAAAGTCAGTGTTTCACAGTCAATAGAGAACTAACCTTGAAGGGAGAAAGATGTGGGTTCAAGTCCTGTCTCTGCCACATATTGACTGTATGATATTGGGTAAGTGACTTAAAACTCTGAATGCCCTATGTACTTGTAGAGAAAGTGCCAAACTGTACTGGCAAGTTAAGTACTTCCTTACTGAGGAGGTTCTATACCATCAACTATTAGAGAATAGCTTTCTTTGAAGATCATAACTTTATTATCTCTTAGCTTTCTTATGAAAAGGTCGGCTTTTTTACCTTCTTTAACTTTTGCAAGAAGCCTTACTGTACAGTATTATTTATTCCCTATTCCCCATTTAAAGCTCTATTCCTATTTTTCTAAAATATGGGACTTTTTCCAAAGTGATTCTTATGCTGGTCAGGCCATCTATCTTGAAATAACAAATGCCTCTCAAATTTACTGAATGTGTCATCTTTAGGCTAATTATGAAAACTAGGCTGCTAAGGGGGAAGAATTTTTGATAAGGCATGAATGTTGCTAGGACTAAGATTTGAAAGCAGAGAATTAACATAGATGTCTATTCCCTCACTCTTATTAACTTTCCCTTCCTACTCTTAAATCCCAGGGTATTTCTTTCCCCCTTCCCCCTTTTCCATTCTTCTCTCAAGATCCTGGGCTATAAGGAGCAAATTCAGAAGCAAGGAGCAGCATTATGACTTTGACTCCAGGAACAGAGACAAGAATAACTCACCCAGACAAAACATCTGTCAGTGGAGACCTGTTCTAACACAGAACCCCAATGTAGGTCTTTGGGTATCTTGTGATGGGTCTAGGTAGGACCTCTTTTTGCTTGGTGTACAACTTACTTGTTCTTTGGTACTATAATGCTTCAACTCCAGTGTGCTTTTGGCCAGGCTACATCCCCAGTATCAGCAGACCTTTCTATCTGTCTGCCTATGTCAACATGCAAAAATAACTTGTTACCTTCTTTTTTTAATTTACCTCTTAGGATTAGATCTGGTAGGTTTTCTAGAAGAGTTTAGAGGATTTAAGGGAGGGATAGCTTCACTATATTGCTTCCTTCTACTCTACAATCTTGGTCCTACTTCCCTTTCTAGTCTTTTCATATATTACTCTTCTCTCTATATTCTATAGTTCAGCAAATATTGCCCTACTCACTGTTCCTAACAGTTCTCATATCCATGCCTCTATACTGGCAGGCCCCCATGTCTAGAATGCATGCCCTCCTCATTTCCCTTTTTGGAATTAATGGCTCCATTCAAGATTCTGTTTATTTTCCACTATCAATACGAAGCCTTTCCCAAATCCTCACACCTACAAGCGTCCTCATTCCTCAAATTACCTTGTATACTTTTTGTATATTTGCATGTGTGCTGTCTGCCATTAGAATGCAAGCTCCTTGATGGCAGAGAGTACTTCATATTTCTCTTTGTATCTCTAGTGCTTGGCACAGTACCTGCCAAATAGTGCCTGCTGGTCGACTAGAACTTCAAATCCTTCAAAGTAAAACAGTATACTCAACCAAGATTAGGAGGGAAGCAGAAAACTGCGAAACTAGTGTTTGTGATAAAGGCCTCATTTCTAAAATTTATACAGGACTGAATCAAATGTACAAGAATACAAGTCATTCCCCAATTGATAAACAGTCAAAGGATATAAACAGGGAGTTTTTGGAGTAAGAAATTAAAGCTATCTATAGTCATGAAAAAATGCTCTAAATCACTACTGATTAGAGAGATGCAAATCAAAACAACTCTGAGGTACCACATCACACCTACCAAATTGGCTAACATGACAAAACAGGAAGATGATAAATGTTGGAGATGTGGGAGAGTTGGAATACTAATTGATTGTTGGTGGAGCTGTGTGCTAATAATCCAACCATTCTGGAGAACAATTTGGAACTATGCCCAATGGGCTATGAAAATGTGCATACCCTTTGACCCAGCAATATCACTTCTAGGACCATATCCCAAAGATATCATAAAAATGGGAAAGTATCCCAAGTGTACAAAATATTCAGAGCAGCTCTCTTTGTGGTGGCCAAGAACTGGAAATTGAGGGAATGGCTGAACAAATTTGTGATATATGAATGTAATGGAATACTATTGTGCTAAAAAAAATGAGGAACAGGAGGACTTCAGAGAGGTCTGGCAGTTACATGAACTCATGCTGAGTGAAAGGAGTAGAACCAGGATATCATTGTACACAGTAACAATCCCAGTGTGTGAGGAATTCTTCTGGTAGACTTAGCCCTTCTCACCAACACAAGGATCTAAAACATTCCCAAAGGACTCTTGAAGCAAAATGCCATCCACATCCAGAGAAAGAACTATGGAACTGGAACGCAGAGTAAAGCAGAATATTTTCTCTTGTGTTAACGTTTTGTTTTGTTTGGGTTTTTCTCATGGTTTCTCCTATTCATTTTAATTCTTCTATACAACATGACTAAAATGAAAATGTGTATAATAAGAATGTATGTGTAGAACTCACACAGCATTGCATGCCATTTCAGGGAAGGAGGATGGAAGGGTGGGAGAGAAAATCTAAGACTTATGGAAGTGATTATAGAAAAATGAAAACAAATAAATTAATAAAAAAAAGAAAAAAGTATCCTGCAAGTTTTCATCACTTTAAGAATGTTGTAAAAGGAATTCACACTGAGGTACAGGTTGCCCTCAAGGATGTACCTTCCAATGCTTAAGAGTGTATGAATTTAGAATTCAGATTAGAGTTTTTATGATTCTTTTAAGTCAAGAGGCATTTTTTGTGGATTTGATGGTCTCTTTATGCTCTAGAAACTATAGCTTTGCACCTCTGTCCTAACTGAAGGCTACCACAATGTATCAGGCCTTCATTTATTACTAGAACACCTAGGTTGGTGGGGTGGGGGTGGGGTCTAAATGAACACTAAGGATCCTGACCCAGTTTATAATATCTTTTTTTTATCACTTGTTTTGGAAGAGTGCAACTAAATTGCTGTTCTCAGATTGGAATCTATAAACCAATTTGATCCAGAAACATATTGAGATTGCATCAATTCTGCCTTGTTTTGCCACAACAATGCTAAAATCCTTCAATATCAATAAGTGCTCTGAGTCTTCTTTTTTTAATTTACCTCTTAGGATTAGATCTGGTAGGTTTTCTAGAAGAGTTTAGAGGATTTAGGGGAGGGATAGCTTCACTATATTGCTTCCTTCTTGGTCCTACTTCCCTTTCTAGTCTTTTCATATATTACTCTTCTCTCTATATTCTATAGTTCAGCAAATATTGCCCTACTCACTGTTCCTAACAGTTCTCATATCCATGCCTCTATACTGGCAGGCCCCCATGTCTAGAATGCATGCCCTCCTCATTTCCCTTTTTGGAATTAATGGCTCCATTCAAGATTCTGTTTATTTTCCACTATCAATACGAAGGTCAGACATATTGCCATGTGCAGAGATACTATCTAATATAGTTGGCTTCACTAAGTTATATGAGAAAAACATCTCAGCTCTCCATAATCATCAAATGCACCTTAGACACCAGGCTTCTCGCCACCAGCACATCAACAAAGAATAGGCCCTCAGACACTAGGCCAAACTAGGATCCAAGAAATAAAAAGAGGCCGCTGTTGATAATGATTATAGCTAGCATTTATATAGTACTTTTAGGTTTGTAAAGTGCTTTATAAATATTATTTCATTGCACCCTCACAAGTCTGGCAGGTATCTGCTATGTTATCCCCACTTTTCAGATGAGGAAAATGAGGCAGTAAAGGTTAAGCGACTTGCCCAAGGTTACACAGTTAGTGGGTATCTGGGGTTGGATTTGAACTACTGTAAGTCTAGTGCTCTACTTATTGTGTTGCATTTCTGACTGTACATCATCTTCAGACATCTTGGAAAGAAGTAAGCGTACTGCTGTTAAATGAGTTCTACAAGGCCATGATCATAAAACATCATTAAATGTGAAAACCTGAGTCCACTGGAAATTTCCAACCTAGGACCAGCAAACTGCCACTTCTTTCCCACCTATTCCTTGTGATTCTAAGCTGTTGGCTGCTTAAATGAAAGTCCTCTTTCTCTGTTTTCACCCCACACTCATTTATCTCCATTTACCTTGGCCCAAATTCTTCCTAAGTCTGTATTCTGCCCTGCCCCTCCTTTGCACTCTGCTGTTTCATTACACATTTTTTCTTGAAATCTCATACTTCTTCCCCTTATATTTTCTTCAATCTTCTTGTAGCCACAGGAAAAAAAAAAAACACATGCCTCCTTCCCTGAAGATATTGTAGCTCTGGTCATCTTCAGTACTAGGTACGCATTATCTCATGTGTGCTCTACACTGACACATATAGACCTCTCTATCCTATTTTTACAGAGCAAACTCCTCTTTTTGAGGGCTATTCAGTCTATATCACTTTATCCAAATCCTTATTAAAGCCATAAACTGGCTTTTAGGTCATTTCCCCTCCATTCCAAGAAATTCAGTATCTGACTTACAGTCTTCCTCTACATCACAACCCCTGTCCATGTACTTAGGGACTTCAATTTTGTACCCTCAAACAACCTAACCTCCTCATTCATCAACCTTCTTAATTTTTATGAGGTGATCTTCACTCTATCTCAGCCATACACGAGCATGATACAGCTTGTCTGTACATACTGTTTGCACATGGTCTCTCTCATGAGACTGAAATCCTTAAGAACAGGGATTGTCCTTTACCATTCTCTGAATCTACAGGTCTTGGTAAAGTACCTGTCATATAGCAGGAGCTTAATAAATATTTGTTGACCGTCCTGATTGATTTCACCATTACCTATACCTCTTAGACCACTATGTTCCAAAATTCTGTATCCTAGCACCTTGTTCTCTTTCTCACTATTCTGCAACATCATTATGACCTCAAGTCACTATGCTCCTCCTTGCTCTCCTAATCCAAAATTTCTACTCTGGTCTCATTTTCCCTCCTTCACAGTCTTGACTATATAGCACTTTAACTATAAATACTGTTTTCTACTATTGAGTAACCTGACCTCTTTTTCTTTGCCAAACCCCAACCATGGGTTTTCCTTACCATCTGCCTTTTATAGTCAGCTAAGTGGCCTAGTGGATAAAGTACTGGATTGATTTGGAGTCTGGAAGACCTGAGTTGAATCCTGCTTCAGACACTAGTGGCTTGACCATCTTAACATCTCTCTGCTGCAAGTTTTCTTATTTGCAAAATGGAGATAATAACCATAACTAACTGACAGGTAGTTTGGGGGATCAAATGAACTAATATATATATACATATATATGTATGTATATATATATATATATATATATATATATATATATATATGTAAAGAGCTTTATAAACTTTAAAATTCTACATAGATATTAGCTGTTATTACTACCTTCTACTCACATGCTGCTGAAACTTGACCTTACACACTCACGTTGGCCTAGTCCACTATACACTTGTGTCACTTCCTCTCTAGATCCTTGTTGCTGTTTGGCACCATGCAACAATCCCATTCCTTTTTCCTATTTTACTAAGAAAGTGGTTATCAGTCCCAAGTTGTTTCCTTTCCTTTTTCTCATCCTTCACAGCTTCTCACTCCTTCTTTTGCACTTGTCTGTTGGAGAGATGCGGTTCTTCACTTTGCCTCGGTCAAACTCTGGCTGTGTATCTCTATTTCTCTTGTCTTACAGAAGCTTGCTCTATGGTCATCATTCTCACTCCCTCTAAGCTTTCATTTCTTCTCAATTCCTGGCTTCTTTCCTCCTGCCAACAAACATGCTAAGGTTTCCTCTACCCTAAAACACTTCCAAGTGAACTCCCCAACTTTTGTCCTAGATTTCTCCTACTTTTCACGGCCATTCTCTTAGAAAAAGCCACTTAGTCATTTCCTCTACTTTCTTGGACCTTTGAAATAACTCTACTACTTACCTGAAACTAGTTTCTGCAAGCATTACCAGGGATCTTATAACTGCTAAATCCACTTGCCTTTTCTCTGTCATCATTCTTCCTGATCTCTCTGCAATTTCTGACATTGTTACTATTTTCTCTTCTTGGATACTATCTTCCCTTTTGTGAAATGCTCTCTGCTAGTTCTCTTCCTAGCATTTAAACACTGTTTTTTTTCTCCTTTCCTGGATCACCATTCATGGCCCAGTCATACCCCAAGATTTGCACTGGTCCCCTCATCTCAATTCTCAAGCACTGCTTCAAACCATGCCACCTCTACCCACCAGAGATTTCTCCCCAGAAACCTAGAAGACACGAATAAGTGAGCTATTGCTTTATCCTGTCCCTAATTAAGGCTACATAGCTCCAAATCATGATGCCTCTATCCAAGTCGTCACTCTGACTTCCCTTCCACCAGAAACTTGGGACTCTATTAGAGAACATCGTGGATCCTAATAGATGACCTTTCACTTTATTTTGCTCTCAACCAAGCTTTTATTTCACTTCTAGGAAATTATTTTCAAACAGTGCATGGCTGCCCACTTCTATTTTCCATCTTCCCTTTATATGCTGTCTTCCTCCAAAAGAATGTTAGCTCCTTGAGGGTAGGGACTAAGTTGGTTTCTTTTATCTGTATGCCTGGTATATAGCACAATGACTGGAACACAGTAAGGACTTAACAAATTCTCTTTTTTCTTCTTATTTCCTCTCTCTGTCCCTTCCTCCTTCCCTTTTTTCCTTCCTTCCTTTCCTCCCCATTATCTATTATTTCTCTTTTTTCTCTGTGTGTATGTATACACACACACACATACATACATATATATGTACATATACACACACACATTCCTTCTCTTAGCCATCTTATTAGCTCCCATGGGTTCAATCAACAATTCTATGCAGATCAAATTCAAATCACTACAACTCACTGCACTTTCTCCCCTGAGCTTCAAGAACACGTCACTAATTACCTCCTATATATCCGGATATTCTGAGAGAACATCC
>CM053769.1:367945703-368016144 GCA_028658325.1 Potorous gilbertii
GGTATTGACCCGTTTTTCATGCTTTTCTTGCATCTCTCTCATTTCTCTTCCCAGTTTTTCCTCCACCTGTCTAACTTGATTTTCAAAATCCTTTTTGAGCTCTTCCAAGGCCTGAGCCCATTGGATATCTATTTCATATGTTTAGGATACAGAGGCCTTGACTCCTATGTCTTTACCTGATGGTAAACATTGGTCTTCTTCGTCAGAGAGGAATGGCGCAATCATCTGTTCCCCAGGAAAATAACCTTCTATGGTCTTATTTTTTTTCCCCTTTTCTGGGCATTTTCCCAGCCAGTTAGTTGACTTCTGAGATTCCTGTCCACTCCCCTCCACCCCCACCCCTAGGTCTGCCCAGCTAGTGCTTGGGGTCTGAGATTCAAATGCTGCTTCCCAGCCTCAGGGCTTTCAGCTGCAGGCCTGACTGCTATTTAGGGTAAGATTAAATCAGGTTCTCAGGTGGGGGCAGGGATGCCTCCCAGGTTCGGTGCCCTCAGGGGGTTTATGCAGAGACCTTTTGTAATGGAGCTGCTGCCGAGCTCCTGCCTGCTCTGGGAGCCTCTGGCTGCCCGCTGCCTCTGCAGCTGCCTCTGCCGCTGCCTCCCGAGGGGGCCCGAGTCATGGAGACACCCCGCTCCCCTCTCAGCCCATCCTGGCGTCTCTTTCACTGACCTGTGCATCTGTGGGTGGAGGGACCTTCGTGGCTGCTGGAGATTCTGTCCCTGAAGCCTGCTTGGATCTGCTCGCTCTTCTCAGTGCCGCGCGGCCAGGGCAGGGCAGGGCTTCGCTCCTGTCTGGTGCGTGATGGAACTTTGGGATCAGTTTTTCAGGGCTCTCTGGAACGGAAATCTCCTTCACCCCGTTGCTGCGCAGCTCCACTGTTCCAGAATTTGTTGGGAGTTCTTTTTATAGATAATTATTGGCTGTGGGTTCGGAGCTAGCATATGTGAGTCTTTCTACTCCGCCATCTTGGCTCCGCCCCCAAAAAACCTTCAATGTTGAGGAAAACTTCTTGGTTAGCAACTAGTCTCTTCCATTTTAACGATCCCCAATTGAGTCAATTATCTTTACAGATAAGTTGGGGATTGGTTCTTGCCTTCCTAAGGCCAAGTCAAAGGTTAGTACAGCATCACTATTTTCTCGCTGAGGATAATACTGTTACCAGGTCACCCTGCCAGGATTCCCATTATCTTGTTGCCAAGTCTCTGCATCTGGGCTCTTGATCCCGGGTTCCTGACCACCTGTACTCAGAGATAGTGTTTGGCGCTGACCTTTGTGACCTGGCTCCAACTTTCAGTATTCTCACTCCAAATTACTCCTAATCTCTGAAGCCCTGACACTGGTTTACAAGGCTGTAACTAACTCTAAAGTACACGAGGTAAAATAAATAGGTTTGACTTTTTACAAATACATCTTAATTTGACATATTCTACATTTCACAATGGGAAACTCTAGTCCTATTATCACTAATTGAGGCATAAGATGTTACTTTAGTAAATGATCAGCCTGGACAACAAAAGAATAAGCACATAGAAGAACTGATCAAACTATCCATGGTTGCAGTTTTCATCTCTAAGGTTCTTTAAAGTTTGGAGAGTCTATTATTTTATTCTCAGAATGATAATTAAATACACAGTGATCATATGCACAGTTTCAGTTTTGAAACATTTTTCTCAATACACAAGGGACAAAATATAATTCTCAAAATACATATACATACATGTTATATGAACATTTATAAGATATAAATGTCTTAATATTGAGTTCTTTATCTACATGATAGTTTCTGTATTTGTCCAGCCCATGGTTTAAGCTCAAATCAACAAAAGTCTATATTTTTCAGAGACCAATACTCCCTATGAGACTTAACCTTACTCATTATAAATAATCAAATAACAACATAAGAGAGAGTGGATGGGCAGAACAAATTTTTAAAAGCTGCACTTTCATTGGAAATCAGTTAAATGGTCAATTAAACATGTCTCAGGAGATTAAGGGCTATTTACCTTAATAAAGGTGGAAAAAAAATCAAATAAATGTACATAGAGAGAAGGGTACATTTTTTTCAACAAATAGATATCATACTTTAATTTTAGGTAAAATTAATAACTAAATTTTACTTACTAATTGAGATAGCAGAGGTGGAAGAGCATGATATAAATCGAAGAAAAGATCCAAAGTTTCTGACTCCAGGAAAACTGAAAAAAAAAAATTCTTCTAACTTTACTACTTTGAATTTGTAGATCACTTGTCTTCCAAGGGGCTTAACTATTGAAGAAATGGCGCCATAAAAATAATTGCCAACCACAGTGCTTAGCAAAAAGTAAGTGCTAAATAATTGCTTTTTCAATCATTCAGTTGAAAACCTAGCAAGGAGAAACACTTTTAAAGGTAAAGATAATTTCCAGTTTATGGTCTGAATGTTTTTAGGGAAATATTTTTAAATGCAGAGATAAAAAATGAATTAGACAACGTAATTTTCCTTTAACATAATAGATTTTCTAGTTAGTTTTACAGGGAAACTCCTCAGTTCTACAATATCAAATGCTAGGAGTTGACACACTATTTTCCAAAACAGTTTTTTTTTTCCTTTTGCTTCTTTTAAAATGAAATACCTAGATCACCTTTTGGTCAGGATTTCAAAAAATAATTTTAAAGTTTAGATAAGGCAGTGGAGTGGGCAGGATCCTATTAAATTCTATTACAGATATTTATGTAGAGGTATCTTAGCTATTTCAGGAAAAAGGTCCACTTAATTCCTCTATGGATGTGCCAAGAGTGAAATACAGTTTAAAGGAAGTTATCACTGTTTTGTTGGGTGTTTTTTTTGAGGCCTTAATGTTCACCATTCCCACTAGTAGAACTTAATCTTACTTGTTCTCCAAGTTGTTGGAATCTGTACTGTGCAAAGATCATCTGCAGATTCATCGGCTGAACTGCCAATGAAGTCAAAATTAAGACAGTTGAGGACAAGTTTCAACACCTGCATTACCACATTTTGTTGAACTTCATCCTGAAGATTTAAAGGTTTTGCCAACACCTAAAAAATTTCAAAATTATTGAATATCTTACATAAAACAGATAAATATTTTCTGTAAATTAACAGTTCTAAATTTTCAATCGAAAACTATTCTTTCATTTCATGTTAAATTAATGAATATGGTTTCCAAAGATTACACACTAGTACACTTGTTCTAAAAGACAGCTTCCTAAGAACAGTAGGGGAAAAACCCACAATGTTAAAATCACTATTCTTCAACTTCTGTAATATCCTGGATTTGTACTCTTTTATTTTGGCTCTTTGGGAGTGACATCTTTCACGCTTTATCTCAAACTGAATTAACTTCAGTTTTGGAATACTAGCACCCTTTGAAGCTTATTAAAAAAAAAAGGTAGCTTTGGGACAAATAAAAGAAAGTACTACTTTTCACAGCAGGATGCAAATTTATGGAACTCATTACCTTTAAGAGTGAAGGCTAAAAATATAAGTTCAAAAAGAGTTCAGTTAATTTCATATATGATAGAATCATAAAAAGAAAGAATATAAAGAAGCCCATTCTTTGTGAGGTTCTTAGACACAGAGTAGGATGTGGCTCCTAATAGCTCATTGACATATTCAGATTGTCATTCCTTCCACTTCTGCCAATGGAGGTGGAGAATGGTAGCAGTCTCTCTAGGTCATTTGTCTAACTTCTAGGTAGGATTCAGTTAAGGCTAAGCAACTCTGGCACCTGAGGACTCATGCTAATTGCACTTCGCACTTTCAGAGAAATGTTCTTTCCTTCCCCATTATATCCCTTGGCTAGGACAGGATTGAATGAGATAACCATTCTCTCTCTTTGTTCTAGGAGTGATCACCATGTCTTTGGGCTCTGTCTGCACTTCAGAACTAGGTTAAAATTAAGTGACCCTGACACTTTCTTGTTCCCTTTTTCTTTTCTCTCTGTTAGGATTGTAAGTTCCTTGAAGGAAGACTTTTTGAATTTGGCCTTTGTGCCCCTAGTACATGATAGAGTGCCTTGAACATTAACATTAATGCAATTTAATTGATCCTTTAAGGGAATCCAGGATAGCTTGAAGAGCAAAGGGGCAAGAGAAATGCTTAACCTTTAGCGGTAACTGAATAAAAACCATGCTCAGTAATAAAATATCCTTCAGTGCCACTGTTAGAGATAAGAGTATTAGGCGGGAGTATTAGTCTAGCTCTTTCTGACAGTTCTTATGCTATGCTATCCCAGTACTGATACAAACTAAAAATCTTAAAAAACAAAACAAAACACTTCTGAGTATGCTGACAGCACAAGACTTCTTAAACATCATAGGGTAATGTAATTAAGAATTACATGAGTGAATTTTACACAATGTTGTTGTTTGTCCTTAGTTTTTGAAGAAGATCAATAATATCAGGGGTGATGTCTTGACTTTGTGAATTGGATGTGAGGCAGAGCTGCACAAAGTTATCATCCTTACTGACTCTTCCAGAATCATCAAAGTCCAATGGCGAGACAAAAGTCAAGATGACTGGCAATGGCCCAGGATGCAGAAGACCTTAGAGTCTTCAAAATCTTTGATATCTGACCAAGCTGTAAGAGCTCCACAGCACCTGCTTTAGCTACTTTCATGGCCACTGGAACAAATTATTCTCATCTGCCCATTCTACTGGGTTAAGTCTTGGCATGCTTGGGGCAGACATCCCCCTAACTCATCAACAGGTTTGAGGCCTATCAGTAACCCTGGTTTATCTCGTCTGCTGGGATACTTTTACCAGAGTGTGGTTGCTGTGCCTGCTACAGATCTTATTTTATTTTATTTTTTAAATAAATTTATTTAACTTTTTACATTCATTTTCACAAGATTTTGGGTTCCAAAATTTTCTCCCCATTTGTCCCCGCCCCCCTCCCCGATACACTGGACATTCTAATTACCCATATCACCTATCTGCCCTCTCTTCTATCATCCCTCCCTTCCCTTACCCCCTCTTCTCTTTTGTCCTGTAGGGCCAGATAACTTTCTATTCCCCATTACCTGTATTTCTTATTTCCTAGTAGCAAGAACAATACTCAACAGTTGGTCCTAAAACTTTAAGTTCCAGTTTCTCTACTACAGCTCTTGAAGCCACAGGTAAGTGTCAGTAAGTGTCACAAAACTTGAATGGACTCCACCTTTTCTGGAAGCCAGGTGAAACAGTAGACAGAGTGCTTGGCTGAAGTCAGGAAGACTTGATTAAGCCCAGCCTCTGAAACTTAGTAGCTGTGTGACCCTCAGCAAGTCACTTAGCCCCAGTCTGCCCCAGTCTGCCCCAGTCACCACAAAATAGGGATGTATAATACCACCTATTCCCCAGGATTGCTTTGAGGATAAAGTGAGGTACTATTTGTAAAGTGCTTAGGCAAGTCTTAAAGTGCGATATGTAAGAGATTAGTGTTATTGTTACTTTAATTATTATTAAATGAACCTTGGTTTGCAGAATAATTTTTATGAGAACCTCTGACACTGTTTTACTACCTTTCAACACTAATCCAAAAGATGACTAGAGGAATCTGAAAGCAGGTGAACCTACCTCAAGTACCTGGTAATTGTTACATCAAAAAAAAGGTTTCATGTAAAAGGCAAATGCAAGTTAAATAAATTATCTATGGATTTGATTTCATCTCTGTTCCTAGTGCTACAGCCTATAGATAAGATGCAAATTATCAATCTAGAAATCTTAGGAAAAAGAAATGTCATCATGCTAACACAAAAGTATTCTGTTAGTTGCAAAGGTTAGAAATGCAAAATTAGACCTTATATGTGAATTTCAAATATCCAAAATATACCAATATAGTTTCTGCAGAAAATTGTGAAATGTCTTACTTCTTTTAGGAGTGAGCACGCCAGTACTAAAATGTCCTTGAGAGATGTATCCTTGAATGAAGTAGCTATTTTTCGGTGTTTTGCTGAAGGTCTAGAATAATCAACCTAAAGGGACCAGTACAAACAAAATTATTTAAAGAAATGAAAAAAATTAAAATATGAATCCCTTGTTACAAAAATGATAATCTCAAAATTAAATAATGAGGCTGACAAATCCAAATTATCTAACAACAATTTGATGTTTATGAAAAAAGTGTGGTATATAGAATACAAGAAAAAATAAAACTGCAAGTCATCATCTTCATTGTACAACTTCTGAAATGGGTGACATCTCACTGTGTTGAAGTCTGTTCATTTGCAAAATCCTCCTCTAAAACCCTGATAGGAATCAATTCACCCGTTCATCATTCATTCCTTCTCTCATTTACAAAAAAAAGGAACTCACAAACTTCTGATGTTGTCTGAAGTAAAGTAGAAAGGAATTGTTTGTAGTAAGAAATGCTTCTCAATTAATAGATTTGAGTTATCGGCATAATAATAAATACTGTGGTTAAGATTACATAATTTCAACAAAGTATCATTTTCAGTGCTTGTAAGTGTCTTTAAAACGTTCCTCAAACTTAAGAATATATCTGCACACAACCCAAAATGGGCAAAAGTTCATTATTTATAAACAACCCACTGGAGATATTAAGCAAAAAGGTTAGAAGTAAAAGTTCTCTAAAGGAAGGGAAGTTTCCAGTACATGCTTATGTCACCTTTGTGTTAACAATGCTCTAAAAGAAATAGTATTTCTACCTTATGCAAGGGAAAAAGAAAGTGTATGTCTGCAGAAGATCCATGGTAGGTTTGTCCTAAGAGCTAAAAGATAAGCATTTTTAATTATAGAAGATATACTTCTACAATAAAAAAAATCCTTGAATTTAGCTTGGAAAAAAAGAATGTCTAAGTGAATAAACTAAAGTAGTGTGTCAGATTAAAAATAACCAACATACCTTTGTTGTCTTAAGGACAAAATAAAACATAGTGTTTGTGATCATTTAAAAAGTCCATACAAAATGAAGAAGAAAAATGAATTCTGAGCAATTTCTTAGGTGTATATGTAGTCTTGTAAGGACTTGTAGGGAAGAAATTGTGCTTCTGAATTGAGAAATTTGAAACTGGGGCATAAGCAAAGGTAAATGTTGCTAATGCATTGGATTGGGAGTCAAAGGGCCCAAATAGTAGTCCTGGTTCTACTGAGGAAGCTCCATATAATCTTCTGGAGTAATTCATCTTTTCATCTGTAAAATGAGGAAACTGGACATAATAATAGTAATTTTATTAGCCTATACTCTGCCTCACATTGTACTAAGCACTTAAAAAACATTATCTCATTTGATCCTCTGAAGTAGATGTGGAGGGAACTGAGGCAAACAGTTATATGACTTACCTAGGGTTACACAGCTAGTAAGTGTCTGAAGACAAATTTGAACTCAGGTCTTCCTGTCTCTAAAGTTCTATCCCCTGAGCCACTTAGCTGCTCAGTAATGATGAGAGGACTTCTAAGTTTTTCACAAGTTTTACAGTATAGAGTGACAGATCTAGTAGATGTTCAATGAATACGAGTTGATAACAATGAAGTTCTAAATTTGGTATAAGCAAAAAATAGGTCATACTATTGAACTTGCAAAGCTGATTCACATGCTTTACTTGATGCTGTCATCCCTTTTTGAAAGATGATGGCTTATTCATGGAAACCACTTTTTATTAACAACCCATTTCCTATAAACTGCTTTATTTTGAGAATAAAATACACAGTATAATATGGTAAAAGACTATTTGTTTAGTGATAGCTCTACAGAAAGCTGAATACCCAGTCTGAGATTTCTACCACTAGGAGAGGAAACATGATGGAAGGAGCATTATATATATAGCCAGAAAGCCTAGGTTTCAAGCCTCTTCTCTATTACTCTCTGACCCTGGGTGGGTCATTTACCTTTACTGTTTCCTATTTACACTGTTCCTTCACTTTCCTCATCTGTAAAATGGGAAAAAAATATTTTTACTATATCCCTCATAAATTGGTTGTATGGAGAGCACTTTGAAATGAACTGAATTACTGCCACCATCATCATCATCATCAACGGTCACTAGACTCTGTTACCTGCCTTGTGTTTTAAGGAACTGTCTGATCTTGTAGTGCTAGATAAAGGAATAGGAAACAGAAACAAGAAGGAAGGTTTTCTAAAATACTCAGAAAAACTGTCGCAGCTGTGTGGCCCTGGGCAAGAGGGCTAGAAAAGCATCAGCTTTCTGGGGGTCAATTTCCCCACCTGGAAAACAAGGTAATCTTCAGGACAGAACTCATTATTTGTTTTAAAACCAGAATAACCACTGCCGATTTTAGCAAATCTTTTTACAAATGTGGGATAATTTTCTAATGTCTAGGTCAGTCTAAGTAGAAAATACAGCAAAGTAACTTGGTTGTGGTTCCAGGCACACAGGCTGTGTACTTCACTACAAAGAGACTTCTGAACCACAGAAATGGCCCCAGGCAACATTCTCTTTAGGAGCCCAATCATTCCTATGTCACATTGCTGCATTCCCTTTTGTTACAAGACTATTTTCTATGAAACCCGACTCTTGCTTTTGTTCACAGTATAACCAATGTAACAGCAGAGGCGAGCAGGAGCAGGTGACTGTATGCTCAGCTGCTGTGCGAAGCACTGCATCTGAAAATCCCCACTGCAGGGTGGACAACTCTGCCTGTACGTGGCACTATTCCAAGTGGCCTGTGCTTTGATCAACCCTGCTGGGTGAGCATTGTTGAAAATCAATTCACCAAAACCCTTTTCCCTTTTATTTGTAAAAGAATAAGCAACATGGTGGTTTGCTTCTCTTGAGTATTTAATTTTCTTCTTATGGTTACTGTATTATTATATACAAAGAAGATAAAAGGATGCCCATGGGGCACTGACCATGTCTAATTCTATGTTCTGGACAGTACCACATACTGTTGTTGTTTTCAATAATATTGAAACAGTTCCAATCTCTAATTGCATCACTCATTAAATAAACAAAGAATGTCATGTGAATACTCTGTAGTTTTCTGTTCACTAAAAATATCCTGACAGAGGGATGGAAAACATGAGCCACAAATAAAGTCAACAAAGAAATATAAGTATGAGAATAACCTCAGAGTTCCCTTAAAAGGTAAAAGCTTACCAGGTTCATTTCTTGAGTCAATTCAGAAAGGATTATCACCCCTATTACATAATGGTCCACGGTACCCTTGGAAGAAAATAAATTACAGATCTCAGTGTAGGTAGAAAAGTTGATTCACAAATGTGTAAAACTAGGTGACGTTAACAAATGAAGTTATACTTGGCACGGTACAACTCACCTAGAAATATAGGTTTATGATCACAATACAGGAAATTAACTCTTATGGATTTTACCAGAGTCAGCACCAGACAATTCAGATTCATTCTCCCCTGAGTTCTAGTTCTGTGTCCACCACAATCTAGCTGAAAGGGACTTTGTTTCCCTGTACCTAAGATAATATTAGCTCTTTGCAGCTATCATAGTTTATGATTCTATTTTGATAGCATATGGATTTGTAAGGGAAAAGCTGTCATAAACAAAGGCATAGTGGTAATCGACATATTGAGCCCTCTGCACCCATACCAAACTGAACTTTAAAATAAATCCGAACTGAGTCTCCTGTTTTACACAAGGCTGTGAACAAGAAAAAAAATTCCCTTTAGCTATGTAAATGTGTTTAGAGGCTGCTAAGATAGCTGTGTCTAATAAATAATTAATAAATAGTTTGGTAAATGAATTTAAGTTCCTGGATCTAATTCTGAATATGATCACTTAAGCCTCTTCGGTATTATTAGCTCATGTACATTTATTTATAATATACCTATAATCAAGGCATCTAAATTTCCATGTATACTAGAGTAACTACATAGCTATCAAAAAGTATAGAGTTTAACTGCTTCCACAACATGTTTAATTTAATCAGCTTTCAATTTAACCATGACAACTTCCTCCAAATCAAAATTTTGATTTTAAAAATGCACATCATTAGCATAAGCTACCCACTGCAAATTCATAGTAAAAGCATGTATATAAAAAATATAAAATTCAATTATAGCAAAAGCAAAAAAATCACTGCTAACACTGATAATATACTTTTCAGTGAATTGATAGGCTTTCCTAGTCATTCTGCATTGACAATATAAATTACCTTTGGGCAAAAGAAACAATGCACAGTCCTGGTACTTTTGCAACTTAAACTAAACCTCAAACAATTCTTGACATATGAAAGCGATATCTACTACAGGCAGCCAAAGAGTAAAGCACAACTTTAACTAAATCTAATCCTCTAACTGATACTTCCTAGGACAATGCTATATCATTCACTGAAAAGGTGGAATCTTATTTACTATCACATTCTGTGATAAGGTTAAGAGGATGGGGCTATTGGCTGAAGAGAAAGCACATGAGGGAGTTCTCCTGGCTATCATAACTACTGAAAGCTATCAGGGAGCATGTACCACAGACTCCTCAAGTTGCAAGAGATGCTATTTGGAAAAATTGTGTTTGGCAATTCAGTCAACATGGACACCTCTCATATGCTGAAAAGTGCACTGGACAAATAGGCCTTACTTTCCCTGTGTATAAAATAAGAGAGTGGTTAAGATGATCTCTAGAGAGTTTTCCAGCTCTGAGTCTACATTTCTCTGAAATGTTAGCAAGTGCCAACATATTTTTTACATTCTCTTTGAAAAGAGGAAATACTTTTGTCTTTTAAAGGAGAATAACTCCACTGATTGCTTTTATATATCTGGGAATAGCCTTCTTGAGCTTTCTGTCATTTTAGATCAAAAATGTCAATGAGAACCTCTTTAGTTAGTCAAGCTATAATGTTAAAGCTCATCCTTCTCTAACAAAATTGTAATTCTGCCTTTGGTGTCATAATATGTACCTCGCTGAATGATAACCAAAATAAGCACTAGAATTCCTAAGATCTTAGGCTTGGAGGTCTGGAAGGAAACTCAGAGATCATCTGGTCTATATTTTTAAAATGCGAAAACCTAGGCCTTGAAAAGTATCTAATCATTTGCTCAGGGTCAGACAGGTTTGACAGAAAAAGAATTTTAAAAAAAATTATTTTGAAATTAAACACATAATGACCAAAAAACAGAGAACACAATATAAAAAGAGCATTAAATATAAAACCATGAATTGGAATTTCACAGTTTACTTTTTCTGAAAAATGATGTAATAAATACTATATATCATTTTCAAAGCAACCCTGTTTTCCTGAGCTTCCTGGTAAGTTTTATTTTATTCTCTGTTGTATACTTTTATTTTCCTCCCTTCCTCCCTACCAACTAATAGAGAAGGTTACCATTAGACACAAATATACATATATATATATATATATATATATATATATATATATATGTATATATATATAAAACCTTACTATACATACTTCTATTTATCAGTTCTTTCTCTGAATATGGATAGCATCTTCCTTCATAGGTACTTTGTAAATGATTTGAGTACAATACTCAAAATGACTTAGTTGTTTAAAGTTATTCTTACAACATTATTGCTGTTACTATGTACAACATTCTCCTGATTCTGTTCATTTCACTCTTCACTATTTCATAGAAGTATTTCCATACCTTTCTAAAATCAACCAGCTCATCCATAACAATTATATACCACAACTTGTTTAGCCATGCCCCAATTGATGGGCATCTCCTAAATTTCCAGTTCTTTGCCACCACAAAGAGAGCTGCTGTAAATATTTTAGAGCATGTAAGTTCTTTTCCTGTTTTTCCCTAATCACCTTGGGAAACACACCTAACAGCAGTACTGCTGCGTCAAAGGGTAGATACACTTTTCTAACTTTTTGGGGTAATTCCAGATTGCTCTACAGAATTCTTGGATCAGTGCACAGTTCTACCAATAGGGAATTAGTGTCCCAAATTTTCCACATTCTTTCCAACTTTTGTCACTTTTCCCCTTCTAATGTTTTAGCAAATCTGATAGGTATAAGATAGTATCTAAAGGTTGTTTTAATATGCATTTCTTTAATCAATAGTGATTCAGAGAATTTTTTTCATATGGCTACATATTGCTTTGATTTCTTCATTTAAAAACTGCCCATTCATAGCCTTTGACCATTTATCAATTGGGAAATGCCTTATATTATACATTTGATGAAGCTCTCCATATATTTGAGATCTGAGACCTTTATCTGAGAAACTAGTTATAAAATTTTTTCTCCCAATTTCCTATTTTCCTTCTAACCTTGGCTCCATTGCTTTTATTCGTACAAACCCTTTTTAATTTAATGCAATAACAATTATCCATTTTACATCTCACAATGCTCTCTTATTTATTCATAAACTCTTCTCTATTTATAATTTTGATAGGTAACACACTCCATGTTCTTTTAATTTTTTTATATGCTCTCCCTTTATATCTAGGTCATGTATCCATTTTGACTTTATCTTAGTAAATGGTATAAGATACTGGCCTATGCCCAATTTCTGACAGACTATTTTCTAGATGTCCCAACAATTTTTTTAAACTAAATAATGAATTCTTATCCTCAAAGCTTAAGTCTTTACATTTATTAAACACAATGTTATTATATAATAATTTGCTACTGTGTATTATGTCTACTCTCTTTCACTAATCTACCTTTCTATTTCTTAGCCAGTACTCAATAATTTTGTTAATTATTGCCTTATTGTATCTTTGAAGGTCTAGTACTGCTATGAACCTCCTTCCTTTACTTTTTTTTCATTTATTTCTTTGATATTCTCGACCTTTTGTTCTTCCAAATGAATTCTGGTATGGTTTTTTCTAGCTCAGTAAAATAACTTTTTGTTTCGGTAAAATGGTCATTTTTATTACATTGGCTCTGCCTACTCCATGAATAAATCTGACTTTATTTGCATAAAAAGTATTTTATAATTATGTTCATAAAATTCCTGGACTTGTTTTGATAGGTATTTTACACTCTTTGGTTATTTTAAATGAGTTATCTCTTACTATCTCTTCTTGCAGGGCTTTACTGGTGATATAAGGAAATGCTGATGATTTCTGTGGGTTTATTTTATATCCTATTACCTTACTAAAACTAAAATTATTGTTTCCACTAACTTTTAAATTCAATCTTTAAGATTTTCCAAGTATATCAATCATATCATCTGTAAAAAGAGATAGTTTTATTACCTCCTTGGTCCATTCTAATTCCTTTAATTTCTCTTTCTTCTCTTATTGCTAACATTTCTAACATAATACTAAATAATAATGGTTACAGTGGGCATCTTTATTTCACTCCTGATCTTACTGGGAAGGCTTCTAGCTTGTCTCCACAACAAATAAGGCTTGCTAAGTTTAGGTAGATGTTTCTTTTCATTTTAAGGAAAAATCATTTATGCCTATGATTTCAAAGGTTTTTAATAGGATGGAGTGTTGTATTTTAGCAACAACTTTTTTCTCTATCTTGATATAATCATATGATTTTTGTTATTGATAAAATTAATTATGTTAATGCATTCCTGGTATAAATCCCACTTGGACACAATATATAATCTTTGTAATATATTGTTGTGGTCTCCTAGCTAGTATTTTATTTAGGATTTTTGTGTCCATATTAATTAATAAAATTGATCTAGAAATTTTCTTTCTCTTTTTTGCTCTTCCTGTTTTAGGTATCAGTATATATTTGTTTCAAAAAATGAGTTTGGTAGGAATCTTGCTTTGCTGATTATTCCAAATTCCAAATCTTTGCCTATTATTAACTATTATTTAATACTGGAATTAGTTGATCTTTAAATATTTGGTAGAATTCACTTGTAAATCCATCTGGTCCTGATATTTTTTCCTTAGGAAGCTCATTTATGGCATGTTCAATTTCTTTTTCTAAAATAGGCTTATTTAGAAATTCTATTTCCTCTTCTATTAATCTAGGTAGTTTATATTTTTGTAAATATTCTTCCACTGTTAAATTTATTGACATATAACTGGGAAAAATAACTCCTTATAATTATTTTGATTTCATTTTCATTAGTTGTATATTCACCTTTTCATTTTTAATACTAGTGATTGAGTTTCAATCTCTCTTTTCTAAAAATCATACTGACTGCTGATTTATCTATATATTACTTTTTTTTTTACATAAAACCACTCAATTTTACACTCAATTTTATTAATCTCACCTTTAATTTTTAAGATTTCTAGTGTGGTGTTTAGGGAATTTTCATTTGCTTTTTTTTCTAGTTTTCTTAATTGCATACTCAATTCATTGGTCTGCTCTTTCTCTATTTTATTAATATAATAAGCATTTAGAGATACAAGCTTTCCTCTGATAACTGCTTTTGCTGCATCTCACAAATTTTGATATGTTGTCTCATTATTGTCATTTTTAAATGAAATTTCTGATTTGTTCTTTAATCCACTCATTCTTTACATTACTTAATCTTCAATTAGTTTTTAATCTGTATTTCCATGATCCCTTATTGAATATAATTTTTATTGCACTGTGATCTGAAAAAGATGCATTTAATATTTCTGTATTTTACTATATAGTTTTTATGCCCTAATATATGGTTAATTTTTATAAAAGTATCATGTACCACTGAGAAAAAGGTAAACTTCTTTCTTTTCCTATTCAGTTCTCTCCAGATATCTATTATATCTAGCTTATCTAAGATTCTATTCACCTCCTTAACTTCTTTCTTATTTATTTTTTTGGTTAGATTTACCTCATTCTGAGAGGGGAATGCTAAAGTCCCCCACTATTACTCTCTATTTCCACTTGTATTTCATTTAATTTTTCCTTCAAAAATTTAGATGCTATAGAATTTGATGCGAATATGTTTAGTACTGACATTGCTTCATTTTTATGGTGCCTTTTATCATAATGTAGTTTCCCTATTTATCTCTCTTAATTAAGTCTATTTAAGCTTTAACTTTGTCTGAGATCATAATTGCTGCCCCTTTTTTTACCTCAGCTGAAGTATAATTTTGCTCCAGGTCTTTATTTTAACTCTGTATGTAGTTCTCATTGTTGGATTCTGATTTTTAATCTATTCTGCCATCTGCATCTGTTTTATGGGTGAGTTAATTTCATTCACATTCAAAATTCCCCTCTATTCTGTTTTACCTCACCATTATCCTTTTCACTCTCTCTTCATCCCTATACTTTCTCACAAGTCTGATTTATTTCAAACTATTACCTTCTAATCCAGACCTTTTTAAAGAATCCCTCCTATATCTTTTTCCCATTACCTTCCTATTCTTTAAACTACCTACCCCTCTAATAATCTCTCCCATATCTCTCCCCATACCCTCCTACTTCTTGATCTACACATTCCTTCTAAAAGTCCCTCCGTTGTCCTATCCACTCACCCTTCTATTTCTTTATAAATTTAGAAGACTTTTATACCCTTCTAGATGTATACATTAGTCCTTTTTTAATTCAGTTCCAATGAGAAGCCCTCTATATTCATATGCATTTTACAACTACCCAAGTAATGATGACATTCTCAAGAGTTCTGATAACATTTTCTCATATAAGAAGTAAACAATTTGACCTTCTTGAGTCCCTTATAATTTTTCTTAATGTTTACCTTAGGTTTCTCCTAGGTGGCAAATTTTTAATTTGCCTTAATGTTTATCTTATGTTTCTCCTAGATGGCAAATTTTCCACTCATTTCTGGTCTATTTATCACAAATATCTGAAAGTCTTTCAATTCATTAAATATCCTTTCATTTTCATTCAGAATTATATTCAGCTTTGCTGGGTAATTATTCTTGGTGGCAAATCAAGCTCCTTTGCTCTTGAAAATACAATGTCCCGAGCCTTTTAGTCTTTTAATGTAGGAGCAGCTAGATCTTGTGTTATCCTGACTATAGTGCCATAGTATTTAAGTTGTTTTTTTCTCTTGTTGCTTGTAGTATTTCCTCCTTGACCTGGGAGATTCGAAACTTGACTATGATGTTCCTGTGAGTTTTCTTCTTAGGATCTCTTTCAGATGGTGATCAATGGGTTCTTTTCTATTTTACCCTTTTACTTCAGAACTTCAGGGCAATTTTCCTTAATAATTTTTTGTAATACTATATCTAGACTTTTTTTCTTTTATCATAACTTTCAGGTAGTTATTGTCTGTCTCCAATCTGTTCAGATAACTTGCTTTTCTAATGTTTTTTTTGTACTATTGTTTTCTGAGCTCCTCTCCACCCTGAACCACTGCCCCTAGCCATACTATCACTAAAAAAAAAAAAACCTCTTGCTTTCTGTGGTCCCTCTTGTGGCTGTAAACTTAAGGGGCACCACGGACTCTGTTCTCCTGCTCACAGGTAGCATTATCTCCACCCCTCTGCTGCAATACTCAACAAGAATGTCCTTGCTCCTCCTTGCCCACAGCCACAGGACCAAGTCTGGTCAGCACAACTGGGCATGGCATCCCACCACAGTGAGAGTCCTTCAATCTTCCCCCACCCAGCTATCTGACCTACCCATCCCCAACCCATACACACTGCTTTGAGGTGAATACTCTGGAAGCCAAGACTGGGGCCTGACTCAGCTATCCCGAGAGCTTGTTTGATGATTCAGTGGAGTCAGCCTTGAGGTGTTTACTCTTCAATCAGTCAAATCTTCACCCCAAAGATCAGGTCTTTCCTAAGCTCCTCAAGTTGTTTTGGGAGGATAACTGCTTTACCCTAACTTTTAATTATTTCTGTTGCTTAAAGGTTACTCTGAGGCAATATTTTACCTTGTTTGTGGGAGAATTTTGAGGAACCCAGTATTTCCTGCCCTATTTTGTCATCTTCCCAGAATCCTCTCAAAAAAAGATTTGAAGTCAGGTTTCCTGACTCAAATAAAAATTCTTTACATAGTATATTTATATTATTAAGGTGTATCAGATGTCCAACAACTGGGCTTAAGGCTATGTAAAAATGGGAAGTATTGGCCTACTTCAAAAAAAAAAAAAACTTCTCAAGGCTTTTTGTCTTTTTAAAGGTGTCAATATGTACAGTAGAAAGAACGCTGGCTATGGAATTACAGGAGTTGTATTCAAAATCTGCCTCTGATACCACCTGTATAACCTTTAGCAAGACATTTAACTTCTCTGGACTTCAGTTCCCTCATCTGTAAAATAAAAGTATCAGACTAACTAGGCTCTGAGATTGTTTTCAGTTCTAAACCTATGATCTTATGGTTTTATCATCAGTCATCCTTAGAACATATTTCTCCATTAGCTATTATCATCTACATTTTACATTTACAAATAAAATAACATCATCTATATTTTAAATTTATATTTAAAATAAACACTTTAAGTTATGCTGAATATTAAAACTGTTAAGTCTTGATGTACTCTTCTCTGGTTTGTAAATCTGAAAACCCACATTTACTAATTACAGAAAACAAGAACACTGCACAGAAACAATCATTACTGACCCAGTAGTAGCAACCGCTCATCGTATCATGTTGCCTTAGTTAACAACACTCAGTAAAAATAAAAACCATTTATTTCCCAAATGTGTATGAAGAATGAGTTCTTACCTGCAGAAACTTTTTTGCATCAGCAATAATGTCTCTAAAAACAAATTCATCTTTCTGAACCTCAAACCATCCTAACTTGGTAATTTTAGCAATGACTTGAACAAGAGCTTGAATGACAAAGGGAGCCAGTTTAGGTTGAGATGCTATGTAGTTCAAAATGTAATTCCCTGTAAAGAAAATATTCTTCATTATTATTAGAATTTTTCAGCACTGTACATTTCAGCCATCATGCTAGTACCAAAGTTGGATATCTCATGACAAGTTTTTCCAATGAAAAATTACTGTATTTTTTTTCCTTCAGGCATTGCATTTCCAACCATCTTTTATTTCAATGGATAGACATAATGAAAGGCAATGTAATTTTCCTAAATATAAAGCAAAGTCTACTTTACTTACTGTTTAGATTTAGATTTGACATCCTAAAATTATTTTACTTGGTTCAGAGGGTTTAAAATTGCTAGTTGAATGAATGCTCAGTAGACAGTGCATCATTGGAATGATTCAAGTACAGAAAGACAGAAATATAAGGAGTTATGCTCAGGTAGGGGAATGGTACAGTTTCTAACTATGGTAATTGGAAACTTGTGGGAAATATTAAGATCTAGTGTGTTTAACATCTCTGTGTGACTAAGGTAGAATAAAAAGAGACAAGAGATATGGGACTTAAGGAAACTGAGGAATTGGAAGGTTAGAGAATTTGAGGGAACCTCTATGTACTTTTAATAAAAGTACTAGGGGACTTTAATATCTACAGAGATGCCTCTAGTATAAAGGGTAGGAGCAGAAGAGGAGAGGAAATAGTGAGTCAGCTGCCAAACTCTTTAAGAAAGGAGGGATTCTGAGGTCCTATCTCATAACCCAGACCGGCAAAGTTGACAAAAAAAGAAAATGACAAATGTTGGAGTCTCCTGATTGAGCATTTTCAATAACCCATATTCCTGGAATTCTCTCTTGGTGGTAACTTTGGATTGAGCAGTTTCAACTGAATTATGAGGTCACAAGTCTTATAACAGAGGTTTTAGAAGATAGTGAGAGAAGAGGAAGTAAAAGCAGCTAGTATAGATAGATTTCTCAAGATATTTAGCCAAGAAGGGGAGGAGAGACATAGAACAATTAACTACAGGGATCAAGTGAAAGTCTGTTAAGGACGAGGAGATACAGGTATACTGTAAACAGCAGGGAAAGAGCCAGGAGACAGGAAGAGACTGAAAAATGAATGAGTGAGGATTATAGGGAATATCTGCTGAAAGACTCAGGAGAGGATGATATCCAAGAATCAATCAGTAAATAAACATTTATTAAGCACCTTCTATATACCAAGCATTGTGCTAAGTGCTAGGGATACAGAAGTAAAAGACAGTTTTTACTCTCAAGGACCTTTCAATCTAATGGGGAGAAAACACAAACAGGTACAAAAAAGCAATACAGGAAAAATAGGAAATAATTAAAAGAAGAAAGGCACTAGAATTAAAAGGGGTTGGGAAAAACTTTCTGTAGAAGCTGAGATTTAAGTTGGACCTTGAAAAAAGTCAGGGAAGCTGATTAGCAGAAATGAGGGGTGAGAGCATTCCAGACATGGGGGACAGCCAGAGAAAATGCCTGAAGCCAACCAATGGTGGAATGTCTTGTTCCTGGAACTGTGAAGAACAATGTCACTGGATCAAAGAGTACATGGCAGGGAGTAAGGTATAAGACTGAAAAGGCAGAGTGGGTTGAGGCAGGGGTGAAATATAGGTTAAGGGAATAGGTTATAGAGAGCACTGAACATTAAACAAAGTATTTTGTATTTGATCCAAGAGACAGTAGGGTGAAACTGGAGTTTTTTGAGTAGGAGGGTGACATAGTCAGACCTAAGCCTTAGAAAAATCACTCTGGTGGCTGAATGGAGGCTGGTTTGGAGTGGGGAGAGACCTGAGGCAGACAGACCAACAAGCAGGCTACTAAAATACTCCAGGAATGAGATAATAAGAGTTTACACTAGAGTGATAGCAGTGTTAGAAGAGAGAAGGGGAAATATTTGAGAGATACTGCAAAGGTGAAATTGAAAAGTGGTGACAATAGCTTGGAAATAGGGGTGAGAAAGTGAAGGATCAAGGATGACATTTGGGTTAGAAGCCTGAGGAACTGGGAAGATAGTATTGCTCTTGATGGTAATTGAAAAGTTGGTAGAGAGGAAGAGTTTAGGGGGAAAGATAATGAGCTCTGCTTTGGACATACTGAGTTTAAGGTGTCTGCTGGACATGCAGTTCCAGATGCAGTTGAAGATAGGAGGTTGAAGATCAGCAGAGAGATTAGGACAAGACAGACAGATCTGAGAATCATCAGCACAGATCACCAAGTCAAATGCTATAAAGGAAGAGCCAGGAAAGAACCTCTAACCTATGTATATAGGGTATGATATAGAGGAGGACCAGGCAAGTGAGACTGAGGGCTGGCCTGATAGATAGAAAAATTGAGAGAGAAGAGACCATCAACAGTGTTAAAGTCTACAAAAAGATCAAGGGGAATGAAGATTGGGGGAAAAAAAACCACACTGGATTTGGCAAATCACTGGTAACTTTGGAGAGCAGTTTCAGTGAAAACATGATGAAAGCCAGACTGTAAGAAGAAAATGAGAAAAGGGACAGTAGCAGCAATTATTATAGAAGGCCTTTTCAAGCTTAGTCACAAAGGGCAAAAGGGATATAGGGCAACAGTTAGTGGGGCTTGGAAGGATCAAATGAAGCTTTTTTTATTTTTTGGAGGATGGGGAAGAAATGAGCATATTTGTAGGCAGTAAGGAAGAAGCCAAACAGGGAGAGAATGAAGATAAGTGATAAAATAGGGATGAGGGAAGAGGCAATTTACTGGAGAAGGGATGAAATAAGATCATGAATGCAGGTGGAAGAGTGAGCCTTGGTAAGGAGTAAGGTCACATCTTCGCGTGAGACAAGGGTGGAGAAGACGATGGTGACAGAAGGCATCTGATCAATATGAGATAAGGAAGAAGGAAAAAGAGGAAACTTATGGAAAATGGCCTCAATTTTTTCAGCAAAATATGAAGCAAGGCTCTCAGCTGAGAGGGTGAGGGTAGGGAGAGTCATAGAAGTTTGAGAAGAGAAGAAAGCCTTTGAAAGAGCTGTGGAGAGCGGGATAGTGAGTTGATAAGGGAGGTGTAAGAACTGCCTAAACACAGTTGAAGTTATGTAACATAAATTTGTTGTGGAGCCAGTCAGAAAAGTCATGTGATTTTCCCAACCTTAGTTCAGCAGTACATGTTTAGGAGCAAAGTCAGTGAATGGTGGGAGTGATCTGACAATGAAGTTTAGCAAGACAAAATGACTTAAAATGATAGAGGACAAGTATTCACGAGAGAACATATAGAGTTGAATTGGCTCATGAAGGGGTCAAAATGGGGAAGAGAAGAGAGAATACAATGTTACCTGTTGAACTAATTTTATCTTGGGCACGAAAAGAGAAATTTTATATTTTATCTCTATCAACAAAGCCTAATATATTACATATGTCTCATTTTATGTTTCATAGGACATTCAACATATTTTGCTGGAGTTCAATAAGTACCAAACGATAATGATAAAGTGACAAGACAGCAATAATATCATCATTGGTTCTGAGGTTTATATTTCTATAACATAAACAAAACATAAAACAAGGAAAAATGTTAGGAAAAATTAAGAAAATATTCACAAATACAATGGTCAATGCTATAGGACAAGGTGTTAAATACAGGGCCAAAATTCTGTATGTGACCCACAAAACTCCCAAGTATGGCCCAAATAACATTAAATTGTAACTGGGAAATGTTTAACAAAATAAAAAAATACAACAAAACATAGATACTATTAACATATTGTTTTCTAAGTCACTATGTGGCCAGCAAGAATCCTTATGTATGGTTTAGGAGTCCCTATTTCTATTTGAGTTTGACATCTCTGCTCCAGGGAAATCTGGATGTAAAATGCAATTGGCACCTACTTTGCAACCTATAGTCTTGGAGAGTTTCTTATATCTCTGAATCATATTGTTCTGGTTCATATAGCCTATATTACATGTTCAAAAGAATGGGGACTAGACCTCTAATAATAGTAGATGCATAATAAACATTAGTCGATTAAGTGATTGATGTGTCAAAGGCAGGGCTTAAATCTATGTCTTACTGATTCTGATGAGAGCTCTATATCCACTATATCAGGCCACACCTTTAAGGTCAATTAAGGTACATGAAATAAAAAGGAAAATTCCTCAAAGTCAACAGAAAAGGCTTTGCTAATCAGAAGATTATGTATTTACTACTAACTACTTCATTTGGCTCCCACAAAACAAATCAAAAAGACTCACAGAATCTTGGTGTTTTTGAATTTTGAAAGTAACCTGACAGGTCAGCCTACCATTCCTGTAGAATAAATCCCTCTACAATATCCTTGACATGTGGTAAAATCCCATCTCTGCTTGAACTTTTCCAGTTTGTTTGTGAGAGAGAGAGAGGGGGAGAAAGAAAGAGAGAGAGAGAGACAAAGAAAAAAACAAAGAAAGAAATCTAGCCAGTAAACCCAAGTTAACTGGGCATCCTCTGGCCATCCAAATTTACCTTTCTTTGGAGAGGAAGGGGGCGCTGTGGTGGAACAGAAGGGAGAGGATGAGCTGAGTTAAGCTGGGTCCCCATTCAGGCAGCTCTATCTACTCACAGATTTGTGTTCATCCTTCGTTTTTGAAGAAGACCATGACATCAAAGAAATGATAAGATGACTTGCACTTGACTTTGTTTTGAGTGAGAGAAGGCTGTGTAAGGTCACCAGCCTCTCTTTCTTCTCCTAAGTCACCTGGATCCAGTGACCAGATATTCATCAGGATGATTGGAGGCGGCCCAGGATGCAATGGGAGACCTTGGCCTTTTCTGGCTATGCCCTATTCAGGTACTCACTTTGAGTGAGGTGACACCCATTCAGCGAATAGGTCTCTTTAAGAAGTAATCAGGGAATGGCCCTTTTAATGAGCAAAAGAAAAAATATAAGTAAATCAAGCTGGGAGGGAACTTTTTCAATAGTGGAGAGAACACTACTTCTAATCAATCAATTAGCAAGTATTTATTAAGCAAAAATATTTATTGAGCAAGTATCTTATCAAACACTGTGCTGGGTAGCAAGCACACAAAGGACAACAATGAAACAGTCCTTGACTTCACAAAGCTTATAATCTACAAGTGGAGACAAAAATGTACATATAAATAAATCAGATGCGAAAATAAATATAGCAGCCCACTTTAATTTGCGACAACTCTAATTGCTAAGAAAACATATTTGGTTAAGTTCTGTTTATCTATAATTTTCCCCCATTCACTCTAGTTCTGCCCTTTAAAACTACACAGAGCAAATCTCCAAACAAAAATCCTTTTATAAAAATACCTTCATATCCCAGTCAATATCTCATCCCTAAAATACCTCTAAACACAAAGAATGTGGATAATGTTTTGGAATCTATGGTGACAAGATATGACTAGTATGAACATATCACTAGAGTTTAATAGTAAATACTTGTTGACTGATGAATTGAGATCAAGTGACAAATATCTTTCAAAGTCCAACAAATAGACCAAAGGAATACAGAAAAAGAGGAAAAGGTCAACCTGAGTCTTAGACAAGTGCCCAAATATTTGGAGAAATGGTAGACAGAAGGAAGCATAATAATTAAGCTAACCCTATTTAACACAAGCATATATAAAACTCTTCCTCCCTTCCCAAATACAATCAGCTGCCAAATTCTGCATATTTAGTCTCCACCCCATCCTCTTACCCTGTTCTCCCCTCACATGCCTTCCAGACTAATTCAGGCACTCACCATATGCCTGAATTACCGACCTCCACCTGGTCTCTTGGTTACTTTCTCCTATCTCTAAGCCGCTGTTCACACAGCCGCCTGAACAACCTTCTGTACATAACTGTCACTAATGGCCACAACATCATCACCCTAATTCAGCACTGAAAGCTCTCCACAATTGGTAGCAACTTAGTTGTCAGGTTTGTTTCTACATTACTCTCTTTCTTTGACTTGACTGTTGGATGACAGGGAAATTAATCTGCTGCTGCCGGAAGTACGAACTGGCTCTACTGTTTCGTAAAACAATTTGGAAGTAGGCAAGAAAAATTATTAAATTGTTCTCACCCTTTAACCCAGAGACTAATGGGACAATATTCCAAGGAAAGACCTCAATATGCAAAACATTAGTGCAACATTATTTGTAGTAACCAAGAGTTGGAAATAAAGAGTGCCCAATAATTAGGGAACTGCTACATAACTTAAAGTAATGAAATGAAATATTACTGCAACAAAGGCAATGACAAATTTGAAGAATTCAGAGAAAAAAGGAAAAACTTACATGAAATGGTGCAGAATGTGAAAGCAAAGTCAAAAGATCAATATACACAATGACTACAATGTGAATAAAGTCAAAACTAAAGAGACAATGCATTCAGGTTAAATGTAATGGATAAGGCTGACACCATACTATCAAAGTTAAAGTACATATCCAGTCTGTTAATAATTAGTAAATGACAAAAGCAGAAAATGACTCTACTATGAGTTCTAAACATGTTGTTACACAGTTTTACTTAAGTAACATTAAAAAACATTTTGCAGGGAAGGTTTGCTTGAATATCCGTTAGCAAGTTTCAATAGGATCAAAACAAATTATTAATACTTTTTAAAAACTAAAAATAAAGTGATCGATTAATTTCAATTAAATAAATATTCAATACAGGCTACTATGTGCCAGGCACTGAGAATACAAAGACAAAAATAAAACCAGTTCAGCCCTCAAGGAGATGACATTTTACTGTACACAGATATGCAAACACAGAATATAAACAAAGCAAATACAAAGTAATAGGGAGGGGACAGAGACACTAACTACTAGGCCAGATCTGAACAGCCTTTTTTCAGGAGGTGGCTCTTGAAACTTGAAGAATGCTAGGAATCTCAGGAGGTAAGGAGAGAAGGCTCTTCCTTATTGGGAAATAGCCTGACCAAAGAAGGATGGACTATTTTATATAAAGGAAGCAGCAAGGAGGCCAATTTATCTGTAATGTAGAATGCACTAGGGTAAGTAATATGGAAAGGGAATATGGAGCCAACTTGGAAAGAAAGTCCAGGACTAGATTGTGAAGCGTTTTAAATGCAAACAGGATTTTATATTTTCTCCTAGAGATAATAGAGACTCACTGCAGGTTCTAAAGCCAGAGAGGCATAGCAACACCTGTAATTTAGAAATATCAATTTGGCAGCTCCGTAGAGGATGGAAAGTGGAGGGCCTGGAGAAAGAGAAACCAATTAGAAAACTACTACAGAAGAACAAATGAGAGGTGATGAGGGCCTGAAGTAGTGTGGTGGCTGTATGAATAGAAAGGACCAATGTTAACTATTTTAACGAGGAACAATAAGGAATCAACAAGACCAGCTATGGGGAATAATAGAGACTAAAGAGGAGAAGATACTCTGAGGTTGTGAACTTGGTGGCTGCAAGAATGGTGAAATCCTAGGCATTAGGAAAATCAGAGGTGTGAGTTTTGAGGCAAAGATAAAGAAATTTGTTTTAGATGTAGAGAATTTGAGATGCCTAAAGGAAGTCAAGGTGGATATTACTTTTTTAAATAGCAAAAAGTTTCGGGAAGGTAAATCTTTTGTGCAATACATTATCTATTCTATTCCAAAGCAAAAGAAAATAACTTTTAATCACTTTAGGATTTCTTACCACTGTTCACTCCCATCACAGAAGATAATATCCTAAGACTTCTCTTTAAAAGTCAAGAACCAAAAAATTTTAAAAGTGTCAGGAACACATAACTCACACTTCTGACTTCAACAAAACATTTAGAGAAAAACTGCCTTTTAAAATGTTATTTTTTAAAAAGCACAATGAAGTACTTACGGATATCTATCCTTTGTTCAATAGGTAGAGGAGTCACTCTGCTGACAAGTTTTGAAAGGCATGTTGCTGCAAGTAGCTGAGAATAGGATGTCTGCAAAAAAATTTTTTTTGCATTTTTTAATTAACTTTCACTAGAGCAAACAAAATAAGAAATAATGAGTCAAATTATTTGTGTTCAAAATTCTAATGCTTTGGAATTCCATTTTTTTTCCTTTTTACTTTGGTTGTTCAAAAAAATTTTCACCTTGGTAAAAGGCATGCTTTGATCAACAAATTTCTGAGAGAGAAAAGTGGTGAGATATGCCACCTCAAATAACTACAAGGAATCACAGAAATGAACTAGGGAATCAAAGAATAGTACAGCTAGAAAATATGAGGACACAAACAAAAAGAGGGGCAGCAATTCACCTAAGGTCATAAAGCTGATCAACAAAGAAGCAGGAACAACCAAAGTCTCATAATTAAAAAATTAGCCTGCATCTGGATAAGAGCAAGATTTTCAATCAGTTTATAATCACTGAATAAGAATATATTAAATACCTACTTTGGGATTTCTAATTTATTATTTGAAGTCATTTAATCTCCCCAAAACTGTTTCCTCATCAGATTTGTTGTGAGGAACAAATGAGATGATTTCTTCTTCTTTTCTTTTTTTTTTACTAACCAATAAACTAATAAAGTTTGTTTCAAACACTTTAAAATAGTATACAAATGTCAATTACTATTATGAAATCATTTCCTATTAAACAAAAAATGTGTCTTTATTTTATGGATCTCTTCAGAAGACTCCATTTTAACATTATTCTGATTACAGGTATACTTTCAAATGATTTAGTTTAGATAAAATTCAACAAGTCTTTAACACAAAAAATGTATGCTTTGTTTTATGGACCTAGCTCTCATGAATTTCAAGTAAATGGTTGATTTTGGTTAGTCAGCTTTTGGTAAAGTTCTAAATGAATGAATGTTTATCCAGCTCAACCAGTCTTCACCTTTCATGGTGACCTATCTGTTGCCCTTGACACTGCTGACCATCCTTTCCTCCTGAATACTCTCTCTTCTCTGGGTTTTCATGCCACAATTCTCTCCTGGTTATTCTCCCACTTATAGAACTGCTCCTGCTTCATCTCCTTTGCAGATTCTTCATCTATATCACATCTCCTAAATGTGAGTGTTCCCCTAGGTTAGATGTTCTCCTCTTTCTATTACTATTTCTTGGTGACCTTTTCATCTCCCATGGATTACATTATAATCTCTATGATGACGATTTCTAGATCTATATATATCACTGCCTCTTGAACTTCAGTCCCATATCACCAATTATCTATTGGACATTTAAAACTAGATGTCCCATAGACATCTAAATTCATTTTTCCAAAACTTAACACATTATCTTTTCTTCCCAAAACAGTCCTCTTCTATACTTTCCTTTTTCGGTAGAAAGAAAGCAACACCATCCAGGTTCTAAACTTTGGAATTGCCCATAATTCCATATTTTCCATCACCCTAAATATCCAGTCTGTTGACAAATCTTTCTCTTTCTACCTTCACAACTAACTACTTCTCTTAACTCATATAGCTACCACTTTAGTTCAGGCCCTTATCACCCCTCATCTAGATTACTTTATCAGATTGCCATTTGGTCTCCCTCAAATCTCTCACCCTTCTAGTTCATCCTACTTAAAGTTGCCAAGGTGATTTTCCTTAAATGTACATTTGGCCAAGTTTATATATTTGGTTTAAAGATAACACTCTTACTTTGACGAGCTGGATGCACATTGTTATCTCTGAGTGCATCTTCTCATTCTTTTTATGTCTACTTGCATTTCTTGACCTTTAATCATATTAGGTTGATAGCAGTCACACAACTGTGGCCATGAAAGACTGGGATGAGGTCAGGTAGGAGAACAGATTTGCTGATTATCATCATCTAAAAATATTAATCTTAGAATATATCTGTCTTATTCAGAACTCTTTCCTCAAATATGAGCTTTATTTATTAGTGTTTTTGCTTTATTTTCTTAATTATTCATTAACATTTTAAAGAAGGTAATAGTAAGCTGAATTCCTCTTCTAGAAAAAAAAATTCTGGTTGTCATTCAACCTTCCTAAAAAGGGCAGGTATCACAACCCTTCTAAGTCTAGATGTATGACCTTCTGCCCCTCCGTGTCTAAATTCACCCTCCTTCTCACTCAGATTTCTCCCCTAGATTTTCCCATGTCCTTCCTTTCTCACTCTAGAATCCTACAATTACACATTAAGCTGTATAGATTATCTATCATTTTTGTATTATCTGAACTTTGTATCTATTACCACTGATAATGATATTTTAAAATTAGTTCAATCACAATATCAGATATACTTACCGTTCCTTGTTCTAATAAAAGCTGACACTTGCTGAGACAATCAGGACTGTCAATAAGTTCCAGCAGCACTTTCTCAGCTTGTATTCGTTGTGAAAGATCAGTCCCTATGTAAAGGTGATTACATAATACTTCCAGCTCATTCAAAGTCTGAAAAAAAAATGTTCAATTAGACTGCTTAACTATAATATCCATTAAATCGCTAATAAAATCATATGAATGTGGATATGACAAACAGGTAATGGGAAAATCAAGATACTTCTATAATCCACATTATCTTTAAAATTTCAGCACTCTGATTTGTCCTGCTATAAAAGAATAATCATCACCATTATCACAGTGATAGTGGGATACTGAACTTAATAAAAGACTTTAGGTTCTGGAGCTGGAAGGGACTTAAGAGGTCATCTAGTCCAACCTATCACTTTACAGATGAAGAAACTCACATATTTCTCTTGTTTATAAAATACACTCATCTGAATCAAGAAGGCACAGGGATAGTTTAAAATAATGTTAATAATGGGAGGTTATTAATTAAATCATGTCTAACCCTATCATTTTTTCAGAGAGGGGCAGTGATTTATCTAAGATCATGCAGTTGTAGCCAAATCTAGAACTAGAACTTAGGTTTTTTAGTAACTCAGTGCTCTTTCCACTAGACTACAGAATGTTCTTGATCAAAAACAGGTAAAGTTATTTACCATGATTTTTCCTAAAATTCAGACGGAGGAAGGTTTTGTTTTTTACAGTATTGGAAGGAGACTTTATAATAATGAAAGAAGTCATGATTCTACTTTCCTAAGAACTCAAATAATAGAATCATTTGCAAAGGAATACAAGTTTGAACACCAAATACAACAGGTCAAGATACAATTCTGGCAAGGGAAAGGGCATCCTGGAAATTTTTAACTGATTGCCTCAGCAGTATTGTTTAAGTGAACCTTCAACTTAATTCAACAAATTAGGGCAAACTATGCTCTGGGAATAAAGAAGTAAATGACACAGTCCCTCAGTAAGTTATTATATTCACTTTTAAAACTATGCAAAGCAATGTACTAGTTTTGAATTGATGAGTAAAAGATATTTTTGTGTTTTTCCTGGACAAAGTGGAGCTTACTCCATTAACAACTTCCTCTGAAGTTTCAGTCTGGCAACGATGTGGTCCAGAGCTCTGGAAAGCTAGAAGTGATGAGCACAAGCACAGGTAGATTTTGCCAACATAGCTTCAATCAGAGTAGGGTGACTACAACATATATTTAGCCACACTAAATCTAGAAAGGTGCAAGCTTAGCTCAATTAGCCATTTCAGCCACAACAACCTATGAAGACCATCTACTAAAGAACACAGATTGTGAACTGTGATGGTGGAAGGAGTATGCACACCAAAAAAAAAAAAATCACAAACCTATTGACATATTATAAAGCTTATAAAGAATTGATACAAAAGAAGGGCTTAATCAACTACTTTCCTCATTTAAGGTTTTTGTGGGGGGATTGAAATGAATAGGTGGTGTTAAAAGAATCATTTATTGTTAACTAAACAAAATAGGCTGCAGTTCCCAAATGCTTCAAGACCATTTAGACAGGATAAAATATGACTGGAGGAAGCATTTTAAACAGGCAGTAAGAAACAGAAATAGGAGCCAAAAGCACCAATAACTTCACAGGATAAGAAAAAGTCACCAACAACATCAGTTGGCATGCTGATTTTTTTCTTTGAGCAAATTTGAATGATTTGGTTTTGTACTAATTGGTCAAAACCGGACAAACCTTGAGGCATAAAATTACATTTTTTTCAACCAAATTTAAATTATTAACTAAAGGAATATAGAAAAAAACAAAAGGGAAAATGTTCTAATTTGCTTCTTTCAAGAGTCAAGAAAATTTTACACAACATTGAGACAAAAGGGAAGAGTAAAACTATGTCCTGTCACTGGAGTACTAACAACTTGACACATACTTGGTATACTGAATGAAGCTGCTTAGAGAAGAGAACTGGCTTTAAGGGAGGGATATATATGAGAATAAAACAAATGGAAACCACCAAACCACCAAAAATTATGGTAACCTATCAGCATTAGAAAATCATTACTGAAAATTCATCTGTATAAATAACAGGTACAGGGTAGGAAAAAAAAAGCCACCAGATCACACATTCAATTACCATGGATACACAAATAACAAACAAATCCATTTGCCCATTCCCAGCTTACTCACTTATTTCAGTCCTGTACCCACCATGCATATGATCCATCTTGAATTTGATGTCTTTCCAGCACAGCATATCATAAAAGATCATTGGCTTAGAATATGGGCACAAATTTACCTCTGAGGCTTACTATCATCTGTGTAAACATGGGCAAGTCACTTAGCATCTTTAGGCCTCAATTTCCCATTTTAGTAACTCGAGTTGAATACAGCACTTCTTAAACTGTGGGTCATGACCCAATAAAAATCTGGCAACAGTAAGAGATTTCTGTGTGCAATGACCAAAAATTAAAAATCAAACACATATGAATCTGAGGTGCTGCTGGCAGCATTTGCCCAGTTGCACTGAGCAACTTCACTGCAACCTTGATTCTGAACACAAAGCATGCACACTTTTTGCTGAACATGCTCTTAGACCACACAACTCCTAAGAAGGCTGCTGGAAAAGGGGTTGTAAGTGGAAAAAAGTTTAAGAAGCCCTGAGATGAACTAAGGTTCTAATGCTAAGATCATATGACCGCTGTCAAAACTAAATTTGGCTAAGTTCATAATAGTCACCTTTACTCCTTCCCCCTATAAGTCTTCTTTATTAGGATCATTCCTAGGGGCTGACCATATGTCAAATCACATACTGTATATAGCCTGCTTGACAATATTCATATCCAGGTAAAATTAAGAACAACCTTGAAAAGAAAATAAAGGAGCAGAGATGTTATCATGTAAACTGAAGGAAGTATAAGAGAAAGAAAGATGATTTTATTTCTGTCAGTCAGACAACAAATCCTGCCTTAGGAATCATCTATCTACTGCTATCTACTACTTCCCTAGGCTATTAGTCTCTTGGTGAACAAGGCAGAGTGGAGTATCCCAAAGCCCAGGGCAATTAATTGGCTCTGGGGATAGCTCTACTCCCTTGTGTCTAACTTCCCCAATATAATAGGTAATGCCATCATGTCTTCCACATAGGGAACCTAGAAGTAACAGATCTATCCTTTGCTTGGCATTTCCAATGGGTCATCAAATTATGCAGCTTCTTTCACAGGAGCAAAGATGTTAGTGGCCATCTACTCTAATCCCTTCATTTGACAAGTAAGGAAACTAGGGACAGGGAGGCTAAGCAACTTACCCAAGGTCACATAGTTAGGAGAAGCCAGAGCTGGGATTTGAACCCATCTCCCCATCTCCAAATTCAATACACTTTCCTCTAGCCCATACCACGTGGCAACCTCCACATTTCTCCCTTTTTTCTATCTTTACTACATCTAGGTAGTCACAATTTATCTACTACAATTTTCTCCTGATTGGTCTCCTTACCCCCAACATTTGCATAGCACACAAAGCACAAGTAGGGGCCTTCAGAATCCCTGTCAACTGTGAACTTCTATTTATTGACAACATAGAAAAATTATAGGCCATCACTATGATGTTACCTCTAGAAAAACAACTTGTTAGAGAATACATTTCCATAAATTATACTAAATGAAGTATTCTTTTACTCTGGAAATCTCAGGAGAAGTCAGGCCAAACGGCTGCCACAAATAACAGGTAAAGGTCATTCTTGCTAGGTAACAGAACCTGGGGCTTCAACAGCTCCATGATTAGTGACTAGTGAAGATTTCATTCATTTATTCATTCACAAACATTTATGAATCCCCTGTGCCCAGTACCCTGCGAAGGTTATGAAAGGCTAGAATACAAAATGTCAGAGCTGTAAGGGAACTTGAGATCTTTTGATCTTGGTTATAGTAAGGAACTGTGGTATGTATGACAACTTTTCAAAGGAGTAATCAAAATTAGGTTGGAGCATTATAGCTATCTTCAAGAACATGAAGGGTTGAGGGAGCAGAGCCAAACTGGTGGAGTAGAAACATGGACCTGCTCAAGTTCTCCCTCCAAAGTCATTAAAATAGCTGTAAAAAAAATGACTCTAAACAAATTCTAAAGCAGCAGAAGCCACAAAATGACTGAGTGAAACAGATTTCCAGCCCAAGAAAGCCTGGAAGGCCAACAGGAATGGTTCTTTGCAGGCTCAGAGCAGAGCACAGCCCAGCTGTGTTGGCACAGACAGGATTGGAGCAGGCTTCAGGGTGCTGAATGACAGGCAACTGTCGCAGTTTCCAGATTTCTCAACCCACAAATGCCAAAGACAGCATCAAGGGTCAGTGAGGAAGCTCTTTCACCAGAGTGAGAGGGGAGCACTGTTAGTCCCCAGAACCAGGGTGGCTGTAGCCACTGCCACAGTAGTGGCCACTTCCAGAGCTCTCCACCTACCGAGAGTGGAGGAATCAAGCAGCTGATCTGGGTCTCAGTCCTGAGTGGCCGCCCTGGAGTGAGGAGGAGCACTAGTGGCAGAGCTAGTGGCAGCCGTGGAAAGGGAATCCTATTCACAGTTCCAGGGAAGAAAAGAGTGCTTTTGGTTGCTCAGAGACCAGAGCACAGGCCAAGAGAAGAGTAAATACTTCTCCCTTGCTATGCCATTTTGGAGCAACTAAAAACTTACAGGTTTCTACAGATATCTCGGAGAATAGCTGCACAAAACCTCTAAAGACTGGGGTAGTATACCTTGCACTTGACAAAGGACTCAAAAGTCAAATAATTGCCTGGAAAAATGTCCCAATGTGGAAAAAAATAAGACCATAGAAGGTTACTTCCTTGGTGAAAAGGGTATTTTCTTCCACCCTTTTGGATGAGGAAGAGCAAAGTATACCATCAGAAGAAGATCAAAGCATACAAGTGAAAAGAGACAGCAATGTCAAAGCTCCTACATCCAAAGCCTCCATAAGAAAATACGCAATGGTCTCAGGCCATGGAAGAGCTCAAAAAGGAGTTTGAAAATCAAGTAAAATAGGTGGAGGAAAAGTTGGGAAGACAAATGAGAGTGATGCAGGAAAATCATAAAAAACAAGTCAACAATTTGCTAAAGGAGACCCCCTCCCCGCCAAAAATGCTAAAGAAAATAACATCTTTAAAAATAGACTAGTAAGCCAAGTGTCAAAAGAGGTCCAAAAAGCCAATGAGGAGAATGACTGAAAAAGCAGAATTGACAAGATGGAAAAGGAGGTCCAAAAGCTCACTGATGAAAATAATTCCTTAAAGATTAAAATGGAGTAGATGGAAGCCAATGACTTTATGAAAAATCAAGAAATTATAAAACAAAACCAAAAGAATGAAAAAATAGAAGACAATGTGAAATATCTCAATGGAAAAACAACTGACCTGGAAAATATATCCAAGAGAGATAACATTTAAAATATTGGTCTACCTGAAAACTATGATCAAAAAAAGAACCTAGACATCATCTTCCTAGAAATTATCAAGGAAAACTGCTCTGATATTCTAGAACCAGAGGATAAAAGAGAAATGGAAAGAATTCACCAATTACCTCCTGAAAGAGACCCCAAAGGAAAACTCATAGGAATATTGTAGTCAAATTCCAGAGTTCCCAGGTCAAGGAGAAAAAATTAAAAGCAGTCAGAAAGACAAATTCAAGTATTGTGGAAATACAATCAGGATAACACAAGATTTAGCAGCTTCTACCCTAAGGGATAGAATGGCTTAGAATACGATATTCCAAAGGTCAAAGGAGGTAAGATTAAAAACAAGAATCACCTACCCAGCAAAATTGAATATAATACTTCAGGGAAAAAAAGAGAATTTCAATAAAATAGAGGGCTTCCAAGCATTCTTGTTGAAAACACCAGCGCTGAACAGAAAATATGACATTCAAATGCAAGAATCAAGAGAAACATGAAAAGGTAAACATGAAAGAGAAGCCATAAGGAATTTATTAAAGTTGAACTGTTTACTTTCCTACATGGAAATATGGTATTTGTAATTCATGAGACCTTTCTCAGTATTAGGGTAGTTAGAGGGAATTTATATATGTGTATGTGTGAGTATTACATATACATATGGGCAGCTAGTGGGGCAGTGGATAGAGCACCAGTGCAGGAGTCAGGAGGAACTGAGTTCAAATCTCACCTCAGACACCAGACACTCACTAGCTGAGTGACCTTGGGCAAGTCACTTAACCCCAATTGCCTCATCCTGGGTCATCTCCAGTCATCCTGATGACTATCTGGTCACCGGATTCAGATGGCTCTGAAGGAGAATTGAGGCTGGTGACCTGTACAGCCCTTCCTCACTCAAAACAAAGTCAAGTGTAAGTCATATCATTATTTTTCTGATGCCATGGTCTTCTTTGGTAACGATGGACAAACACACATATACATATACAGGTATGCATGTGCATATTATATATGTGCAGGTATGTATATGTACATGGGTGTATGTGTGTGTATGTATATATATATACATACACACACATACACACACACATAGAGGGCACAGGGTGAGCTGAATATGAAGAGAGAATACCTAAAAAAATAAAATTTACTGTTGAGTGAAATGTACTAGGAGTAAAAGAAAGGGAGAGGTAGCAAATCATCTCACATAAAAGAAGCAAGAATGAGCTTTTAAAATGGAGGGGAAGAGGGGGAAGATGAAAAAGAATAAGTGAGCCTTATTATTAACTCTCATGGGATTTGGCTTTAGGAGCCACACACTCAATTGGATATGGAAATCTATTTTACTCTGTATGAAGGAAGGGGGGAAGGGGATAGGAAAAGGAAGATAATAGAAGGAAAAACAAATTGGGGAAAGTGATAATTAGAAGCAAACACTATTGTGGGAAGACAAATCAAGGGAGGGAATGGAATACATGGAGGACAGGATGTGACAGAGGAAATGTGGTTAATCTTTCATAACATAACTATTTTGGAAGTGTTTTGCATGGCTACACATGTATGACCTATATTGAATTGCTTGCTTTCTCAATGAGAGTGGATAGGGAAGGAGGGAGGAAGATAATAAAAAAAAAAAAGCTTTAATAAGGAATGCTAAAAATGGTTTTTGCATACAACTGGGAAATAAGATATACAGGCAATGGGTTATAGAAAGCTATTTTGCCCTACAGGAAAATGGCAGGAGCAATGAAAGAAGTGGGTGTAATGGAAGGGAGGATAGACTGGAAGAAGGACTGGATGGGGTGCATGCTGTCCTGGAGTGAGGGGTGGGGAGAATTCAGGAGAAAATTTTGAATTCAAATTCTTGTGGAAGTGAATGGTGAAAACTGAAAATGTTTTTAAAAATTTTTTAAAAAGAACATGAAGGATTTACTGTGCTTGATCATAAAAGGTAGAGCTAGGAGTAGAGATATGAGTGAGTAGTGGGTGTAAGTTACAGAGAAGAGGATTTAGGTCCCATGAAAAGAAAAACTGCCTGCCTTGGAAAGTAGTAGGTTTCTTTCCAGAAGTCTTCAAGCAAAGGTTAAATGGCCACTTGTAGGGCCTCTTTTTTCTGTTGTTGCTAAATTAAATTCATTTTCCTCCTCTCACCCTTCATTCACCCACTAAGAAGGTAAGAAATACAATATTCCTTATACAATGAAGTCAAGAAAAGCATATTTCTGCATTAGCCATGTTCCAAAAAGGAAAGAAAAAAGAAGGAAGGAAGGAAGGAAGGAAGGAAGGAAGGAAGGAAGGAAGGAAGGAAGGAAGGAAATGAGAAAGAGAGAAAATCTTCAATCTAAACTCTGAGTCCATCATCTCTATCTGGATGTAGTAGACAGCATTCTTCATCATGGAACTGCAGTAGGTAACTGCATTGATTAGAGACGCTAAGTCTTTCACAGCTGATCATCTTTACAATTTTGCTGTTACTGTGTAAATTGTTCTGGTTCTGTTCGCTTCATTTTGTATCAGTTCAGATAAATCTTCCCATGTTTTCTGGAAGCCATCCCTTTCATCATTTCTTACAGTACAATGGGAGAGGAGAGTTCCTAATATCATGGTCCTCTTCCAAAACAAAAGATAACCCACAACAATACAACAGTGCTTAATTATCACTTCTGGGAACTACTGTCCAGGCACTAGTTACAATAAATGGTCTCTGAAGTTCCTTCCAATTGAGATTTTGTGATCTTTCTCATGTCTTCTGTCCACACTCTTCTAGAGCAGAGTTTTCTCCTCTAATTCAGTTTTAAATTTTAAAAGAATTAATTTACTGAAAGAAGCTTTCTATTTCTGCCTAATCCTCAATTTTACCAATCCCTAAATTAGAAACAACCATCATTTCTTCTTGGTCCTCTTATCCTGTTAATGTAAACATTAACTGGAGTTTCCCTTTCCTACAGCACTCTGATTTTCAGAATCAACATGACAAATATTACGTACCCAAAATAGACAAGAAATTGGAGCTCTTTTTCCCTTCTCCTCAGTACATCTCAGAAATTCAGAAATGAAAGGGATCTCAAGACAGCTTTTAATCTAGCACATATTTGTGCTGAAATCTCCTCAACAACATCTCCAGTACGTAGTCATTATGCTTTCATTTGAACATTCTTTGTAAGGTAGTACCCACTACTTTCCAGGATAACGCATTCCACTTTGAAATAGCTCCAATTATTAGAAAATGTTTTTCTTACGCTGAGCTGATCTGCCTCTCTAGAAATACCTAATGCTTAGTCCTTCCCTGTAGGCCTAAGCAAAACAAAAATAATTATCTCTTCCACAGGACAGCCTTCAAATAGATGAAAGGCAGTTATGTTTCTTTAAAAGATTTTGTTCCTCAGATTCCCCATATTACAACAAAACATTTATAGAAGCAATTTTTGTAGAAGCAAAGAAAGGAAACAAAGTAGATACCCATCAACCGAAGAAGGACTAAGCAAATTATGCTACATGAATATAATATGGTATTATGTATTGTAAGAAATGATGACTGTTACAAATACAGAGAAACATGTAAAGATTTACATGATCTGACACAAAGTATAGTAAGCAGAGCCAAGAAAATAGTATGTAGAATGAATGAAATAATGTAAATGGAAAGGGCAATCACAAAACAAGAAAAAAATGAATGATGAAAAATTACAAAGAATAAACATAGCCCCAAAAAAGAAAGATGAGAAATACACCCCTTCCCCCCCCACATACTCCTGTGCAGAGGTGGAAGGTCCACAGGTATGGAATATTGCCTATATTTTTCAGACTTTTTTTTTGGAGGTACTGATTAATTTTGCATATTATTTATCTCTTCCTCTTTTTTTCTTCAAAAATATAATTTGTAATACGGATTAGTTGTCTGGGAGGAGAGAGGAGGATGAATACTGGAAGAAATTCTGATGAAGTAAAAAAAAGCAAACAAACCTGAAAGATATAAATAAAAAGGTGTTTAAATTTTTTAAATAAACATTCTCTTAGTCAGATTAAACAATATCTGGAAAACGGAGATAACAGCTACCTTGTCCTTCTTCAGAGGATCTTTTCCCCTAGCTTGCCCTGTGTCCCCTACTACATCCAAACTCTCAGTTGGAAAGAACCTGAAGGGCTAATTAATTTAACCTCCACCTGAACAGGAATTCTGACTACTTCCTCAATAAGTGATTATGCAAGCCTCTGCTATGTGACCATTGTGATCTCAGGAGATAAAGAACCTATTAACCTCAGATAATCAGACATCATTCACCAGCCACACCTCTTAAAGCAGCCCTTTACATTTTTGAACAACTCGAATTGTTAAGTTTTTCCTCATATTAAACCCAATTCCTCCAGGCATTTCCCCTAGTTTAGTCCTCTGGGGACAACTAGAACAAGTTCAATTCAATTCAAAAACATATATTAAACACTCTGTATGCATAATGTGCAATGCAAGATGCTAGGAATCCAAAGACCAAAAAGAAAAAAGAAAAATGGTCTATTTCCTCAAGAATACATTCTACTATAAATTTAATCTCTCTTAAACATGATGGCCTTTTAAAAACCTGAAGGCCACCATCATGTTTTCCTACTCTTCCTATTCCTTCTTTCCCCCTCAGGGTTTAATGTCAGCATTTTTTCCCCAACCAATTTTCATAAGCCACAGTCACAGTCTCCAGTGAGTAGTCAGCGTATTCAAGGCTCTGTGCTTGGTTCCACAGGGGATACAAAGATAAATAATACAAGGTCTTTATCCTCACGAAATTACATTCTAAGAGATAAAACAATATGCACAAACACAAAACTATGCTACAAAATAGAATATGATGAATGCTAAAATACCAATACAAAATATATAATATTAGAGTTTGAGGAGGAATACAGTATCTGGAATATAGTAAATGCTTAATAATACTTGTTGATTGATTGATATATAACTGAGGGGAACTTGGGATGGCTTTATGAAGGCAGCATTTATGTTGGTGCCTTGAATGAACAGGCAGAGAACTTGAAAAAATCAGATGACAACAAAAGTGTCAGGAAAGCTATGGCATCTGGAAAGCTCCAGTTATATCAAACAATCAATTAACAAGAATTTATTTAAACCCCTAGTATTTGCCAGGCACTGTGCTAAGCAAACTCTGGGGTTATAAGTAAAAAGAATGAAATAATCCCTACTCATAAGGAGCTTATATTGTATGGCATATAAAACATATAAAAGCATAAAGTAAATAAATACAAAATATAATAATACAAGATAGTTTGAGGGGAAGGGCACTAGTATTTGGTGTGTAAGTGCAGAAGATGGTGCTTGACCAAGATCATAAGAGTGATTCTATGATGGGAGTAGCAGGTGGGGGATGGAGCAGACCAAGCCTAAATTCTCTTCCATACGTGATCCTTCAAGTACTTGAAGACAACCATCAAATCTGTCTTCTGTCCCCCTCTTCTCTTCTCCAGACTAAACATCTCCAGTCCCTTCCATTCCTCATGGTAGGATCTCAGGACTCTTCATCATCCTTGCCATCCTCCTCTGTACAATTCCGAGCTTGTCAATGTTCTCCCTAAAATATGGCACTCAAAATCATTCAATACTCTAGTCACAGTCTCCTCAAGATAGAGTAAAGCAGGAATAATATCTGCCTTCTTCTAGAATTGTCTTTTCATTTTTTGTTTTGGTTAAGACTTGTTCTAAGAGAGGAAAAATTCTCCAGCAAACTCATCTGAAATTTATTCCTAATAGAGTTCCCTGAGAGATTTAGTGACTTGCCTTAAGTCAAAGAGCTAGTATCAGAAACAGAATTTAAACCTCAATTGTCTGATTTCATAGTTTATACTTGAATTATTATATCACTCTACTTCTCAAGGCACTAGATATGACATTCTTAATACAGCCTAAGATCACATTATAATTTTTGGCTGCCATATCACACTATTGGCTCATATAGAGCTAATAGCTGATTAAAACTTCCAGGGTTTTTTTCAGATGTCTAAATACGTCTACTTCATCTTGTCCTTGGGAAGCTTATTTTTTAAACTCAAGTATGACTTTATATTTGTCCCTATTAAATTTCATCTTAGATTTGGCTCAACTCTCTAGCTTGTTGAGATATTTTATGTCAAATTCTGGGTCAAACACTTGGTATGTGTCTTTGGCAAACTGAAACATCTCTAAGAATAATTTTATCTGTGAAATGGGAATAATGTTGTTTTTACTACATACTTCACATGGGTATTTTGTGCAAAGTACTTTTTAAAGTGCTATACAGATTCTACATGGGGGTGGCGGGCAGCCAAGATGGTGGAGTAGAAAGAGAGATCTGCTCTTGCTTTCCCACCATAGCCCAAAAAATACCTGTAAAAATGACTCTAAACAATTTCTAGAGCAGCAGAAGCCACAAAAGGACAAAGTGAAAGAGATTTCCAGTCCAAGACAGCCTGTAAGGTGGACAGGAAAGGTCTATTGAACCCGGATCAGAGCGAAGCACAGTTCAGCCTTAGGTGCCCCACCCACACTGGACTGGAGCAGGCTTCAGGGTGTGAAATCATGGGTAGCAGCTGTGGTTCCCAGATTTCTCAACCCACAAATGCCAAAAACAGCCTCAAAAGTCAGTGAAAAAGCTCTTTCACCTGGGTGAGAAAGGTGCCTGGTCTGGCCCCAGGCCCAGGGCAGCAGCAGCATCCATTTTTGGAGCACTCAGCCTAAAGACCCTGGGGGAATGGAGCAGCTGATTTGGGTCTCAGTCCTGAGTGGCAGTCCTGGGATAAGGAAGGGCACTTGCATAGTGGAGCTGGTAGTGACAGTGGAGAGGGAATCCTACTCACAGCAGAAAAGAATGCTTGTGGTTGCTCACAGACCAGAGCGCAGGCCAGGAGACGAGTAAACTCCTCTCCCTTGATTGTGCCACCTTGGAGGAGAACTTACAGGTCCTTAGAGTATACCCTCCACTTGACAAAGGACTCAAAAGTCAAAGAACTGACTAGGAAAATGCCCAAAAAAGGGGGAAAAAGACTACAGAAGGTTACTTTCTTGGTGAAAAGGTATTTTCTTCCATCCCTTCGGGTGAGGAAGAACAAAGCATACCATCAGAGGAAGACATAAAAATCAAGACTTCTACATCCAAAACCTCCCCACCAAAATATGTAATGGTCTCAAGCCATGGAAGTGTTCAAAAAGGATTTTGAAAATCAAATAAGAGAGGAAAAATTGGGAAGAGAAATGAAAGCAATGCAAGGAAATCATGAAAAGCAAGTCAACAACTTGCTAAAGAAGACTCAAAAAAAAATGCTGAAGAAAATAACACCTTTAAAAATAGACTAACCCAAATGGCAAAAGAGGTCCAAAAAGCCAATGGGAAGAAAAATGCTTTAAGAAGCACAATTAGCCAAATGAAAAAGGAGGCTCAAAAGCTCACTGAAGAAAACAAAATCAAAAATTAGAATGAAGTAGATGGAAGATAATGACTTTATGAGAAACCAAATTATAAAACAAAACCAAAAGAATGAAAAAATAGAAGACAATGTGAAATATCACACTGGAAAAACAACTGACCTGGAAAACAGATCCAGGAGAGATAATTTTAAAATTACTGATCATGAAAATCATGATCAAAAAAGAACCTAGATATCATCTTCCAAGAAATTATCAAGGAAAACTGCCCTGATATTCTAGAACCTGAGAGTATAATAGAAATAGAAAGAACTCATTGATCACTTCCTGAAAGAGATCCCAAAGGAAAACTCCTTGGAATATTGTTGCTAAATTCCAGAATTCCCAGGTCAAGGAGAAAATATTATTAGCAGCCCAAAAGAAGCAATTCAAGTATCCTGGAAATACAATCAGGATAACACAGGATTTAGCAGCTTCCACATTAAGGGATCTCAGGGCTTGGAATGATATTCCAGAGGTCAAAGGAGATAGGATTAAAACCAAGAATCACCCACCCAGCAAAACTAAGTATCATACTTCAGGGGAAAAAATGAAATTTCAATGAACTAGAGGACTTCCAAGCATTCTTACTGAAAAGACCAGAGCTGAATAGAAAATTTGACTTTCAAATTCAAGAATCAAGAGAAGCATGGAAAGGTAAACAGGAAAGACAAGTCTTAAGGAACTCATTAAAGTTGAACTGTTTACATTACTAAAAAAATAAATAAATAATAAAGTGCTATATAAACGTAAACTGCCATAAAAACCTATCAAGCATAAATTCTCATATTACCCTTATTTTGATCCTCTTAATCCCACACCTCAAGTTAGGCCTCACCCAAAAACAAATTCAAAGTCTCTCCTATTTGTGATCTTGTCAAAATCACATGGCATTACTTCACCCTTAAGACCTCCAATTTGATAATACTCCTTCATTTCACAGCCAGTTTCACTCACACCCAATGAAGCTACTTTGACCTCAATGATCACTTAATTTAAGCCTTCTGAATTTACCCAGAGGATCATTACCATCTTTGCTACACAGGACCCCTTATTCTGCCATCTTCATACTAAGTACTCTTACTCCCACCTTGACTCCCCAATCTTCTATTGAGTCTCAATTCTGGGTCAATACCAATGTCTACTCAATTCATTTGGTGGCTGGAAAAAGACACTGAAACAGAGACCTACTCTGTTTCAAATGTGTTCAGTATGAATGTGATACTAATGTGTTCGGACTTTATTCTTTAAGCACTGAAGGTCTAGTGTAGGCAGGTGACAGGACCAAAATTATGCTTTAGAAAAATTAATCTGATCCTGCAAGATGGCTGGAGGGAAGACTCAAGTTAAGGAAATCAGTTAGGAAGCTGTTGCAATAGTTCAGGAAAAGTTCATGAAGGTTTTAACTAAGAAGGTTAGGGTGAGACATGACAGAGACGTCCCCATAGTAGAATCTCCACAAAGTGGAAACTGTTTAGATAAGTGGAACCATGGCAGAGGGAGGAGCTGAATGAAGATGATTCCCTAGGTTTGAGTTTGTGAGACTAAGAGGATGATGTCATTGACAGAGACAGGTAAGTCTGAAGGGAGACAAGCTGTGGAGTTTGGTTTTGGACATGAAGAGCTTGGAAGTGTTGGTAGGAAAGGCACATGCATATATGTGGCTCTGGAGTTTAAAAGTGAGATCAAGAATGGAGATATAAATTTGGAACTTCACACATGTTGAGACCGTGGGAGTCCATGCGATTGCCAAAACCAAGCTTTCCTCTTAAATCTCTTCTTACTTAACACCTGTCGTGATATAGTGCTTGGGGTTTGTATCGCATTTTCCTCAAAAAAGTTGGTGAATACTCTTATCCCCATTTGGGCTCAGAGAGCTTAAACAACCACAGACTGAGGGCAGGAAGGGATGCTGGAGATCTAGTCCAATTCCTCCACGTTACAGATAAGGAAACCGAAAGCAACCCCCATTGCCTGCATCTTAGGCCCTGCACAGCAGGCTTAGGATCACGATTGTAAGCCGGGAGGGACATCGGGGAACACCTGGAGGGCGGCGTCCCCTTATTTTACAGACAAGAGAGTGAGGCACAAATGGGCATGTGTCTCCGGAGGTCACACACACTCACTCACACACACACACACACACACACACACACACACACCGCTGACATTCGAATTCAGGCCCGGGGTCCGAGGCACTCACCAAACTGACCGTTCTCCACCCAGCTCCCTCCCTTTCTCTTCCCCCATTCCCTTAGGGAGAAAACAAACGGAAGCCACACCGACGTGCAGGTGCAGGGAGGTCCGGCCCCTCCCCCGCCCCGGCTCACGGCGCCCCCTGCTGTCACACGCAGCCAGGCCACAGACACCCCCTACCCCCGTTTCTCGGTCCGGGTTTCGAGCCCAGCTCCGCCTCCCTGGGGCTGGGGGCGGGGAGCGGGGAGCGGGGCGGCGGCGGGCTAGAGGAAGGCGAGGCGGAGGACGGGTCAGGGCTGGGGGCCGGGATGGCGGAGGGAGGACTGCGGCCCCCTCCCCTCTCCTTCCCAGGGCCGGCGTGGAGTGAGGGAGCTCCACAGCCCACGGGAGGGGAAGGGTGATGGGGCTTGGGACAAGGGGGGACACCCGGCTGTGCCCGCAGGAGCTGGTCCCTGCCCAGTCCCGGCCGTTGCCAGCAACCTCCCCTACCCCGGGGAGCCGGAGCCCCGCGGCGGCGGCGGCGGCGGCGGAGCGCGCACTGACCTGAAAGTGCAGCGCCATCTTCCCGAGAGGCGGCGCCCACCCGGTCAAGAGAGCAGAGAAGGCGGGGCGCGCAGGGGGGCGGGGCTCGTGGAGGAGGGGGCGGGGCTCGTGGAGGAGGGGGCGGAGCCGGGGCGGCTCCGACTCGGGCCTTGAGACACCGACTGCGAGAGAGCGGGGTGGAGGCGGGGCGCGGACAGGGGGCGGGGACGACTCCGTCCCCACCCTGACACCGAGGGGTGGGGGGGCGGGAGAGGGCGGGAAAAGGGGTGGAGGGGATCGGGCGGAGGGGCGGGAGTGAGGAAGGAGGTGGGGCTCGGGGGCGGGGCCTCCGCCCGCGCTCTCCGGCTCTCCGCAGGGCGGCGCTCTCTCTCCGAGCGCTGGGACTGGGCTGGCGTGGGGGGCTCTGCAGGCTGCCTGAGGCCTTAGAGGGGGCCCGCAGCCCCGACTCCAGCCTTCGGTCACCCGACTCGGGCCGCCCTTCCTACCCATCACCATCTCTGGCGGTATCCACTGGTTTCCTTCAGGGTCCCTCGGCCTTGTTTGTGTCGTGGACCCCTCCTCCCGCAGGCTGGGGAAGCACTTGGACCCCACTCCCAGAATCGGGTTTTTAAATGCATGAAATAAAATCCGGAGAATTAACAAAGGGAGCCAACTAGAGAGAAGTAAAGTTAGCAAAATAAACAGTTAAAAAACATCCCAGCCCCCACCCCAGTTAAGACCCCCCTGTTTTCTGTCCTTGTTCTGCTTAATTCCCTTCTCCGCCCCTCCCCCCCTGGAGGGTAGAACCAGGAGCGATGAAGGCAAACTTAGGCTTGACAAGAAAAATCACCCGATGATTAAAATCGTTTTGCTTCCTTGGGCAGTGGGGAGCTCCCCCGCTGGAGGTCTGTCTTCGTGCCTATCTGGACCACCACCTGTCCGGGGTATGAGAGAAGAGGGTTCTTATCCAGGTAAAGGTCGGACCAGAAACCTCTGAGGACCCTTCCAACTCTGGGATGTGGAAATTCCGACCTTCATTTCAAAACTGGCTGAATGCCCCTTCTAGAACCCAGTCCCCTCCCCGCCAAGACCCCTTAGCCCTAACTGCCCCAGAGACAGACATGACCTGGGAGTCTGTCCGGATCTGTCCTGTCCTGAAGTGCGAGGCTCTGGCAAAGTAAGGGTCAGCTGGAGTGTCTAGGACACCTTCAGACGTTAGCCTGAGCTTTCCAGGGACCTCAGAAGGGAAGATTCGGTTTTCTTTTGTTTTCCTTCTTTAAAAATTTTGAGTACCTTCTTTAGGTTTCAGTGTTCAAAAACCTCTCACCTTACCTTTTGTCCCACCAAAAGTAAACCCGATTCAAAATCTTTTTAGTCAATTAATAGTATTTCAGATGGAATTATGTCATTACAGTGGTTTAAATTAATACAAAGATTAGAAAAGATGCTTCAGGACTTTGAATAATTTATTCTTGTTATAAAACTCAATTGAAGGTTGCACTTCCTGAGCCCTTAGGAATGACAAAATTATTTTCATTTCTGTTAACCATCCATTTTAAAAAGGCATATGGTTCATTGGGATCAGAAATCTCATTGGGGGAATGGGGATTTAGGGGTTTGGATTTGTTCATTTGGGTTCAGTGTGACCTTAGTCAAGTCACCTAATTTCTCTGGATATTTATGAGATGGGGAGAGGGGAGGATATATTAACAAAATCATTCAAAGAATTTTGCAAACAATATAAAATAGGTACAAATTGTTTTGCTATCATAGGTACTGTATTTTGAAATTAATGGAATGACAATTTTAATCAGGTAAAGTGTTAGTTATCCAGGGTCTGATTCAGTTCCTGGATTTATCATCTAATTAGACTTTTCCTGTTCCTGCATCTTCTCCAGCTCTGAGAATTTTAGAAGTGATAATGAATTAAGTGTTTTGGCAGGATTCTTTTCATATACTCTGAAAAGCAAAATACTCTATATACTCATTCCACCAGTATCTGACATGTATATCTAGAGTGCAGAAAATCCTGTATTACCATATTTGTCAAAATTTCAGAAAACAAATGTTATATCTTGAATTCTTATACACATATTACAATTGTTGCAATGCTATAGTACTGTATTCGGTTTTAAGAGTCCAGCAGAGGGCGGGCAGGGAGAGCAATGAGTGGAGAGGCTTATGTAACTTCAGGAATATATAATTGAACTTATTCTTTCAATCACTTAAATATCTTAATATGTTTTGAAATTTGAAATATAGAAGGTATATGGATGGATATTAATAATGCCTGTACTCCAACACAGTAAAAATTGAATCATTTGGTCTACTCATTTGAATGACATACATTATTTACATATGACTTCTCTTCAAATCTTAATGAACTGTTTATTGATTGTTTAGGGAAAAGTAGCAATTCTTTGGTATGATATCTTGGATGATTAACACTGTAGCTATAGACCAGTCACACTGTATGCTGACTAAAAATAAAATAACATTAGGAGGAAGTCTTCCCCTAATGTTTCAGCCTGAGGTGGAGGTGACCCTTACATCTAAAAGCTTACAGCAGGGGAAGGTAAGCTTTGGCAGGACTAACAAGCTAGAAAGCCTTGTATGCAATCCTGGCCTGCTTGTACACTATGTGTCAATCATCCAATGATTAGTTCAGTTAAGTTCAGAGAAGCTAATGTCCAGAAGGTTGGTTGCAAGGCAATGAACTTTTTTTTTAACAGTAAAATCATGAAGAATATTTACTAAGGCATAAAGAGTTGCAATCTGTGGATGAAGTCATATCTGCATTCATGTTAAGCATGCACCTATGTATGCCCGATGTATGCATGTGAGATGGAGTCCTGTTTAAAAAATAAAACAAAACAAAACAAACCTGAAACTAAGTGACATGAAATAGACTTGAAAACATGAACATATGCAAAGGACAGAGAAGCAGCCTGGAGAAAAAAACAAAGGCATATTTTATGACTATGATTGCTTCTCAGAAATAGCTGTATTTAGATGTCAAGTATTTTCTTCTAAATGATATCACAAAAGACACTTGAGAATCGAAAAATGGAAAATAATCATGGTTAGTTATTTTAAAGACAAAATTAATTTAGATTAAAATTTAAGTGCGGTCATTTGTATAATTTTGCTTTTAACAGTAAAAACCCTCTCCAATTTTTTCATGCTTACATTTCTATTCAGTCTTATACCTCTGAATTTTCCCTTTTTGGGTGGTAAATATGCTTGAATATGATATAAAAGTGTTCAGTTAACCAGGCAACCTTTTCATAATAAATCCATTAAAAAATGAATTACCAAAACAAATTTCTTTTCTTTCCAGGTTAGAGTTGTAAAAGTCTGGGGGTGATAATAGGAAAGATCTCAATATCATTGCCTGTATTATTCATCTTCTATAGAAAAAATGTAATTTATTTGATAGAGAAAAGTGGACTTAGCTCATTTACAAACAGGCTACTGGGGCACTGACACATTATTATTATTAAAGATTAGCATGTTGAACATGTAGGGTGTGAATTATAGGATCATAGACTTAGAGGAGGAAGTGATTTTAGAGGTCATTCCACTTCATTTTCTAGATAAGAAAAACTGAAAAGTGACTTGCCTAAGATCGTACAGGGACAGAGAGAGAGAGAGAGAGAGAGAGAGAGAGAGAGAGAGAGATTGAATTGAAGGCCTATGTGAAATTGCATTCTTAAGCATGCAAACATTGCCTTCAACTTCTTTATTTTGCCCACAGTACGTAAAAATGCCAGGCATTTAGAGGTGCTTAGTGTTCCCTTTCACTTTTCTCACTTGCAAGGTCAATTAAAGAGCTGCTTAGCTATCATCTAAATTCACAGAATGCAAAAGTGAGGGAAACATGAATAGACACTCTCATGAAAGACTAAAAATTTCAGCTGGTTTAGAACCTGATTTTATTTTACATTTTTTACAGGAAATTTTACTTTCTAATTGCAAAGGTAAATCTAATGGTACAATGGAATAGAAGACAGAAGACTGAGTTCTACTTCTGGGTCTTCCATAAAGAACCACTGTGTCCTTCAGCAAACCCCTGACCCTTCCTGTATACTCATTTTTTTAAAATGAGAAGATTTTACTCAGTATCCATGGTATCTATAACTAGAAGGCATTTTAAAGGTCATCTAATTCAATCTCCTAATTTCCAAGGTCTCTCTTAGGTCTAACATCCTGGGCTAACTGTTTATAATTGAGACTAGAATGGAATCTCTATTTTCAAATCAATTTGTTTCCTTCTTCATGGTCCCCAGATCCATATTCTTCCTCTTCTTCCACAGGATCATAATAGTTCCCGTGATCTGTGTTGGAACTTCTAATTCTGTTCCTGGTAATGATTTGATATCTAGATGATGAACCTACACAGGCAACAGATTAGAAATTTCATAAATGAAATAATAAAATTGGTAAGAATAATTATTTTAAATCATCATCCTAGTGAATAGAACTCCGAATGACATATAGGTCGTATTTCCCCACCTTTGTAAAATAAGTAGAAGTGGATTGTAGACACAATTCAGATTTATATTTTCAAATAATGATAGCTATCCTGAATCAGTTTCAGTAGTCAAATAATAAACACAATAAACACAGATATATGCTAATAATTTATACAGACTATAAGTGTAGATGATGAAAATGGGTTTATTTTAAGAAATCATCATAAGAGTATGAGATTGTAATCAGTATTAAAAAATAGTAGGGTATGTATATTCTAAACATGACTTTCATACAATAGGTAATTTATTTCCATGTAAGTGAGAAGTTAAGACATACAGAAAGGATGTTTATACTCTTCACAATTGCATTAATGTTATACCCATTCTGTTTCAGAGGCTCTTAGGGAATTTCCAATGATTCTCAAACTGTTCCTGTTAATTAACAGGTGATATTGGATCCATTTGACCAGAAAGGCCTATGAATCAAAGTGACAAATACTAAGCACCTACTTTGTTCAAGACAATGTGTTGTGAGGGATAAAAAAAACAAACAAAAAATATATAGGCCAAGATCTCTTCTGTCAATAAATTTATTATCTAGCTAAGAAAAGATAATTATGAGATAAAAGTTCTGTGTAATACGAAGTTTTCACAAGGAAATCTGTCATTAATTACTAAACAAAGGTCAGAAAAAGTAAGTACCATAAGAGTTCAGAGGTGAAGAGATGATTTTGGACCTGAGTGGTCTGGGAAGACTCTGAAAGAGGAAGGAATTGAATTGTCTTGAATTTGCAGGATTTGAATAAGCTCACAAGTGGATAGGTGATGGGAGAGATTTCAATCTGGGGGAAAGTTATGAATAAAAGAGTGAAGACAGCAAGGCACGTTTTATGGGACAGTGAAAAGATTAGTTTAGCCAGGATAGGGTGTATAAGATGAAAGATATGGTTAGCAATGCAGTACAGGTCTAGATTATAGAGGACATTGAATGTAATTTAAGGGCACATCGCTGAGGTCTATTGATTTTGTTGGTAATAGTGAGCCAAAGATAGTTTTTGAGCAGTAAAATGATATGATAAATGAAATATTTTAGGAAGATGAATCTGGAATGGTGTGTGGCACAGATGGAGGCACTTTCTAGGTATGGAAACCAGTTAGGATACTGTCACAGTAATCCAGCTACAAAATAAGAACCTAAATTACAAAATAGTGCTAAAGGAACAGAAAGGATGTAAGAAACCTTTCAAAGGAAAGTCCAGGTTTGATTCTAATAGTTTAAAATAGGATATTAAAAATCATGGATATTAAATATAAGACTTCTTTTAAAATTTATCTATTTTTTAAAAGGTCATTTACCAGGATTGATAACTTTTAGTCTGGCAGATGCATAAGCTGTGCCATATTTGTTTCTGGTATGGCAGATATAAACACCTTCATCTGATTTCTTGATCCCTTGAATTTGTAGCCATCCTGTCACACCATATTTCTGAGGTCCACCTCTCACCTGTTAGGAGATATTTTTTTATCGATTCAGCGAATTAAATAGATAGATGCATAAATGTATCCACCAGAACAATCAGAAGACATGTATAGTAGCTATTATGTGTACGTCACTGTTCCAAATACTGCAGTGCAGAGATAAAAAGTAAAAACATTTGTAGTATCAAAGAACTGGGAAGATATAATATGTAGAAAGAGGTCTTTTATATAAGGTAGGAACAGAAGGGAACAACAGAAAGTTTCAAAATATTCTAGGAAGGTAGGAAATCTGCAATGTAGAGATAAGGAGGAAGTGCATTCCAGGAAGATGATGGTCTGTGCAAATGCGTGGAGGTGGGAAGTGACATGTTGAGTTCAGGGAGCTACAAGTAGTTAGTGTGACTGGAATGTAGAATTTCTGAAAGGAAGTAATATAAAATAAGGGTGGAAAGATAGCTTGAAGACATTGTGTAGGGCCTTGAAAGCCGGGCTAGGAAGTTTGTATTTTATGTTATTGGCAATAGTGTGGCATTAGAGATTTTTGTTTTTATTATTTTTGTTCTTTAATCAGGGTTGTAACTTGGTCAGAACTGTGTATTAAGAAGATTATGTTGGCAGCTGTGTATAGGATGGTTTGAAGACAGGAGAAGCTTGATGAAGGAAAAATCAATCAAGAATCTATTGCCATAGACCAAGGGGTGGTAGAAGTATGAAAGAAGAGGATGCATTTTGACTCTGGTTTTTGTTTTTGATCCAAGACTTAAAATGTGACTTGACATTCACATTCAGTGAAAAGTAAATTAAGACTCGGGTTTTTACAGATTTTAAGCTTATCATATTTCATTTTTTAAAATTCCATAACTGTTAGGGAAATCTTCTAATGAGACAAATTTGGGGGACAGTGGTCATTTTAGAAAGTTGTTACAAGTTTTGTTCTGAAGATCTTTTCTTGGGCTCAGTTGGGCAGATTTAGAGTTCATGACTTCCAGTTGACTCTACCACTAAAGTAGCAAAAGTGCTTTTTAAATTCTCTACCTTTACTATACTGGAAGGAAAGAAACCAGGTTTCTCTGATATGACATGTCATTATGGTAGCTTCTGGGATTTCTATGGGAAGCTTCAAGAGATTGCCGGTTGAGGGACTGACTTGAAATATAGTGTGAGAAATGGTCTGGAATTCTTCACATATCATCAGAATCTTCCTAGAGTCTCCTCTTCCAATCAAGTTCATTCAGTGAGACAGTGGATTTGGAATTAGAGATTGAAATCCCAGTTCTCTCTCTATTTAGTAGCTATGGGACTTTGGACAAGTTTCCTGATGGGATCTCGGCTTTCTGATCTGTAAAATGAGGAGATTAGACTAATTTTACATCCAACTTTAAACTTATGATCCTATGGTTATATTACCCAAGTCTTTCCTTGTCACTAGGAAACCTCTATAATGATAATGACTTGGAGGTATAGTGACAATGGTTATAATGGCTTGTAATGTCCCTTTCTTAACCCATAGTTAATCTACTAGGCAATTATTGCCTTCTGGGATGGTCTGTGTTATAAATGAAAACATTTTTAAAGAGCTAATGTTGCATAATGAAAAGAATGTTGATTTTAGAGCCAGAAGAATTGGACTCTAATCTTGGGCATTTAACTTCTGAGTCTCAATTTCTTTATCTGTAAAATAGGGATAATACCTAGATTAAATTTTAAAGTACTAACAGAAATGTAAGTTATTATTAATATACCAAATAAGTTTTATAATAACGTGATTAATGTAATACAAATATTTCATCTACCATGTGAATGGTACTATAGTACACCTTAGCTATTACTGTACCTGGATGGAAATGTGTGCATCATCACCAGGAAGGAAAATTTTATCCCCTTTTTTCTTCCATTCCATGTATGGTATTGGATAAGCTGAAACTTCACATCTAAAAATGATGTCATTTCCTATAAAGTTCTCAGTATTTTGAGGTGCCAAAGAAATAACAGGAACTGAAGAAAAAAAATTGAGGTTATAAACCTGCCAAAATTTTCACTGGCATTTAAAAAACATTTTAAAAGTTGTTTTCCAGGACCCACATGAACAAAAAGTATTTGTAGCAGCTCTTTTTGTAGTGGTCAAGAATTGGAGACTGAAGGGATGCCCATCAGTTGGAGAATGACTAAACATGTTGTGGTATATGAATATAATGGAATACTATTGAGCTATAGGAAATGATGAGCAGGCAGACTTCAGAAAATCTGGAAAGACATATGTGAACTGATGCTGAATGAAGTGAGCAGAACCAGGAGAACATCGTACTCAGTAATAGTCACAGTGTACAATTACTGACTTCTCAGCAATGCAAGGACCTAAAACATTTCAAAGGACTCATGATGGAAATGCTATTCCCATCTAGAGAAAAAACTATGGAGTCAGAATACAGAACAAAGCAGACTTTTTTTTGGTTTTGTTTTCTCATGGTTTCTCCCATTCGTTATAATTCTTCTGTGCAACATGACTAATGTGAGATGTGTTTAATAGGAATATATGGGTAGAGCCTATGTCAGATATCAGATTGCATGCTGTCTTGAGGAGAGAGAAAGGAGGGAGAGGGAGAAAATTTAAAACCTAATGAAGTAAATGTTGAAAACTAAAAATAAATTAATTAAAAACATGCAAAAAAGTTGTTTTCCATGTAAGAATACATATGATAAAGATTATAGATTGCAATGAAATTGTAATATTTCAAAATAAAAAAATGATAAAATTTGAAATTTTTTCAAGATACATAATAAATTAATCTTCAAATGCAAGTGTGGAATTTAAGTAATGAGGTTTATTCCAAAAATGAAAGGAAATTTCAGTGTAAATACTTATTCAAAGAGGAATAACATTTGTTTCTTTATGTCTTATTTTGTAAAGGACTTTGTAAAATATTCCAAGAACTTTGGTGAAAACAAAAGTTATAAATTATAATGTACTAATAGTACTTTAGACTTGTATAGCACTTTAAGGCAAAAAAAATTCCATTTGCTTTATCTTTTTGACCCTCACAATTTTTGTATGGGGAGTACATAAGGCAAATATTTTTTGCCATTTTTTAAGATGAGGAAACTGAAGTGGGAGACAGGATTTGAATCCTAGCATATTACAGGTCAGAGTAGAGCAAAATGAAGAAAACAGCTCTAAGGCTATGGTAAAGGTGAAGCAATTAAATTTACTTAACACTTCTCAACTTAAAGTTAGTCTAAGTCCTATGAGATTGAACAATTAGATATCTTATCACTAAGTATGGAAAAGTCTTTTGAAAAGTAATGATGAGAGACGTGTTCTAGTAAACTGAGAAAATTTACCTCCTCTTTCCCCCAAGTTCTTCTACAAATTAACAAACTAATTAGAACCAGACTGGAATGACTATGGTATCCAGCTTAACTCCTAAAAGAGGAATCTCTTACTAGAGAAGGAAAGGCTTTAGCTTAGGCCTTGTCAGATCTCCATCCCAAAACCTTACCATGACCCCTGACCAGGACTTTGTGAGATTCTAAGATTCTGGAAGATTCTAGACTTCCCATTTTCCCATGAGTGTCCTAGAAATAGCCCTGAATCACCTGACAGCACTATCTGCATTGTGAGCCAAAGACAGGTAGACCAAGCAAGCATCTTACAAAAGGGAAGAAAATAACTCCAAGGATTTAGGTGCTATGTATGTGTTACCCCTTTGCTAAAAGCATTCAAGTATTTGCTACAATTATACAAGAGGGTGGATTTGAGCCCACCCTCTCCTGGATTCTATATATACTTGTGGGAGATTGTGTCACAGACTTGGGAGGATGTTTGTACCAACTGTTTACCATTTTAGTAGTAACCTATTTTTATAAGCTACTTAAGGCAGGCTAACTAAATTGATTCTCAGTTTGATTCTTAGTCTTGAGGATAAATACATGGTGGGACTAAAGCTGATCACATTAAAGGAATAACTTCTCAGGGGGAACCCATACTTAAGGAGAGAATATAACCAAGCTCTAAGGACTTGTCAATAGGAATGAGGTCAGACAAGGACATCTGAAAGCATGCAAGTTCTACAGCTATGATAGGTGCCATTTATATCAGACTATGATAAAAAAGAAAAAACTAGTCTTCTAGGCCAGTAGTTTCAAAACTTTTTTGATCATTTAACACTTAAGCAAAAAACTTTGGGTGCATCCCTAATACACATATGTTTACTTATTAATAAATTATGCAACGTAATATTTGGTACCAATAATATATATAGATATGACATACATGACAAAATTTTTAAAGAATGAAATGAAGAAATAATATTTTGAAAATAACATTTTACTTAATGGTAGAGAAACATTCATCTCACTTAAAATATTAAATGAGAGCATTATGATTATGTTTCCTATTTTTAATATCTTGATTTAATATTTTGTAACTTAGTGATTTAAGGATCTGATTTTAAGTTCTGTTTATTTTGATATTTGATTTTGATGATGTCCATAGCTGAAAAAGAGACCACACAAAGATACATAGTTCCAAATGGAAGAAATATAGCTATAATTAATTCTTGATACTCATTTTCCAATTTCATCCGCTAGTTATAAAGTTTTTTTGTTGAACTTCAGCTAGTACTTTTCTATCTTTCCTAATGTAAATAAGTTGTTCTGTCAGGAAGATTTCTATATTTTTAATAAATGTGCTCAAAATCCACTAAAACTCTATATACAGGTTAGAAAAATCTGTTTCCATGTTTTATAAGTGTATAGACAGGAGAAATTTTTTGTAGGTATTTTGTAGGTATATTGTAGGTATATTATTTTCAGCAAAACAAGGAGAAAAGAGTAAATATCCAGGAGGGAGAGGGTAGTTAATAGTGTCAAATGCTTCAGAAAGTTCTAGAAGGATAAGGACTTAGAAAAGGCCATCAGATTTGGTATCTGGTAACCTTGGAGAGAACAGTTTCAATTTAGGAAACCGTACGGGTAATACTACTTTTGAGAGAAGTAGGAAAGTTGGGAAGAAAGTTATATTTTGGAAGAAAGTTAACATAAAGTTATCTGCAATGTTAATTCAGCCATGTCCTTTCGTTTTGTGTGGCTCACTCAATGGCACTTAAAACAGTAGGGTGGGGAAATGTTCTTTCCAGATATTGCCAGGGTGGCAATGCAGTCTACCTTTGGGGCTCTTACCCAGCATATAAGAAGAGAGATTTCAAGTTTGTGCAACTACAGTGAGGGAGCTGTTCAAGGTAGAGTTGAGGAATATGATAATGTGTGCAAGAGGGGTTACAATGTATGGGAGACAAGACGGGTGACTGGAAACATATCTTTCCATGCTCCATTTGATTACCATTGAGAAGGATAATAAGATTAGCCGCTGGAGTCACAAGCCTCCCACATTAGAGACCACTATTTTAGGGAATTCTATCATCACCATGTAAACTAGCTTTATATTTTTGCATTCTCACAATAGGGCCAAATCTGAAATAGAGTTCTAAGGCATTATTAGAGAACAGTGACACAAGATATAGTAAGTGCTATTTACTCTTTCTAGAAGTTTTAGGGATGTGAAATATAAAATGATAGACTGAGGAGGTAATGAAATCAAGGGAAGCTCTTTTTAGAATATGGGAAATTTTCTAGACAAAAGAGAAAATGAGGAGGGAGGAAGGGGAGAGAGACACACGCAATAGACACAGAGAAGGACAGAGAGAAAGATAGAAAGACACAGAGAGAGAAGGAAGGATTGAAATTAAGGGAAAGTATGGTTAACAGAGTAGGTCTTTGAGGAGATGGGAAGGGAGGGAATCAAGAAAACAAGTGGAAAGATTAGCTGTGGCAAGGAAGAAATCCAATTAATGCTCTGCTATTAGAGAAAAGAGGACAGGATAGGTTAACACAGAAGAGGGGAGATGAGTGAGCTCATGATGGATGGCTTCAGATTTGTCATTGAAGTAGGAACCAAGGTTATCCTCAAACAGAATGAGGTAAGGGAATGGAGGAGAAGTTTGGAACAGCTGCTGTGGAGAGTGTGGTAAGGAGCCAATCAGTGATGAATTAAAAGATTCTATGCATTGGTGATGGTCCAGCTGAAATGAGATAGCATGATTTGTAGTAGACCCAGTCAGCATGTGATTTTTTCAGGCAGAGATCAATGACTTAGGAGATGAAGCAGAGAAAATAGATGGTAGAAGCAGCCCAGGGTTAAGGTTTATTACCAGGAAGAATAAGGTAGAAGTGGTTTCAAGGATTCCTTGAAATGGCTTTTTATGGCATCAAGACTTTGAAAGGGGGGAAGTGAAATCAGGACAGGGTAATGGATTGGCAAAATAGGGAGGGTTCATGGAATCAGAGGTGCCCCATTCCTTGAACCCATTACTTTTTCGTTTCTTCTCTCTCCTTGAGCTTTCCCTAATTCTGCCCAGCTGAAAGCAACATCCAATTTCTCAAATCTTCTTTGTCTAGAATGGATCTATCGTTTGCCTATATCACATTCTACCTTGTATTATATTTACTTGAGAATAGATTGGGTTTCTTCTCTGCCACACACACACCTGCTTTCCTCCCTCACCTAGATTGTAAGTTCTGTGGACCGGGACCAATGGAGATTTTCATTTGTATTTCCTCTAGCTTACACATGGTAAAATTCTTAATAAATATTTGCTGAATTTAATTACTAGAATGAATGAAAACAAAGAGGAAATGTAGGTAGATTAAAGTGATGTGAGAGATGGAAGAGACAGCGATTATGTTTCAAGAAAGGAATTTCAAAATTCAGGACATTGGAAGTGAAACAATTTCAGATGACAGTAAGATACAATGTATGATCACCCCTATACGTGTCTGCCATAGAATGGAGATGGAGAGCGCGGGAGCTGAGGAGAAGGATAAACTAATGATGACAGAAGGGTTATCGGCATGAATATTAAAAGCATCATTGCTGATGGTTGGGTGGGAAGGAAGGATTGTAAGCTAGGTACTGACAATGTTGCGCAGAGTACATATTTAATAAATTGCTATCTTATAACTGAATCATTGTAACTAATGGTTGTTAAATACTAACAGTGGTCTGCTCTTGATAAGATTTTATATTCTGAAACTGCAGTTTTCCAATGCTAAGTGTTTTTCATTAGTGCTTATCTCAGGCAATCTTAAGTGCCCATCAATCAATTTAGCATTAAAGTAATTTTTCTTTTATCCATAAGAAGACAGAAATGCCAATGCCAAAGACCAAATAGAAACTCAGATATCACATAAATTCCTTTTTCAAGAGAAGAAAAAAATGAAGTACACTATATTAGCCTTGAAAGTACCAAGTTGTTTTTTTTTACATCTAATCAAAAATAAATGAGATAAGACATAAAACAACAGAATGGACTGTTGCTAAATGTATATTTCTTCACATTAGGGAGCACATTTTATGCCAGGAAACTCATAAAGAGTAGATGATTTAACTTGTTTCAAGGATTGGCATAGACCATTGTATGACCGGTATTCTTATATTCCCATTGGTTCTATATGATATGAATCATGGAGCATCATGATCTCTGAAGCATAAGAATTACAGGTGACCCCCAAAGGGTAATGGAAAGATACATGGAGTGTTTAAATAGGCAGAAGCATATTACTAAAGAGACTTTTTTGGTAAGAAATAGCACAAAAGATATAATGAAGGACATATATGACCAGAAAATGTGGTAGGACATATGAGTAAAGGAACAACAGATATTCGTAATTGATTCTCTATCTCTTTCCCATAGACCCACAAACTGGGGGGGTCATCCTTTACTCCTCACTCACTCATTTAATATATTTAATGTTCTAAAATCTTGCTTTTCTTCCTAATATGTTCCTTATACATTCTAATTCATTCCTCACATCCTAATACATTCCCTCCTCTCCACTTGCACAGCTATCACCCTAACGACAAGGCACAAACCACCTGTTGCCTAAAGTATAGTGGTAGTTTTCGAATTGGTCTCCTTGCCTCCAGTCTCTCCCTGCTCCATCATCTCCTACCAACATCATTTTCCTAAAGCCTTACCATATCATCTCTCTTTTCAACTCAATGAGCTCCAGTGGCTCCTTATTAACTCTAGGATCTAATATAAAATCCTCTGTTTGGCATTTTAAAGCCCCTCACAGTGTGGCCTCTTTCATACTTTTCTAGGTGGTGCAAAGCACCAGTACAGGAGTCAGGAGAACCTGAGTTCAAATCTCACCTCAGACACTTGACATTTACTAGTTGTGTGACCTTGGGCAAGTCACTTAACCCCAATTGCCTCATCCTGGGTCATCTCCATTCATCCTGATGAATATCTGGTCACTGGATTCAGATGGCTCTGGGGGAGAAGTGAGGCTAGTGACCTGCACAGCCCTCCCTCACTCAAAACAAAGTCAAGTGCAAGTCATGTTATTATTTCTCTGATGTTATGGTCTTCGGCAATGAAGGATAAACACACACAGAATTCATCTTACAACTCTCCTCACTCTCTGATCCAGTTTCACTGACTCTCTTGCTATGGCTACATGATACTCTGTTTTCCATCTCTGTACCTTTTCACTGCCTGTCCCCTTGCTTAAAAATTTCTCCCTCTTCACCTCTAGCTTTGAGCTTCCTTCAAGACTCATTTCAAACTCCACAGGAGGCTTTTCCCTGTCTCCTCTGCTATTAATGCCTTCCTCTCTGAAATTACCTTCCAACTACTTCGTATGTACCTGTGTTTCTCCATTAGAATATGAACTCCTTGCATGTAGTTTTACCGTTTTTGGTACTTCTAGCACTTATGCTAGTGTCTGCCACATAGTAAGTGCTTAATAAATGTTTGTTGATTGAGAAACTAACCCAAATGTTGCACCAGAATTTATGAAATATTAAAAGATGCAAAGAAAACCATGCAGAATGTCACATGGATCCTTTATGGAAGATTTGTGGTAGAACATGGACATGAATCAACAGGTTTAAAAGGTATGAATAGATGATTCATTGGTGGAGAAAGTACTCCACATGATAAGGTCATGAATATTCTAGTGACAGCTGAATATTTTTTTTAATCAGACTTTATCTTTAAGCTTAAGAAAGATGGTATTTATTATTGCTTACAATACTTGCTGCCTTTGAGATTTCCCAATACTAGATTTAAACTAAGAAAAATTATGCCATTTTGACCTATTTTCTCAATTTTTCATCAATCCTTTTCTTAGCTATGAAAAAGTCTGATAATAGCTTTACTGTTCAGACTAATATGAAATATTAATCAGAAAGACTAGTTCTTTAACTGTCTCAGGTATTTCAAGAATGCAATTTGATGACTAGAGACAATGGCAAAGCTGCTCAGTGGTAGAACTTGGGTGATCATGAGAATGACTGGCATTTATATAGCACTGCTCAGGTTCACAAAGGACCTTGCACACACCATCCCACTATTGTGGTCTTCACAACAATCTTAAGAGATAGGTGGTTGTTGTTATTATCTCCATCTTACCTATAAGGAAACTAAAATTCAGAAGTCAGGTGACTTGTCTGTGATCACAGAACTTGTGTCAGAGGGAAGGAAGAATCATCCCAAGTTTCTCCTGATTCCAAGTCCTGTAGTTGTTCCACTACATATCATACTGTTTGTTACATGGAACATGACCTAGCTGGGTGAAATTGAAAACCTAGAATTGGGTTACTTACTATCAAAAGGGTGGAAAAGTCAATATAGTTGATAGTTAAACTAAGCATTATGGACAAAATTTACACTATCTATCCTAACTTAAGAAAGTTCAATTAGATTTTCTCAGTAGCTTCAATTGAAATAAAATAAAACTTCAGGTTCTTTAATCATATTAGCAATTGTATCTGATAAATATATGCATATATTAATATAAACGCACATGATTTTCTGTTAATATACAAAAGTTATCATTGTGTCAGAAAATTAGGTACTTTGTTAAGTATATTACATGAAATATAATCAAATATAGTGATATGTTGCTTTAAATTTGTAATTATAGCATTTATTTCAAGAATTATATTTCTCAAAAGTAAGATTAATTCAACAATTTTAAAAATAGGTTACTATATTTAACTATCATTCACAATAGTGCTGACAGTGGAATAAAGTTTGAGAAACCTTTACATTTTGAGATTTGCAGTGACCAGGAAATTGATTGGTATAGCATAAAAATTATTATTAAATTTAACATAAAATTAGCTTTAGTAGTATCATATTGACATGGTCTGACCATAATCACTGACTTTTCCTTCATCATTAAAGTTATTACTTATTATGTTATGCTTGGTGTATTTTGGTAGATCATTCCCCATATGCTTTTTGCATTTGTAGTCATTTGAATAGGGTTTCCCTTTCTATTATTGTTTCTTAGATTGGTTATTATTTTATAGAAATGCAGTTGTTTTTTGAGGTTTAATTTTCTAGCCTGCACATTTTCTAAAACTACTAATTAGGTTGAATAATACCTTTGCTGATTCTCTAGAATTCTCCAAGTATGCTATCATCTTATAAGCAACTAGGGATAGTTTTATCTCCTCTTTACTTTCTTTCTTTCCTTTCTTTCTTTTGTTTTATTGTGGCTGCTAGCATTTCCAGAACTATATCAAATAATAATGGGGAAAGTAGGCATTCTTGTTTTATTTCCATATTTATTAGAAAAGATTCTAGTGTACCCTTATTACATATGATGCTGCTCTTGCTTTTAGATAGATGTTTTTTGTGACATAAAAAGCCCCTCTATGCCTATATTTTGTAGGGTTGGGTTTTTAAAATTATTAATTTTTTTTCTATTATGTAATTTATTTATTTTTAGTTTTGAACTTTCACTTCTACAAGATTTTGAATTCCACATTTTCTCCCCATCTCCTCCCTCCCCCCACCTCAGGATAACAAGTGTTCTGATTACCCTGTCCTCCAATCTGTCCTCCCTTCTATCATCCTTCCCTCTCATCCCCTTCCCTTTTATTTTTCTGTAGGGCAAGATAGATTTCTATACCCCAGTGCCCGTACATCTTATTTCCCAGTTCCATGCAAAAACAATTTTTAACTTTCATTTTTAAAACTTTGAGTTCTACATTTTTTCCCTTCCTCCATCCCTATCCACCCACAATGAGAAAGCAAGCAATTCAATATAGGTCATACATGTGTAGCCATGCAAAACACTTCCATAACAGTCATGCTGCAAAAGACTAACCACATTTTCCTCTAGCCTGTCCTGCTCTCCATTTATTCCATTCTCTCCTTTGACCTGTTCCCCCACAATAGTGTTCATTTCTGATTAGCCCTTCCCCCAATCTTCCAAACCTTCTGTTATCCTTCCTCTCCTATCCCCTTCCCCCTACCTTCATGCAGGGTAAGATAGATTTCCATACCCAAATAAGTGTATCTTATTCCCTCCTTAAGCCAAATCTGATGAGAGTAAGGCTCACTTGTTCCCTCTCACCACCTCTTCTTCTCCATGGTAAAAACTCTTTCTTGCCTCTTTTATGTAAGATGGTTTATTACCTTCTATCTCTCTCTTTTTCTTTCTTCCATTACATTCCTCTCAACATTTAATTTTATTTTTTAGATAGGCTCCTTCCATATTCAACACTATTACTTAATCCTTTCTCTATTCAACCAAATAAAAAAGAAAAAAATACAATCCTTGTAAAAGAAAAAATAAACATGATCAAACAAGGCAAATGAATACTTTCCATCTTTAAAAATGTATTAATCATTCTGCACTTTGGGGTCATCCTCCCTCTGTCAGGATATAGACAGCATAACTTAAAATTGGTCCTCTTGAGTTGTGGCAAGGCATTGCATTGAGAAGGTTCTTAATTCCTTGCAAGTTGTTTTCCTTTACAATGTTGTTGTTTCTGTATAAATTGTTCTTCTGGTTCTTTTCACTTCACGGCATCAGTTCATATAATTCTTTCCAGATTTCTCTGAAGTCTTCCTTTTAATAATTTCTTACAGTACAATATGGAATCATTACTTTATGTACCATATTTTGTTCAGACTGTTTCCTAATGGATATTCAGCCCTTTGGTTGCCAGTTCTTTACTCCAACCAAAAGAGCTGCTATGGCTATTTTTGTATAGATACGTATATTTATATTGATTATACATTTGGAATGTATTTACATAGATATATAGAATAGAGCACATCATGCAACTGAATATTTTAACCATGGAGTTAAGATTGGAAAGAAAGGGGCACCTGGAAGTAAGAAATGTTTAGCTGAAGATGGCAGTTAATTAGAAAATAGAATGCTCAGAATCTTCATTTCTCTATCTCTTGATTTTAGAGGTGGGAGAATCAACTCACAGCCCTGGGCGATTAGGGAAGGGGCCATAAACAGGCCGACCAATTCAGGGCTAAGGATCTGGACAGTGGAAGAAGGTGGGCTTGTTGAATTTATCCATTTTAAAGAGAGAAATAGGGACTGAAATTTTGCTGGGGTAGAGAGCTCCCAGTGAGGAACTTTCTATGTCATTGCTTATTTTTTCACTACCTTCTGTGCAACTTATGCTCTTGAGTTGTCTAATTTTGTAAAACAATTTGGAATTATGACAAGAAAATGATTAAAAGCCTTTGATTCAGAGGCTGCACTGCCAGCCACCTGTCTAAAGGAGATCATTGTTGTTTGTTGTTCACGTGTCATCCTTGGTTTTTGAAGAAGACCAATGACATTGTGAGTGTTATGTCTTGACTTACATATGAATTGGATTTAAGTGAGGCAGAGCTGCGTTGTCATCAGGCAGTCTTTCCTCCAGAGTTATCAGAGTCCAATGGGAAGATAAAAGTCAAGACAACTGGCAGTGGCCCAGGATGCACTGAGAACTTCGGTCTTTCCTTGGTCTCAGTTTGTTTGAGGCAATGCCCATTCAGTTATTAAGGTTTTAGGTAAGAACTGAGATAGAGACAGAGAGATGGACACAGATCCTAAAAGTTTCTGGCCGGAACAGAAGGTGGAGAAGGAGAAGAAAGGGGAGGAGGAGGAGGAGGAGGAGGAGGAGGAGGAGAAGAAGAAGAAGAAGAAGAAGAAGAAGAAGAAGAAGAATATTGTCCAATTTGAACTGGCAGGTCCCTAGAGGGCAAATACTACTCTTCACAGATTTGACATCATAAGGATAATGACTTGTGCAAGAATTGTATTTAAGTGAGGCAGAGCTCAAAAAAGTCATCAGCCTCACTTTATCCTCCAGAGTCACTGGAACCCAGTTGTAAGACAAAAGTCAAGACAACTGGCACAAAAAAGAAGATCAAACACAAGAAGAAAGGTCCCATATACGCTAAATTTTTATAGCAACACTTTGTGGTAGCAAAGAACTGAAAACAAGGTAGGTAGTGTCCATCTTTTGGGGGAATGGCTAAATTCTTATGACACATAAATGTGATGGAATTTACTGTGTCCTAAGAAAAGATGAATATGAAGGATTGAGAGAAGCATGGGAAAATAATGAATTGTCATAAATTGATACAAAATGAAATGAGTAGAACCAGCAAAGAAATATATGCAATGACTATAACAATGTAAATGGAAAAAAAAAGAATATGATTTGCTATCATTATCATGACTAACCTTGGCTCTGAAGAACAGATGAGACAACGTGCTACCCCCAATTCTTTGCATAAATGGAGGACTATGAGTGTGGAACCATTGTATAGATGGTCGTATTTGATGGATGTGTTTTTTAATTTTACTGAAGTGTTAGGTTTATTTCTTCTCTTTTTAAATTCTTTGTTGCAAGGCAGGGCTCACTAGGAAGGAGTGCAATATATTTAGAAGTGAAGGTGATCAATGAATTGAAAATTAATAATAATATCTCCTGATAGCCTTTTAGGCTAGGCTTTGAAGAGATTTCCCCAGGCTTTTGGGTAGAGGCTTGAGTCACACATAAAATGGAAAATACCTCAGAAACATAATCAAGGTTGTTTGGGCTATGAACATCTCAATACAAGAGTTACCTGTACTTTTAGGAAACATAGAAGTGGTGCAAAATTAAATAAATAATAATATGTTTCTCCATCATGGTTAGAATTATTGCCATAACGTGCAGTCTTCTCAGCCTCAGAAACTGATTCATTGTCATTGAGCATTACATACACTGGTTAGATAGAAATGCCATGAAAAAGAGATGCTGAGGGGACGTGTTGTAGTGACCTAAGGGTCTTAATTGAAGCAGTATCTGATTTTACATTAAAAAATAACAGACAGTGGGAGACTAGGTCTTCCAAAAATAAAAACAATAATGAATAATAATAATGTATCTGCATCACAGTCATGGCTTAAGGTCAACATATTTATTTAAGGTGTAGTTGGGCAAATAAATTTTTTATTTCACTTACATTTTCCAGTGATTCTCTTGCGTCAGAGTATACAGTGGTATTTTGTTTTCGGGGAACTACATAGGTAATATTAATAATAGCCAGCACTTACTTTAAGCTTTGCCAAATACTTATAGCTGTTATCTTACTTGATCCTCACAATAACTATGGAAATTAAGTGCTATTATAATCTTTTTAATAGATGAGGATACTGAGCCTGAAGAAAGCTTTGATGATTGGCCCAAGACCAATCACCAAACAGCTTGCAAGTTTCTGAAGGATTCAAGTGCTTGTATGTATTATTTTGCCTACCTGCCTCATTAGGAGATTTACATTTTTATTGGGAAAATGTAGAATATAGTGAAAATATTTATCTTAGCTGGTTGCTAAAATGCCAAGTTTAGGCACTTCTGGCACTGTATCAGTCCCACTTCTCTCATCTCAGTCTTTTGAACTCCTGAACATCCTACAAGAACTAGCTTAAATATTACCTTCTCTATTAAAGTCTTCCCTGATCTTTCAAAATCAGTAGAGCCATTACCTTACCATTATAGCACTTTTTTGGTATCTTTTTTGACACTTAGCCATATCTATCTTGTATTTGGATTCTTCGAGTATATTCTTATCTCCTCTACCAGATTTGAAGTTTCTTGAGGTCAGGTTTTATTTTATTTCTTATCTCCTCAGAGCCTAGCATCATATCTAATACATAGTAGATTTCAGAAATAAATTTTTAATAAGTTAGTTAAATGTGCACCTACCTCCGTGTTGTAAGATTAAAGGAGCATTGTAGTTTTTAATGGGAAATTCAATAAAACTCTTAAATATGATTTTCATTGTTATCTGATATCTATAATAGATATCAGATAAAAATAATATTTGAGAAAATGCCAGCAAAAAAATTGTAATTTGAAGTAGATAGCTGAGTGAAGTCCCATTTTATCCTAGGAATCTACTATTAAAAATTAGCAAATTTTCAACTGCTTGAGGAAAATATGGTAGGAAAATTTTTACTCCAATGCAAAGAAAGGGGAAATATCATGTCATCATTTGTACATAGTATATGTGAATTAAAACTGGTGGATTTCTAATATTCATGTAATAGCTGAGTTTTTTTCCCCACTCATTTCACTTCATGTCTTACTAAAAACTATATTTAAGTATTTCTGTGTGACTTGCAGTTCTGTAGAATATGCTTTGGGACATTTGAAAATCTGGTCTCTAAAAATAGGAGTACTAATTTTTGAAGGATGAATCATTGCTATCAGGCTATAAAACTGCTTTGTGAAAGTGACTGACTTAATTGCCTGATTTTTCCTTCATTTTACTGATAGGCTATACTGTGTTCATCAACTGGTTTTTTAATTTGCACAAAGAAAATGGAATCTCAGAAGTAATTGAAACTATTTTAGTCTGTTGCTATAAAGATAAATGCAAATGATTTCCATTTTTTTCTACTCATGTGTTATATGATTTATTGTATAGTTTTTTCAGAATACATACATGGCTTTTTTAAAAGTTAAGTGAATTTTTAAGCCTTGTACTGAGAAGCAGACTTTAGCCAAATAGTCATTGTAGATGTGCTCATGTTTTAGAAAAATGTCATTAATTTGGGAGAATTCCTAAGAGATTTCATCACATAATATTTCTATTTATTATGACCATTTTAGTTGCCACTCTTCCTTGATTTTTCTTTCTATTGGTCTTATAAAAAGTATTTTATTTTGATATAGTAAATATCAATGGGGTATAGGAACTAATTATTATTATTAGGAAACACAAATACATATATAGTAGTTTAGTCCATTCCCTGAGTTTAAATATTTATATACTGTAGCTAATTTTTGATCTGTATTTGTTGACCATTTAGAGGGCTAGATAGATTGATTGGCTCCCAAATGCCATATAATTACTCTTTCTTTTTAAATTCTGTTCATCCTTTTCTTCAGGTCTTAGCAAGGCAAACAATTCATTGAAAACAGAAATTCAAACTGTGATAAACTGTTCCTCCACCCTTTTGTCATTCATCTAAACGGCAATGTTATGATTCTGATAACACAAAAAGAAAAACATGGTCAAAGATCAATATTCTTTCTTTCCAAATATATTATTGAAAAATGTAGTTTTTTTTTTTACCTGATTCACACGGTCCTTTGTGTTTTATGCTAACATTGGTTTTCTTCTGAGAATAAATCTCATTGAACTGGCAAATGTTCTCATAGGTCTTCCCTTCAGGTCCACAGACACTTTCTTGGGATCCACAAACACACTGTGGTTCAGGAACTTCCCCATATTCCATCACCTCAGTATCTAAAATGCATTCCAGGTTTTGTCCACATTGCCCATAGAAATAATTACTGCCATCCAAGTCACAAATCTGCCCTTCTCTATTCCCACATTCAGAGCAGCAGCCACAGCGGTCTAACACAATCCCAGCCGGGCAGTTTTCAGGCTGAGAACAAAGTTCTAAATCACATTTTCCACAGTTATCTCCTGCCCTTAATAATCTCAGCCAACTTCCATGATACAAGGTGGGAAGACTCTGGAAAACTTGTATCAGGACCATGAGCATTGCTATGCTTACCAGAGGCTTCATTTCTAAAATGAAATGAACACAAGCCTAGGATCTTTGGTTTTAAGCCAAAGAGGAAAAAAAATTGCATTCCTCCTTTTCCTCCTTTATAAAACAAATCTGCAGCAGCATAGATTTTTAAAACAAAATTAACATCAGATTTCAGGTCTGGAATAAATAAGTAAAGTATCCAAATCTGCAAATATTCTTCTAGGGTACAATTTGGAGAAAGACTTTGCTCTGTATGTAAGATAAAACTCTTTTCTTCATAATAGAACTGTTGCTCCCTAAAATGCCTTTGAATTTAATAGGCTCTGTAAGGCTAATTTGGAAGCACTTGCTGTAATGGAGTAGAGCTATGTTGTGGCTATTTAACATAAACTTCAGTTGCCTTATCTGGGGTATGATAGAAAGAATGCTGGGTTTTGAGTTGGAGACCGAGGTTTGCATCCTAGCTGCATTTCGTACAAAAGGTGTTGAACTAGATGAAATGGGCTTGAAGTTCTTTTTCCAGCTCAAGTCTGTGAGCCCGTGATTGTATGATTAGCTGATCTTTAAAGTCCATTATGAGTTTATGATTCTCAGTATTAGTGCTTTGAGCCTATATATTGTGGAGCTTAGCTATAAGGGTTATTGCTATACTACCAAAAGACTATAAACCAGCCTAATTGGCATCAAAGCGTTAGGGGTCAAGTGGGATTTTCTACTGCTGTTACTATACCACGAGGCCATGATAAACATTAAATAATAATTCATGATCGTTATAACAATAACAGCACATCTGTAAAATAAATTATTCTTAGAACAATTAATATATTTCAGCACCGTAACCTTTCAGCCATATATTGCTCCATTGGCCTGTCTGTGACTCTAGTTAAATCATGTAACTGCTGTCTGCAGAACAGCGATTTAAATTAGGCATATAGATTTCCATCTAAGTGAGACAGATGAAGTGAGATAACAGAGAGGGAAGAGCACAGCTTAGGGAGCGTGAGGGATTGATTTCAGTTTTCTTTATACAACTGGGGTCATTTCTCTTAGATTCATCATCTGGTATTGATTGGTCTGTTGAGATCAAGAAGCAAGGCATAGGAGTAAGATACAAAAGAGGCATATTTTGAGGAGGATTTGGATGAGATACAGCTGAACTGGACAATGAGACATTTGGACGGAGGGATGGATGAATGCCAGACATGGGTTGCTATGTTTAGTAAGAACCACTGAAAGGATAATTAATGATAACAGCAAGAATTTACCCAACACTTAAAGGTTTGCAAAGCACTTTACATTCATTATCTCATCTAATTTTCACAACAACCATGAGAGGCCATTATTCTCATTTTTGCTGACAGTTAAATAATAATCATACCTAGCATTGATATAACACTTGAAGGTTTGCAAAACACTTTACATATCATCTCATTGATCTTCACAATTTTACAGAACAGGAAACTGAGGCACAGAGAATTTAAGTGACTTTTATAGGATCATATGACTTGTAAGTGTCTGAGGCTAGTTCAAACTCAGATCTTTCTGATTTCAAGTCCAGTGTTCTATTCACTAAACTACCTAGTTGCACATATATATATATATGTATATATATATATACATATATATATGTATATATATATATATACATATATATATATGAATCTCCCTATTTTATACCAAGAAATCTTGGAGAAACTCCCCTCCCCCCGTCCCAGCTATTCTAGTGGGAATTAGGATAAGATTATACTCATTTAGGAATGGGTGCTAAGATTAATCAAGAATTTATTAAGTACCTACCGTGTGTCCATTCTTGTGCTAGGCTCTGGGAGCAGAAATGCAAAAGTGAGGCAGTTAAAGCTTTCAATGAGTATTTAATATTCTACTGATGCGAAGCAACAGATTCATAGATAACTAAATACAGAAAATATATAAGCTAAATACACAATGATTTGGGGTGGTAGAGGCACTAAAAATTGAGAAATCGGGAAAGATTTTTTTGAATAATGTGAGCTCAGCCAAGATATAATTTTCTATTGTTTTGTTCTGCAAATCTGTTTCAGGTGAACATCTTACAATTCATGGTCTTTTCTAGTCTCTTAGTATAATGTGATGAAAATTTAGTTGATCTTAGTTTTCAAGGGTGGGTCGATACTAATGAGCCAGATGACATAAACTATCCAAAACAGCCCCATATTTTGTCCTAATTGTGTGAATCTGAATGTGAGTGACAAATATACTTCAAAGGGAAACACAAACACACATGGAAAGTCAGGTAACTAGAGATTCTAAGGCCAAACTCTTCTTTCAGACATTGTACATAGCTACTTCATTCTCTCATTTCCATTGGGAGGTGGTGTGGTATATAGCCTAGTGGCAACATGAAATTGTTGGACATGGGATGCTGAGTTTACAATCAGTAAAATCTGTTTAAATCTAGCCTCAAATACATAGTAACTCTGTGGTTCTGAGCAGCACATAACTTCTCTGGGCTTCAGTTTCCTTTAAGTAAAATGATAGAATTTAACTAGATTAGACTAAGGTCTCTCCCATCTCTAAATCTATCCTGTTATCAAGATCTTTAGGTATGACAAAAAACACCAGTTGGGGAACATCAGTCCAGAGGCTTTGGTTCTTTTTCTTTTATCTGCTGCAATCAAGCAACCTCGATGGTGGTAAGAGATCTGTGCCTTCATTGGGGCTATTGGTGGAAATCTCTTCCTCCTCCTTTCCCTCCTCCCTTCCTACAACTCATTTATGGAAGTGGATGGAACACTGACTAGGCACAATGGGGGGGGGGTTACAAAATTCTTAGACCTTGTCTCTGTCCAAAAGGTGATTACAATATAATAGATTCAATACTGCCAATAAATGAACTATAATTCATGCTAAATACTTATTAAGAACACACTGTTGAAATACATGCTGGAGGTGACAAAACTTTTAAGGCATTTAGGAATAAATTTTCATTATACTTTGATAAAATAATGATCCCCCCAAAGTGAAAAATAATCTTGAATGGTATTGTTGCCCAAAAAAGCAATTGAAATGATATCACATAGCTTCAGGAGAGGTAGGGAAGGAAGTGACTCAGGATCTCCTTCCTTATTGCATGGTATGAATGAAGAAGTCCTTCAGCCTCAAGCACAAATGCCACAAAAAGTCCCCGGTTGCTAAGCTAGACAAATTTTAAAGATGCTAACAGTTCTGGCTTTTCAACCAATGGAAAAAAGTTGTTCTCAACTCTGTGGTAAACCAGTATAGAATGTCCACTCATACTCCAATCTCCCAGAAGTAGATCCTCAACAACTTCCATGTGTGTGACCCATCTTAGGTGGTTTAGGCATGTACCAACCCCCCACTACACATTTAAAATCAACAGATTTCACACGGTCGTGGGGAAGGAAACCTTCCATGGCCAACATATTTTCTGAGATGAGGTAGAATGTATCATGATTAGAGAACTTCCCTCCCACAGATCCATCTCCCAGGCATTATTTACCCCATCTGTTTCTCTGTTTTGACTCTTGTGACTTTCCTGGCATAGCATTATAGCTCCCATTGTTCTACTATTCCACATTGCCTCTCTAGCAGCTGCTTTCAACCTCCAAGTTGCTGATAAATCATTTTCCCTGAAGAAGTTTTGGAGATCTCATTTCTTTGTGTAAAACTATATCAGGTCAACAACCTCAGGATAAATCACTTTCCCTGAAAAAGTTTTGGAGATCTCATTTCTTTGTGTAAAACTATATTAGGTCAACAACCTCAGTTCAAATGTGTTCCATCATTTTTTCAGTCAGGTCTCACTATAGCTAGCCGATAAAAATAAGGTAGAGACCTGGCCTCTTTACACATACTCTCTCCTTCATAGAAGTGTAGTAGAACCAGGAGAACAATTTATACAATAATACTAATGTTGTAAAGACAAACAATCTTGAAAGACTTAAGAACTCTCATCAATGCAATGACCAATCCTGATTTCAAAGAACCAGTGATAAAGCGTGCTACCCATCCTCTGACAGAGAGGTAATAGAATAAAGATACAAAATAAGAGATACGTTGTTAGATGAGACCAAAACAAGAATTAGTTTTGCTTGAGTATACCTGTTTTTATAAGAGTTTTGTTTTTCTTCAATATTCCATTTGGGATGGGTAGGAGGGAGAGAAAATAAATGTTTATTAATTTTAAAAAAAGACACTAAAGAAATAAAGTTTCTCTGTAATTGAGTTAAGGCAAGTCAACTCCTTAAACCACTTCCCTGTGTGCCCTGCCTTCTTCCCCCTTTT
>CM053769.1:368016244-368078380 GCA_028658325.1 Potorous gilbertii
CCTTTTTTGTGCCAATCTTACATTTTTAAAAAACATAACTTTTATGAATATCATCATTAGTGCTATAAGCACAGGGAAGTATAAGTTAATTCTACAGTAAAGTGATTATTAAATCCATTAGTCATATACAGGGGATCCATAATTAACTTATTCTCCAGCATCAAGTAAATGATTCTACTGTGTGCTTTAAGAAAGCAATTGTTCACTAATATGCAAAATACAGCAAGGCTATTAGATCATAAAACCATGCAATCTTATAATTAAATTATAAATTTTACATATTTTAATAATGTGCTTTATATATTTTAATTGTTTTCTACATAAGATTAAAAGGAGATGCCACAATTTTTCTCAGACATATTATATCTAGCCATGAACAGTACAATGCTTAATAATAAGTGATGAGTATCTGCTGGAAATGACAGCAGTCTTTCAGGAATGTAGAATTTTTCTTTGGAATATTGCCGAGGACTAAAATGAGAATATGTATTAGTTCTAAGTAGGGTTAAGGCTATGCTCCTGGGCTTTCTCTTATTTTCTCCCCTGCTCCTTCATTAGTAACAACCATAGACTTTTAGAGTCACTATTCATATCAACCAGTTTGAGCTAGGCCATGGGAAACAGAGTTAAAAGGGACCTTAGAAGTCATTCAGTCCAAACCTTTCATTTTACAAAAGAACATTCACAAAGAGGAAATGACATTGCATGATGTTGTGTAGATAATAAGAGAGTTCCAAGATTCAAACCCAGGTCTTCTCTCAGCTTCTAGTGTTTTAGTTTTAAATTTGAATGAATTCAATGAAAAAATTATCATTATGCTAGGTTCTGAAAGCGTGAAGATGAATAATAACTCACATCTATATGACACTTGAAAGTTTACAAATGCTTTCCCCACAATAACCCTTTGAAATAAGTAGTACAAATATTATCACCTTTCCTTTTACAGATGAAGGAAATGAACTTCAGAGTGGTTAAGTGACTTGTTCATGACTGCAGAGAGAGGGAGTGTGGAAACCAGGATACAAACCAAGGTCTTTGAACCTCAAGTTCAAGGCTTTTTCCTTTATAATAACTGTGATAACGATAATTAATATTGATACATCTACTGTATTTTCAGGTACTGTGCTAAATACTTCAAAAAAATTATTTCAGTTGATTCTCACAACAATCCTGGGAGGTAGGGGATATTGTTATCCCCATTTTCCAGATAAGGAAACTGAGGCAAAGAGGTTAAATGACCTGATCAGAGTTACATACCTAGTAAGTCTCTGAGGCTGGATTTGAACTTGTCTCTCTTCCTGCAGGCCTTGTTCTCAGTCCACTGCATGACTTAGCTGCCCCACACTATAATGTAGTCTTTGTCTCAGGGACCTATAGTCTAGTGAGAGATAAAGTGATAACAGGAACAAAAATAGTATCATTATAATAATATAATTATAATATCAAAATTATGTTAATACTTTTATTGATTGAAAAAACAAAATTATTTTATACATCTACACAGTAATAGCAGGTGCTGAATATTAAAGTAATTATAGAAATAGTGCCTTGTTTCAGGACTACTTTTTTGTCTAAACTTCATTGAATAAGATAAATAAGAAGGGTTGTATATTAATAACAACTTAATAATATTAGCAAAACATAAGACCCATCAGCTTAAGACAGGAATAGAAAAATTAACACCTCCTTGCCAACAAGAAGAAAGGATTGATAGGCATTCTTCAAATACATGATGAACAGGTTAAAAAAAAACCTATATAAATACATAAAAATTAGAACTTCATGAAAAGGTAGTAAAAGCTGATGAAGGCACATTCCAATGGATTTGTTGAATGTAGCTGACAATAGTTTATTTCCAGGTGAAGTCTACGAAAAATGTGATGATCCAAGAATGGAATCCAAAGGCCTTCCAGGGGAGATATCTCCATATACCTAGGCCGCAATGTGTTGGCAAAACAACAGAATTGGTTCATTGGTTCATATCATTTCATTTATGTAAATTTAAGAATTTATAAAGGCAATGCAAGGTCTAAACTGGGTCTTGGATATTTACGTTTTTTTCTGTTGACCAACAAAATTATAGAAAGGCTGAATCCTTAAGGAGCCTCATTTTAGTGATTAATGTAAATTATGCAAAGAAAAAAGTAGAAAAAATACAAGGTGTCCTTGCAGGTTACAAAAATTGAGCACCTACCAAATATCAAGCAAGGTATGATTTTATACATCAGAAGCTCATTATCTTTCCTCGACTAACAGATAATGAATCTATAATTAATCAAGTTGTAATATAAGTGATTATATAATAGGTTGATTCCCGGAATGACGGCTGTAGGCACTGACCCAGAAGCATTGTTGTATCAAAAGTCTCTTGCACTGAGGGTCCAGATTGTGTTCTCCCAAGTTTCATGGAAGATAGTGATCTAGGTAATGGTGGTGGTTTGACTTGTCTGGCATAAGCTGACTCTTGTCTCTTCCTCAAGGTGCCATGCTTGCTTTAGCGAAGCTGGCTTGCCTACTTTATGAATGGCTTGGTTGGCAGTTGATATGGATGGCTGGTCCCTTCTTCACAATCATTCTTAGTTTGTGAGCTCCTTGAGGTCAGGGTCTGCCATTTGCCTCCTTTTGTATGTGCCATGCTTAGCACAGTGGCTGGCATATAGCGAAAAATTAATAAAAAATAATAAAAATAATAATATAAATATAACATATTTATAAACAAATATAATACAATAATAAAATAAAATAAAATAATAAAATTTATTAACTGACTGTTCTCCGTAGAGGTTTCTTTTCTAAGTGATAACTGTTAGGCCTGGGCTAGAAGCAGGACCAGGAGTGGCCAGGACACCCAACTCAGCCACAAAGTAGCCTTGTTCACTTATAGACAGAGCATATCATTTATTTCCCTGTCCTCAGTAATGTAGGAAATGGAATGGTCCATATGAGTCAGGGATAGACAAGCTCAGAGCTAAGTAATAGATCTTGTATAGGTGTGAATGGCTTTCAAAATAAAGAGGAGTAGCAGAGGAGATATCTCATGGGAACACCACGATTGCATATCATCTCTGTCATCGTCTGCTACGAGGGTAGTATCAAGGATGTTTTCAGTGAGCCTGCAGAGAAGAAGCTTATGTTAATTATTTCATTCAACTATAGAAGCTGATATTTCCCCCCTTCTCAGGTACCCAAACAGCTGGGTTGTGGCTACCAGAATTGATGAAATTGACTGGCTGAATGGGAAAGGTTCTCCTGCTAATAGAGACCCCTGGAAAGCAAGAACCCACTTGACCCTGATAAGGCTATATCCAATGGAAGTGAAATATAATGTGACTAATTAGCAGTCCTTATGAAGAAACTGTTTACAAATGACCCAGTGAAGCTTGAATAAAAACCCTTCAACTGATTATACTAGTTGTAAGAAATTACTTGTTTCTGTGCTAATCAATTTATGATTTTTATTTTACTTAGCCTTTAATAAATCAACTAGAATTTATAAAATACCTACTGACCAGACAGTATGCTTAAGTACTTGAGATACAAAGAAAGGCAAAAGACAATCCCTGCTTTTAAGGAGGAGTTCTCAGTCTATTTGACAACATGCAAATAATTATGTAGAAACATGATATTTATGCGCTAAATTAGGCACTAAGGTAAAGGAGGATTGAGAAAGATTTCTTGCAGAAGATGGGAGTTTTATTGAGACATCAAGGAAACCAAGGAACCTAGGAGGTGAAAATGAGGAGGTAGAGCACTCCAGGCAAGTGGAATAGCCAGTGAAAAGGCCTAATTAGAAGATGGACTGTCTTGACTGAAGAACAGCATGGAGGCGGTGCTACTGGATTAGGTTATTGTCCTTCATGCTGGAAGAGGGCTAAAATGACATCCCTATGTTGGGTCAAGGTACAGTATGTCTGTCTGTGGCTGATCAGACCAATATGAGCTCAGAAGTTTCTACCATGTGTTAGGACAAATAGTTCATATGAACATTTAGAGTGGAGATGTCTCTAAATTTGTGCATCTGTGTTTAAGCACTGACAACAACAAAACAGAAAGTCATCCCTTTCCATGTATGTAAATAAATGTGTTTGAAAGATCTGGGAGTAATCAACTGGTCACCTCTCTAAGCTTTAGCTTTTTATATGCTGACTGCTGGGGTGCAGAAAAAAAATTAAAGGTACTATTTTATACTGTCTGGTTTATGCCATGCCAATCTGCCTACTGTTTCTATTTTCTAATTTTCTATGGTAATGGAACATAAAGGAATAGAGGATGACCTATATGGTGTGATTTGAGAAACCCAACTGAAAATTCGCACCTGTATAAAACACTGTGACAGGAATTCTTCTCTTTTGGGTGTGTTGTGCATGTCTTTGGCAGTCTGCTAGCACCTACGGACCTCTTCTCAGAATATTTTTAAATAATTGAAGGAAATGATAAATTTCAATTACAGATTAGTGAAAAAAGATGAATTTTTTCCTTATCTATGATCATGGATCCCTTGAAATCTATGCATAGACCACTTAGGGGTCTTTGGACCTAAAATTTATTGCTCTAGGCCACGGCCTTGCCCTACATTCCCACAATCCCACAATTAGCGATTCAGTCCTTTGGGTTGTCTTCTCTCAACATACAGCTACTGGCAAGGTCAGGCTAGGAGGTGGTAGGTATATTAAGTTAAGATAAACATAGGCAACAAATTTCCATGGTAGCTACCATGTGGCGTGTAGATTTGCTCCAAACTGAAGAAATATACTTCACAATTCAGTTACTCATGCCTTTCTTCATCTTACTATCAAGATAACTTGAAAATAGTCATGGCCAATTCCACTCAGTGCAAATAAAAGTGTGAACTCTTGAGGAAATTCTCTACTCCAGCGCTAGCTAAGGCTCCACTGCCTACTCACACTGAAGGAAAGAGGAGAAAAGAGGAATGAATGGGAAAAAGGAGTGAAGGAACATGACCTGTACATATGGACAGTTCCCTCTTTGGAAGATCCTTTAACATTCCTTGAGCTTAAGTTGGGTGAGGTCAAGTGCCAACATGCTTCCTTTCTCCCCCTACACTTTTCCTTTCCTTGAAAGCTAAAAAAATTCCTCTGTTTCCTAAATGTTAGAGCTGACCTTATAGTACAAAATACATTTGTCCAGTCTTACACTGAGGCTTATCAATCATTAACATCATAGTGTGAATGAGTTTATCCAAGAGGACCATATTCCCAACAAGGAACATTGAAAGAGCATTTTTCATAGGGTCAAAGAGGAAGGTAATACTTTGCAGGAGAGGGGAGCTTGAGTCAAAGCCACATGTGATTTTCTAGGTCCTCAAGTGCAGCCCTTTGATTCAATCCAAACTTCACAGAACAAATCTCCTTAATAAAAGAATTTTTTTTCAGTAAAATTTGGACTCAGTCAAAATGCTGCACCCAAGGACCTAGAAAGACTGCAAGTGACTTCGAGGTCACAGGTTCCCCACCTCTGTTACAGTATAGGAAAAACCTGGAGAGGCCAAGTTAGAGAAGGATGCTTCAGTGGCCAGGCTCTGAATAGACATTGAATAGAGGGCATACCATTATTTACTTTAGTTAGCTAGGGTCTAGGACTGACCATAGGAACAATTTTTACCCAAATGTCAAATGTTGTTTTATGGTTACATATATCTTCAGTTTTATTTTGCGTATCATTTTCTTCCTCTGACCATTAATAGAGCAAGTCTTTCCTCCCCATTTTCTTTCTTTTGTTGGAAGCAAAATCTAGAGGTTAGTTATTAAGAGTATATTGGATGATTCTTTTGTTAAGGGGCTGTTCTGATCATTCTCACGTTGTCTAACATGGAGGCACCCTCCTCTAGTCTCCCGTACAACGTGGGTGGGAACAGGCTGCATCTGTTTTTTATGTCAAGACACAGGAACAGTCTCCCTGTTTCTGTCTCTCTTTGTCTCTATTTGTCACAGTTCATCCTCAGTGCCATGAATTGACCTAGGAGGGGGATATCTTCCCTTCCCTTTTAAACCCTGTGTAAGGTTTTTTTGTCTTGTTAGGTTTCATTGTTCTTCTCAGTTTCTAGGTACAGACTATAAACCCCACTGGACCAAGGATTTGAGCCATGATGATCTTGGAGCCAGAATTCCAGGAGTGATATTGCGGCCAGCCAGCCCAGCCAAGAAAAGCCAGTGCTCCTGGAGCTCAGCCTAAGGGGGATTTTGGATTTGGAATGTGGGAGGAGGTTCTTCTGTAAAAACTAAAGTGAACTAAGCTACGAAACCCTTTTCTCCTGGGGGGGAGGGTGCAGTGGGGTGGCTGAAGTGCTTAAGTCGCACATATTGGGGAAGTACAATGTTTATATATTTGTCCATATAGAAAGTAAGTATTTCTTTGTGAAAACTATTCCAATTGGAACGGGTTAAATGGAACTGGGGATGCAGGGGACCATGCCTATGCTGGGGAACACTGCTGATGGAAATAATTTGCAGACAGCCTAGGCACCTTCCCCCTTAAAGGTACCTGAGAACCCTGGAGGGGTTCTGGAGGAGGATTCTCATGTAACACATCTGGCCTTCAGGCAGTGGAGACAGGGCAGTCAGTATTATATATGGGGTACTCCAAGGGGGATCTCTGGGCTAGGACTGGGGGATATGATACAGGGCCCCTGTGATTAAAATATGTAGTCTGGTTAGGAGAAGGAAAATGCGCAGATGATGTGTTTTAGGGACAATAACAAAGAACATGTAACAAGTAAACACTAGATTTACTACCTGGAGATTTCTGTATGTTTTCTGAGCAGGATATAGGTGTTTTCCCCTCCACACAACGTAGCTCTTCACAGGCTACTTTCGTTGTGAGCATCAGAAATCACTATGAAGACTTGGTTAGAGTTCTTGTTAATCACTTTGTTTCTGGAAAATAAAAGGAAGTTTTTGAAGGGTTGTTAAATAAAGACTAACTTTTCTGATCAAGTCTTCAGAATATACAAAGAAGATGAGCTTGCCTCTCAAGGCTTCCTCACTTATCCACTACTACTTTGTGGCTGCCTGCATCAACATTTTGCTTCCCCAGAATGGGCCGACAGAGCAGTAGCCTGTTTAATTTGTGAGTTCTGGACACAAAGTCATTCTTTCTGGCAGCTTTGATATTGGCAGATGAGAGATTTAGCTCTGTCCTGTTTATATAACAGCAGTTGATATATAGTGACTTCATAGTTGGATATTTATGAGAGGTTTCATTTCAAATAATATAGTTTTGGCCTGTGGCAATGCTGAAGCTTTTACCCATTATTACTGGGAAGCTAAATCTTTAGGATATTGTAGCCATAACTGCAGGGTCCATTTGATCTGCCCAGAAGAAGTGGAAAAGTTAATATTTTTCAAAGAAATGAAAGCTTTATTATAAAAAGTCTCATTAGCAAGTTACCTGTCCCTAAAACACATGGGTATCCAGAAGGTCAAGTATAAAAAGGCAACTTCTTATACTTTCCTTTCACCTCATGACTTCCATAGCATAACAAGGTAATTAAAAAACTTTCAGCTTCCAGTTACAGGAATGAAACTTAGCACTTGCTTTCCAGTAAGCTCAGACATGTAGGCTCACTTTTGAGGTCCATTTCCCCATTTTTTCAGGGCAAACTTCTGAACTACGGTAGGCACCAGGAATTTCCATTGACTGGGGATATTAGTGGGGTCCTAGTCTCACTTAAATCTTTTAGAACAGTAGTTTCCAACCTTTTCAAGTTTGAGGACCTCTATAAACTGGGGGGAAATATTCTCACTTGCCTCCATGTGACAGCAATTGTACTATTATTGAGAGAATACATATCAAGAAAAGGACAATGCCAGTATAACACTCCAGAACTGGGTATAAGGGTTCTAGGCCACTTAACTTTTCCCTCTAAGGATACCTTAGCTCTGGACCTGTACGTCTAGATCATATTCTGTCCTGGGGAAGTCAGGCTCCCCTCCTCCTTGACCCTTGACTTTTTATGTCCCTACCCTAGATCCCTGGAGAAAATCCCTGAAAGCTTAGGTTTTGCTTACATCTAAAGCTTACTCAAAAGTTAGTGTTGGAGGTGGAGTAGAAAGGTGCCCAGTATACAATACAGATCGGGCATAGGACAGGCATTTCCCCACATCGCAACAAGACGCATAAGATCATATTAACAAAGACTTAAACAGAAAGCAGTAACTTATGATAACAATTATGCTCTCCAGGCCAGTTGATGTTAAAATATCAAAATATGTAGCATTTTTGTGAGATTGATGAGTTATCTTTTCACCTCTGATGGGGCTCTTTGTTATTTCCCTTAAGGTTCGTATTTCTAACAAGCCAGACTAAGGCTCGGCGGTCTTCCTCCTGTAGATGGTCATTTTCTCCTCCAGGAAGCAGCTAGCTCTAAAGGGAACCTTCCATAATGGAGCTGGAACATGATGAGGGACCTAGGAACTGTTGACCTCTCGAATCTATAAAGTTGCTTCTGATTCCTTATCAGAATCACTTTTCACATGTAGCAGCTAAAGCTGAGCTCCATTAGGGAAGTTTGAAACCAATCCTTCCTCTGGTCACTCTAGGAAAGAAACAGAGGTATGGAAGAGCTACTGGCCCAGATTCAAGGCTCCATAACTGAGTCCAGTTTTGGAGGCTACAGGCAAATAGTGGCCATTTCTATAGGGGTTGGGGAGGGACAGTCCCAGAGAGAGACAAATAGATTGAGAGACAGAGAGGGATATATACTGAGAGGCAACATATTCCATAGACAGCAAGGAAAAGAGCTCAGAAGTCAGAGCCACTCCCTTTAAAGCCTACTTGACTTTTGAGTTCTTTGTCAAGAGGAGGGTATACTCTGAGGACCCATAAGTTCTCAGTTCCTCCAAGGTTGTACAATCAAGATAAAGAAATTTACTCCTTTCCTGACCTGAGCTCTGCTCTGGGAGCAATCACAAGCACTCTTCTGCCCAGGATCTGCGAATACAATTCCCTCTCCACAACAACTGCCTCCAGCTCCACCATGCCAGCACTCCTCCTCACCTCAGGGTTGTCACTCAGGACTGAGACTCAGATCAGCAGCTCAATTCCCCCAGGGCCTTTAGGCTGAGGGCTCCAAAAATGGATGCTGCCACTGCATTGACTACTTCAGGCAGAGCCAGACTGTATTCCCTTCTCACTCAAGTGAAAGAGCTTTCTTACTGGCCTTTGAAGCTCTCTTTGGTGTTTGTGGGTCAAGTAATCTGGGAACTGCAACTGCTGCTGGAGTTTCTGTCCCCTGAGGCCTGTTCCTGCCAGTGCAGTGTGGTCAAGGCTGGGCTGCGCTCCGTACTGAGCCCAGCATGACAGATGTTTCCTGTTGGCCTTCCAGGCTGTCTTGGGTAAGAAATCTCTTTCACTCAGTTTTGTGGTTTCTGTTGCTCTTGTTTAGAGTCATTTTTTACAGGTATTTTATGGGCTATGGGAACAGTGGTAGAGTAGGTCAATACTTCTACTCCATCATCTTGGCTCCACCCCCTCAACATTCATTTTTTGAAAGATTTTGAGTTCCAAATTTTTCTTCCTTCAACCACTCTTCCCCAAATGGCAAACAATCCAATATAGGTTATGTATGTTAAGCACCAAGTCCTTCAGCATTGTCACATGTGTGCCCAGAAGTTGCCAGGGAGCTCAGCACATGATTCATGGGATATATTCTAGAAAGGGACTGGAGGGAGAGAATTCTAATGATTACAGTCATTATAGCTGATGCATTATTGGATTTAACCTCTTTTCAGAAATTTCTCCCAGTGACTGGAACCAGCATGTTGGGAACCACTGCTTTAGCATTTAATTGGGTACCATAGTGATCAGAGAGTAGGATGTGTATTCAGCAAGACCTGAGTTAGAATTAGAATCTTTCTTCAAACACTTACTAGTTATGTGGCCCTGCGCAAGTCCTTTATCCTTTGTCAACCTCAGTTTCCTTATCTATTAATTGGGTATAATAACACTTTTCCCTTCAGGGTTATCATGAGGATGAAATGATATATTTGTAAAGTGCTTTGTAAACCCTTGCTGTTATATCACTATTATTTTTCCCGCAATCCATAAGTAACATGGATAGAGTACCACTCAACTCTGGAATCCCTGGATATTTAAGTTTGAGAATGGGAGTGTTTTGCATAACCATAATTATGTAAATGCAACTTATCCAATAAATTCATTTCCAAAAGGCCAGGCAAGACATAATAAGCAAAATAAATAAGGGAAAAATCAAGTAGTAGATTCATTCTCATTTACTTTTCACATGAAGGAACACTTTAAAAAAAAACTTTCTTAGGGCACACACTATCCCACATACTCCCACACCAATTTCTATGCAGGGGGTATGGAAGGATTGATCTTGACTGATGGAAGGAATACTGATTTTGGAGACAGGGTTCTTGGGATCAAATACTGGCTCTGCCATTTAAGTGTATGACTTTGGACAAAAGTCATAGCCTCTTTGGGCCTTATTTTCCTTACCTAAAAAATGAAGAGGTTTGATTAAATATTCTCTTAAGCTTTTTCCAGGTATAAATCTACAACCCTAGGATTCCCTTTCAGTAATGAAGAGAACATTAGAAAACTTTAGACAACCCACCTTCCACCATAGAGAAGGGCCCCATCATTTCCTAGCAATTGACTGTTACTTGTTGCCTGTCAGTTCCACCTCCCTTAGCTCTCTCATGGGTGTAGAGTTCCTCTTGCCTCTGCAGTTTTATTTCACCTACATAAATGCTATTCCCCTCTGCCTTCTAAGTGGCCATTTATTGCTTCTTCACCACAGTGCTCTTGCCATCCACTGAATGGCTGCTAAAGCTTCTTTCCTGTGGCAGGTGGGAGAGGGGAAAGAAAATGGGGTAGGCAGGAAGGAGAGAAATGGTGTCTTTCTTTTGTGTTGATGCCCATACCTTTGGGACTAATCAATGCAATTTTCAATTCTTTTGTTAGGACTCACCAAACCTGACTGACCTACAAAGGGATCAAGACCTTGCCAAACATTAATCTGCTTCTGACAAGTCCCTAGTCCTTATCCCTAATAGGTGTTCTGCACATGATGCAGAAATATAAATGGTACTAAGATAGTGACTTGAACTTTCAACTTAATGAACTGCTCTAAATATTACCTTCAGAGTCTTTAATGCTAATGAGATTAAAGATCTTCTCCATCCATTAATGGGCCTGGCCATTAAGGGAAGTTTGATTAGGGGAGATTTGTAGAAAGGCCCACACCTTTTGTAAGGAGATACTGGTTCTCAAGGGTTGATGCCCTTTGGCTCTGAAAAGTGTATATATACTCTGAGGTGAAGTTTTGTTTTGGAACTTACTCATTGGAAGTGTTTGGCCAGATGAGACTCTGGACTGCAGTTAAGGAGCCCCCTGGTTTTGAAAACCCAGATGTTGGTGATTCTCTCCCTAGTAACTCTGTATGTATGGTCAGACAGTTATCTGTCTGTTGATGTCAGATAATTGGAAGTCCTGTCTGATGCTTGATCTTTGTTTCTCTGGATTTTCTCTGAAGTTCAGGGTGCTGACTTTTTCCCCTGAACTAAGTGAATTTCACACACACACACACACACACACACACACACTCACATATATAGGCTTAATATATATGTTTAATCAATATATGTAATGTTGATTAAAATGATTCTTGATCCCTCAAAAGCTGCCTTTCCTTTTAGAAAAGAAGATCAAAGAGGCTGTACAGCAGGCCATCCTGGATGTGTTAGGGTGCTTGCTTTTATAGAGTCATGGTTTCCAGGGTCCACCTAAGAGCTAAACTCTGCTGCTTTGGTTTCCCTTTTCTCGTTGTGGGATGGGGTGGAGTGGAAAGAGAAGAAAGTGTTATCTAATGGAAGTTTTGCCCAAGAAAAGACTCAAAGATGAAGGAAGCAACATGATATAATGAAAAGGACATTGGACTTTCAGTCAAGATCAAATCCCAGAGTAATTCTCTCACATGGTCCATATCACCCTTCAAAACTTTCAGAAGCTATGGCTAAACCTCTGGACTGTTTTAATATTTATCTTTTCAACTCCCATAATACCACTGGCAGCTGAAATCCAGGTCAGCTTGGAGCTCCAGAAAGTCTCAAGGAAGCAGTTAGTAACACTGGAAGAGAAGGGACAAAGTTGGCTTTGCTTGGCATTTCTGTCCTCCATAAATATAAAAAGTTATCATACCCAATATGCATAAATGAAATATGAAGGTGTAGCTAGTTTTATTGAAAAACTTTTTCATGGGCAGCTCCTGCTTTCTCAGGATTATACATCCTTGGAAGATGTTGAAAGGTCCTATCCACATTGAAAAGTAACTGCATCTGAAAAAAAAATGGAGAGGTGAGAGTTAACACAAAGACTCACTGGTGACAAGTTCTGGAAATCAATGGAAGAGAATGATGTGGCTGCAACTCAGATGAAATGGGAGCCAAAAGTCAAAAAGAGCAAGTCAAGAAAGCCTCTCTTGGGGGAAATGAACTTATATCTAAGTTATAATGGGAGGAGAGAAAATTGGCCAAGACAGAAGGATGACTGAATATTTGGCAGTGAGGACTAATTTTTGTCTTGTTGTGTGGCAATCCAGAAAGTCAAGCACTTTTATCATCTTAAAAACTCCCTGAAGAGTATGCTGACATGTAAACGTGGCAGTGTTTTTTCTTTGTAGAAAGTCAATAAGAGGACAAGTTACATTTTTTTAAAAAAAAGGTAGAAATGCACAAGGGCATAATCGAATTAATTACTTTGTGTGTTTGTATGTATATGATATATTTAATGTTTAATTGATACTTTTCACTTTTTTTACACTGTTTTCATTTCTTAATGATGTCTTCTTCCTCAGAACTCTCTTTTGTAATAAAGAAGCACAATTAAGTGAACTAAATGACATATTGTTCATTGTCTGATGACATGTGTCTTATTCTGTACCTATTGTGCGCCACTTCTCTAGGAAGAGAAGGGAGAGAGGTTTTGGCACATGTGCTCTAGAGCAGAGGGACTGAACCTGGGATCTGTGAACTTGTCTGATATTTTGAGAAATGGATTTCAATATAAACAACCATTTTTACAGTGTTAATACTCCTTTTATTAATAATACTCATATCATTAATAAGATATGAAGCACAATATTTCAGTGTTATTAGAGGGGATCTCAATGGTCATCTTGATTAACACATGACAATTTACAGGGCTCAGTGGATAGGCAAAAAACCTAGATTCGTGAAGACCTGAGTTCAAATGCAGCCTCAGACACTTACTAAACCTTGTGATACTAGAGAAGTCACTTAACCATTCTAACTCAGTTTTCTCATTTGTGAAACTGGGATAATAGTAAGAGGCTCTGCCTCTCAGGGTTGTTGTGAGAATTACATAGTATTTTTAAGTGCTTTGCAAGCCTTAAGGTATCATATAAATGCTAACTATTGTTAGTTATCATTAAAGACCTCCAACAAGAGAGGCTCTAAACCTTTCTGAAGTACTTCATACTACTTTGGGACATCTCTCAAAGGAAGGAACTTTACCGTTACCTGATCTCTTTGCAACACTCTACCCATTGTTCCAGGTTCTGGAGTTAAAGACAAGTCTAATCTTTCCTTCGCCTGAAAGTTCTTCAAATATTTCAAGTGAGTTGTTATGGTCCAACTGAATATTTTCTTTTTCCTGTTTAACATGGTTCATCTGCTTAATAGCTGGGAGATAGGAATAGTGGAAGGGAGTCCCCTGGTCCTTCAAGACTTCTCCAGTCTTCTTCTAAACAACCATTTTTTAAAAGCATTTATTAATTGCCTGCTATATACAAGACATGGTGTTGAGTGCTTGGAGTACAAAGAAAGGCAATTAATAGTCCAAATGGGGAGACAACATGAAAACAGCTATGTACAAATAAGATACAAGAAAGTGAATTGTTTACAATCTCTGGGGTGGGTGGGGGGCATTAAGAGGAATCAGGAAAGGCTTCTTGTGGAACATGAGATTTTGGCTAGTGCTTGAAGGAAGCAAAGAGGTGGAAATGAGGAGGGAGATCATCTTAGGCATGGGGGATAGCTAGTGTAATACTTGAAATCTGGAAATGGAGTGTCATGTTCCTTTTTAATACCACGTATTTTATTTTATACAGCTAAAAATATTGTTCTGAGGAGGGGTCCATGTGTTTCATCAGATTGCCCAAACCATCCATGACATATAAAAAAGGCTAAGAAATCCTGTTCTAGAGTCACGATCGGCACTGATCTGAATTTTGATATTATTTAAGGTTATTTTCCTTTCCATTATTCTGGTTGAGTCATTAAACATCTCTTGATCTCAGTTTCCTTGTCTCTCTAAAATGAAGGGGTTTATTAGATGACCTCAAAGAGCTCTTGTAGCTGAAGATCTCGAGTACTCTGGCTGTCTTGGTTCCAGTTTGCCTTACTCGGTTCAAAGAAGTTTTTCCAAATTTCTTGTATTTGTCCTTTCTTAGAGTGAAAGGATATCCTATTATATTCACATGTCAAAATGTGCTCCACTAGTACTTCAATTGACTGACACTCATTTTTTCAGTGGCATTTTTTGCACACTTGTATTAGATAACAATTTCCTTCATCACCATCTCCCCTCTTCACTGCCCCCCCTCCTCATCACCCCTAGCACCCAAAAAAGGAGAGAAGTCAAACAGTAAAAGACAACCCCCAGTTTGGCCCTGGTAACCATGGTTCAGAAGGCATGTTTAGCCCAGTCCATTAGGCTGAAAGATCAGGTCAAAATCTGGGTGCCATTTATATTTCTGCATCATGTACTATTGGTATATCCATATCACCATTGTGTTTCTTGCTACTTAGTTCCAAGCCATTCTTGCTGAGCATGCAGTTTCTAAGAGAAGAACTAGATTAAATATTTCAGAGAATCAGCATTGAGAGTTGGAAGGAACTGTAGAAATCATCTAACCTAGCTCCCCAATAAGTGAGGACCAGAAATGTTAAGTGACTTATTTAGGGTCTTGTAGTTAATAAGCAGAAAGACAGGGTTGGACACTGGGGATTCTAACTCCAAATCTAGGATGCATAATTCTAAAAACTTAATATTAGAATATAGCCATTTATGGCCCAGTTCATTAGGTGTTTGATGTACAGGGAAAATGCTCATCAAGAAAAGAGTTTCATTTAGGCTTAATTTCTTAGACTGAGCCTAGCATATGAAATTCTATGGAAGTTTGGGTCTAGGTAAAATGGTGAAGTTGGCACAGTTGAAACTGATAGAATTTATGGAATTGTAATCACCAGTGTTGGGAGGGGATTATTTTGGGAACAATGAGCTTTTTGAAAATGTAACCCATGTATATAAGACCTGTATGTATGAGATCTAACCCTAACTTTATGTCATAGTTTCCATTCTTTTAGGTCAATTTCTACAATAAAACAAACTTTTATTAAACTCCTACTATGCACAGAGTGCAATTCTAGTTGCAGGGAAGATACAGAACTTGGATAAGAGAGAATCCTTGACAACATGTAGTTTACAGTTTTGCTGGGTTGAGGAGAGCATAGTAATATAAAAAAAACTTTTGATGAAATTTTTTATTTGGCACCTAAAACCAAGGAAAGGCATAGACACAAAAAAACATTTAGAATAGTTAGACAATCAAGTCTTGATCTTTAAGTGAAATAAAATCTGAACATTGATTTTTTAATTTACATTGGAACAGGGAAATTTGTAAGATTTATGTAAGATTATCAGACTTCACTTTCATCCAAGAATGCTGATAATATATTTGCTATTCAAATAGAAACCTGATAATTTACACTACAGAAAAACAAAACAAAAATCCTTGTCAAAAATCAGGAATTTTACCAGTCATTTGTTAGGTGCTGTTGAAAACCATTAAAACACTATGGGTTTCTATAAAAAACCAAACATGTACTTTGGTTTCCTATGACCATTTTATGAAGAGAGATTTCAGAGGAGAAAATCTTGATTCTCCATGATATCTCTTAGCTTTTCTTCCTGATACAGGTGTGTAACTATGTCTGAAGATGAAAACCTTTTCGAGGAGAGTATAAGTAGAATAAGAAGGTGAGCAAGGTTCTTTGGCTTATATTCCATGCAGTCTTGCCCAGTGACATTAACAAGATCTTCCTGACATTAGCCCAGAGCCTTGCATATCAGAGAGACCTAATAAATGTTTATTGAATGAATAATTCCAAAATAATCTATGAATTGAGAACACTAATGACAGATCATGTAGTCCTGATTGTTGTTAAGGTTTTTGGGGAAACAGGAAGTTGTCAATGTTCAGTTTGGAGAGAATTTGGCCAGAGAACAGTACTACGATGCTCTAGCACTTACAACAGCTGCATGTGTTACTTTAATCAAGATCTAACTTTATTGCTCTTTCTGTACTGTCTTGGCTAATACAGTAAGCAAATGAGAGGGAATGTGAAATACCTTTGCTGCAGTTGAGGTTGTTGGAACATACAGCTTGCCTTTAAAAATGCAGAAGATTCATTACAACCCATGGCAACACTTACATATACAAATGTATTTTTAAAGCAGTTATGTAATCTGCATGTGCAGTACAGAGGGGATTCATGGCCTGAGATCTTTCATTTCTGTGTAAATGAAATATGATTCTCTAGCTATGGTCTGGCAGCTGTTCTCAGAGTAGAGATATGCTACATGGGCAAAATGACAATGTTTGCTTCATCCCCCAGGGAGAGAAAAGCATGATTAAGAGGCAGAAAGTTAGCTTATCCAGGCCAAATGAAGTGGCCATTAAGAAAAAAAAAAACTTCTGGAGACAGTGGTCTGATTTTGGAGATGTATTCAGAGAATTTCTTGGTTCTTTGGGTAGTAGAGCAATGCAAGTTTGGGTAAGCTTGATTTTCACAGAATCCCAGAGCCTAACAGAGCCTTATAAGCTGGCCAGACTAGCATCTACATGCACATCTATTCCTTCTGTGGTTTACCAAAGAGTTCATCTAGCTGGAAGATTTCAGTTGAGGAGGAAACCACCACCTCCTGAGGCTGTCAACTGCACTTTTTGATAGCTCTAATAGTTAGGAAATATTTCTCTTCCATCAGTTTAAATTACATTTTTTGATAGCTCTGATAGTTAGGGAATGTATCCCTTCCATTAAGTTTAAATGTACCTCTTTGCAATTCAGTTCTTTTTTTGAGTTTTGTCCCCTGGATCAAGCAAAACAATTTATTAAACAAACATCTATCAGGCACATATATGCTGGGCATATGTAGGGGTTGAGGACACAAAAGCAGAAATGAGATAGTCCCTGCCCTCAAGGAACTTCTCTTCTTAGAATTGTGTACCATGTATTCAGATAAGCAAATACAAGGAAATCAGGAAAGGTTTCTAGAAAGTAGTTCATGAGCTGAGTCTTGAAAGGAATTAAGGTTCCAAGAGGCAGTGATGAGGGAAGAGAATACTCTAGGCATGGGAAGATATTTTAAACATAGAGGGCAGCCTGTGCAAATGCCTGGAGGTGAGAGATGGAATATGGAGAACAGTAAGTGGGTCAGATGGATGAAATGTAGAGTATATAAAGGAGAATAACATGTAATAAGCCCAGAAATTTTGTCAGAAGCTAGGATTGATTTTTTTTTTTCATTTTTTAAAGAGGAAATTGGGGTTAAATTAGTTGCCCACAGCTAGTTCTTGTCTGAGGCCAAATTTGAAGTCAGGTCCTCCTGAATCCAAGGCTGGTGTTCTATCAACTGGGTGACCTAGTTACTCCCCAGGATTGAATTAAAATACCAACCATTTTGGTTTTTGGAAAATGGCTGTTGATTAATTTTCTATATATGTGATATAGATAACCTCTCTTATTAACCCCTCCCACAAACTTCCAAGGAGTAATGACTTCCCTGTGGAATAGAAACTGACTATTGCAGTTGTGTGGAGTTTTAAAAGTAGAGAGTATTAGGTCATGTGGTTGCTCCAAGTTTGAAAACATTATTTCTGGGCAGTGAGAGAACAGTAGAGCTGTTACCAGACTGCGATAGGAGTTTCATCTTATCTTACAGGTAATAGGGAGCCACTAAAGGTTTATGAGTAGGAAAGTGACAGTCAGATCTGCCCTTCAGGAATATCAATTTGATAGGGTTATGGATGATATATTAGAAAAGAGAGGCAGATTCAAGGAGCCCTGTTCAATTATTAGAATAGTAAAGTGAGAGGTAATAAGGACTTGTACTGAGATGATAGCTGTGTGAGTAGAGAGAAAGGTAGAGGTCTGTGAGCAGTATGGAAGCAACTGATCGAATATGAGAGGCAAGTGAGAATCTAAAAAAAAAACCAAGAAAACCCCTCATCAGCTGCAATCAACTTCATTATCTATGAGTAAAACCCTGGAAAGTATACTGCCAAGATAAGTGAATTTATCCACAGCATTAAAACTTCTCCACTTGCTGAAACCAATGGTTCTACTATGGATGGTATAATTCTGGCTGATGGAGAACCTCTGTTTGCTTGATATTGATTGTCAGGCCAAAATTAGTACAAGCAGCAAAGAATCGATCCATACACTGCTGAATCTTAGCTCAGAGACTACACTGAGTGCACAATCATCTGCAAACAAAAAGTAGCGCACCAGTTCTCTCTCTACTTTCATCTTGGCTTATAGCCTTTTCAAGTCAGATAGTTTACCATTAGTGCAATAGGTGCCCTTGATGCCATTTTCTTCCTTATTGAAGGAGTCCAACAACATCACTGAGAATACCATGCTAAAAAGCATTGGAGCAAGCACACACCCTGCTTCACTCCATTGGAGACTGGAAAAGCAAGAGAGCATCATTGTCCAGAACTTGTGCAAGCATCCCATCATGGAACTGGCATACAACTGATGAACTTCTCTAGGCGACCAAATTTTGCCATAATTTTCCACAAGTCCTCATGACTGACAGTATCAAAAGCTTTGGTCAGGTCAACAAACATTATGTGCAGACCTCTATCTGTTCCTGGTATTTCATCTGGAGTTATCAGGCAGCAAACACCATGTTGACCATTCCTCCACCCTTTCTGAAGACACACTGACTCTGACATAATGACTATCTTCCACATCAAGGATCAACTACTTAAAAAGGATTCTGACAAGAATCTTGCCAGCAATGACTAAAAGAGAAACCCCCTTCCCCACACCATGATTATGATAGAACAACCTGTTTCCTTTTATAGAGATGGACAGTGGAGGCATCCTTGAACTACTGAGGGATAACCCCATCTTGCCACATAACCTAGAAAATTTCAGTCAGATTATATATTGGCAGTGAACATCCCTGTCTTATAAATCTCTGTTGGAATGGAATCAGCGCCAGGCACTTTGCCACAAGATAGGAGCCTAGTGGCATTCAATACCTCTTTTTTAGTTGAAAATTCAGCTAAAATTAGAGAACAATTGACTTCACCCTGAGGTCAACAATCAATGGCTTCAGTATTGGTTGATAATAGTCTCTTGAGAACACTATGGAAGTGTTCCATTTCTCCAGGACCAAGTGTTTATCATTGATCAATGGCACTTCATTACAACTGATTAGTTGAAATGTACCAAAGATGTTTGGTACATAAATTGTCTTTAGAGCTTTGTAGAAGCACTTTGCATCATTGCTATTGGTATAAGACTGAATTTCATCTGCCTCCTCACTGAGCCAAGAATCCTGCATCTCTCTAAACCTCAATTGCACTTTATTTTTGATGGAGTTAAATATTGCCTTTCTACAACATGTGAATTATCCTGTTGGTAAACCCTGTGGAGGTCTCATTTTTTGTTTAGTAGCTTCTGAATTTCCCCATTAGTGTTGTCAGATAAATTCTAATGTTTGCAAATGTTTGCAGATGAGTAAATATGGGGCTATACACCAAGTTGCTAAAAACTGCTCACTCCTTTTCTACTCTACTATTGCTAACTCTATGCTGACTCAGCTTTCTCTACAGGTCAACAGTAAACTGTTCATCCAATGATTTGAGTCTGCTAAAGTCATCTTGCCTTGAGATCACCACTTTTATTGAATTCAAATGTTTAGCTTGAAGAAGATAAATCTATGATCAGTCCAGCACTCTGCACCCTACCTTTGTCAGTCTCACATCTTGCCTATCTCTTCTTCTTCCAATGATTAGTTTATTAAATGCCAGTTCATGCTGCAAGGGTACATCCATGATATTTTGTTGCATTTAGGTAGATAGAAGAGAGTGTTGGTGATGAGAAGGTCATGAGACACAGAGGTCTTCATTAGTAAGTGACTATTGCGGTTGCTATTTTCTGCTCGGTTCCTCCCAAGGACTCCCTGTCAGGACTGATAGTTTATGCCTACTCTGGCATTAAAATCACCAAAACTACAAACTTGTCTTCTTTTGGCACATTGGTGATGGGGGTCTCCAGGTCTTCATAAGTGTTTTCTTTGACCTCATCAGGTCATAATGGGAATACATGCACTGATGATGATGGTGCGGCCATTTCCTGCAAATGGCAGTTGCATTGTCATGAGCCTATTGCTCATCCCTTTTGAGAGGCCTACGAGCTTTCTGACTAGATTCGATATGATTGCAAAATCTATACCAGCTTCATGGTATTTCTTATCACAGTGACCGCTCCAGAAAATTACGTATTCAGCTCCAACTCCAGTAGACTGGCCTTCATTTGCCAGTCTTGTTTCACTCAGGGCAGCTATTTGCATGCAGCACCTGCTGAGTTCTGTCTTACAAAAAGCGCTGTTCATCCTTCAGTTCTCCTGGATTTCATGTTGTCCATGAGTGCATGCCCATTCCATGTACCATGGGCGAGTGGAGTCATCTTGGCAAAAGGTTTTTTTTTGGTTTTAACTGCAGTGGGGGATCCCTGCCTGCCACAGTAAGCAGGCCAGGGTTGAGTGATGCAGAAAATTTTTAGGGTACCTTTTCTAGTCACTTTCTTACTTCAGAAGGTGAGCAGGGCAATTCTTTTAAAAAATTGCTCAGACATCTACCCAAAGGGTTGCCCTGGGCCACCCATGTGCTGGGTTGTGACTACAGCTCCCACTGTTTCCATACCTGTTATTTCATCACTTGCCTATAGCCACAGGACTTCAAGGTAGGTAAGCAAGTACTGCAGCAAGATGTCCTGTACACATCTTAAACTCAATATATCCAAACAGAACTCATTACCTTTCCCCCTAAATCCTCCCCACATACCTTCTCCATTACTGCAGAGGGCAACCATCCCTCAGCTTTCTTCAGAATTGCAACCTAGAAACCATGCTGGACTTCTCACTCTCTTGTATCCCCTCCCCCCCTAAATCCAAGCATTTTCTCTGGCTGTTCCCCATCCTGAAATATTCTCTCTCTTCTGCTCCAGCTGCTGACTTCTTTGGCTTCCTTTAAGTCCCAACTAAATTTCCAGCTTTTATTGGAAATCTTCCAAACCCCACTTAATTCTAGTGCCTTCCTTTTGTTATTTCCTATTTATCCCATATATAACTTTCTTTATATATATTTGCTTGCTTGTTGTTTTCCCATTAGATCATGAGCTCTTTGTGGGCAGAGAATTTGCCTCTTTTTGTATTCCTAGCACTTAGCATAATGCCTGGCACCCACTTAATAAATGTTTATTGATTGATTGATTAAAATTTCCACATCCTAGGATTCAGAGATAACACTGCTAGCATCATGCCTCAAGGAAGTCAAAGATATAAAAAAAATTGATATATACCAAAATACTTATAATAATACTTTTTTGAAGTATCAAAGTACTGGAAATAATGTAGATGCTCATTTATTGAGAAATAGTTCAACAAATTGTGGTGCATGAACGTGTTTGAATATTAATATAACCATATGAAATGGCAAATTTAAAAAAAACAGAAAAGTAGGGAAGACAGTATGAACTGACACAATGAAATCAATAAAACAAAACAATGTAAGTGAAAATAGCAACAAAAACAAATGAAATGAAACACTGCATGATTATAATAGCCAACCTTTGTAGTTATTGACGAAAGTCTTTCCTGCCTTTATAGAGGCTAGGGAACTAGGGTGTGGAGCACTGAATATACCATCAGACTTAACTAATGTGTCAGTTAGTCCAAAAGCTTTCTTTCTTTCTTTTTTATTAATTGATAAAAGGGATGGCTCACTGGGGAGGAAATGGGGAAAGGATATATTGGAAATGAAGAAGACATAAAACCCCCAAAAATTGAAAACCAAAACAAAGCAAAAAATGTGAATTGCTTATCCGAAGCATCTATTTCCTGAAGGAATGTAAACTTAGCTCCTTGTAGCTTGAGGGATATTTTCTAATTTCTTTATTCAGTTTGCTTGTAAAACTATTTAGGTCTAAAAAGCCTCACTTAAGCCTTCCTTTAAAATCAGGAAATTAAACTAGTCTCTGAGCATACAGGAAAAGGAAATCAAATGTAATTCAGCCTCAGGATAAAATGTGCAAAACATATTATATGCTGTATAGATTCAAAGCAAGGTAAGTCATGATGAGAGGTGAATTACAGTGATAGGAAAGATAATCCTTAAGGAAGGTTTATTTAGCTTTGGAAAGAGAAATCTAAAGAATAACGATGACTGTTTTTAAAATTTTTATGAGAGATGTTGATCAGGTTTCTGGGTCCATGGATAATTGAACATGCATACAATGAATAGTCTTAAATAGAAGTTGGAAGAATTAGGAAGGAGTTCTAGGTTGGCAAAATACATTTATTGATATAACTCCTCTTCCTAAAATGCCTTTTTCTGAGTCGCTAAGACTGCATCTGTTCTTCTTCAATATTTCCTGCATGAAATACTGCAAACCCACTTTTATTCCTACTTGTTGCAGACAAAAAAAATGCTCTAGTAATCTGGGCTGTATTTAGATGGTGTGCTTGGTATCCTACTTCTTAAATTCCCAAGCAGTGACTGAATTCTATAATGGCTGTATTGGCTATATTATTATGGCTAAGCTTTGTTGTTTCAGGAACTATAAGTTAGGATGAAGTACTGCAGTATCCTTACCTCCTTTCCTGGTCACAAAACTCTACATTGATCTTTCCTGTCTTTCCATCCCCAACCTTGGCCACTATGCCATAAAACAGAGCTACTTACCCAATGCTAGACATCATATCTATTATGTAATAGGTTGAGTCAGTCAAGACAAGAGATTGGAAAAGCATTGTGTGGGAAGTAGAACCATGTAGGCACAACATAGGAACTGAGATAGCTACAGCAGTGTGGAACATTGCATATACCATGAGATCTGACTGACATGTTGGTTGGTCCATAAACTCAACAACAACTTCAGACCAGCTGCCACTGATGGATAGGTATGGCCAAGAGCCCTGCAAATAAAAATATACCCTTCCTGGACCACAGACACTCTATTTCATCTCTTAAAGTTATCACCCAGGGAGTAAACTCCCACCATCACTACCACCAACTGTGAACCAATTACTGCTAATGCATCATGGAAACCAGCCTGGTTGAAGTAGTTAGACATCATAAAAGGGAGGAGGTAGATTTTGTCCTGGGAAAAACAGAATCCCCATACACTCCAGTCAATAGTCTGTCCCATTACAGCCATTATCCATTTGAGGAACTCCTATGGAGAAGAAGCCTACCATATCAGCAACCACCACCACCAATTGCCACCTACAGGCAGATAAGACCAAGAGCTCCAGGAATAGCAGCAACCCTAAAATCCAGGGCCAATCCAGGGAAACAGCTCTTGTAAAGATGGAACCTAGCAACTACCTCTGCAGGTTGTGAGGAATCAAAAGTGAAACTTTTATCCCCACAGTCCTTGGCATTGTCAAATGGTTGAATGGATATATTTGATCAATACATGAGAGTCTAAAAATATATTCCCATCTGCTTTGCTCTTGTACTTTGAACTTTTTCATCTGATTGTTAGCTGAAACCTCCCATGCATGTTGTATTCTCCCATTAGAATGTAATGTCAGAGAAGGCAGAGACTATCTTAATTTTCTATTTTTCAAATAAGCTCTAGAGCTTAATGAACACTCTTCAAAGTTGTTGTTTAGTAATTTCAGTCATAGTCCTCGCCCTCGCCTTCCCCTCACCTCTTCATTTGCACTTTATTCCTTAGTCAGACCCTAGCCCACGTTTTACTATTTGGGGTTGTTTGTCCCTCATTCTGTCTCCCACTGAAGTCCTGATGTGGACAGAAAGGTACCAGTGTTAGCCAGTTAATGGCTGGTATAGATGGTAGTGAGCATGTTGAGTCCATTCACCCCAGGGATTGTTCTTCTCACTGATAACTCTGGAGACCATAAAGCAAGACCAATGGCAGCAAAGAGATATGGTTACTCCTAGGGTTCCTGAGCTCAGGGTCCTATGCTCTCTCCATTGGGGTCTGAGAGGAGATAGTGGGGGTTGGACCCCTTTAGGAAATGCTATCTCTTGTCTCTCTCTCCCTGAGTGTCTTGTTGAATCAGTTAGGCTGGCTTGCTCACCTACCCTGTAGGTGACAGTTACTGGGGATGACTGGAAGTAGAGATAAAAAAAAATTTGATTACATAGGGGGAGAATGACAAGCCAAGGATTCTGCCAAGACTGAGAATCTAGGTGAATGGAAAGACAGTGGTGCCCTTTACAGAAACAGGAAGTTTAAAATGAAGTTAAGTTTCTATTAAGAGATGAATTCAGTCTTGAGTTTGAATGCTTGTCATCCTTCCATTTTGAAATAATCATTGTGCAATCACAGGTATACAAATGAAGCTCAGAAGAAGGAACGGGACTCATACATGTTAATAAATATGTAGAATGAATGAACAAATAATATATATGCATCTGGTGTTTGAATTCTGTAAGCATGCTAGAGAAGAAAGAAAAAAGCCTGGAAATATTTTTCCTTTTCTTTCTCTTCTTTCTTTTTTGATTTTGGCATTTCTCTCTATTGAGTTTTATCCTGTTCTTTTTTTCCAGCATTATTTTTCTCCCCATTTTGTCAGTCTTTTGAATTTTATTCCTGTATGCTACCTAGTTTGCATGACTTAAAATGTGAGAAATACAAGTTTGATTCCTACAACAGAACATTAAAGATATTGAATAAAATGGACCCTGGCACATGTTGCATTGAACTAACTTACTGCATGCATTCAGGAATTCCTATTGTAACCCTATTATATAAGAAAGTACTTTCATAAACTATTCAATTTTAGAAATCATACAAAAATACAGGATACGGAATAAAAGAATGGCATTTTTGCCAAAATGCATTTGTAAATTGGAAGAAAATATAATGTAATGAGACCAGAGCAATAAAGAAATGAAGCTATGGCACTCTCCATGAATTTGATCACCTACAATTCCATCTCAGCTACCTATTTGCGAGAGAAATGTCATAATCAGTTGGTATCAATGAAAATAAGAATGGTGACTTAGTCTCTGATGTTAAGTATTTGTGCTAGTAAATAGTTGTTATTGTTTTTTAATATATCACAGTGATCTCATTTCAGTGTAGAGGTGAAAGCATCTACCAGTTTCTACCAGGATGTGTAGCTTTTCCAAGTGATTTTTCTCAATGCTACTTCTATTGATGAACATAGCTAAAATCTGGTATTTTATCTCTTTGTTTTATATTGTTGTAGCTTCTTTGTGTGACTTATGAACAGCAATAATGTTGTTCCACTTGAGTTTTTCTTATTATAAACAGAATTGGAGTGTGCAACCACATTCCATCTTTTTAACCCTTCTATTTGTTCTTTAATATCACAAAAAATTGTTGGCAATTAAATCCATAGAAATATAATTATAGGAAGTGTAATTATAGGAAGTATTAGCTAAAATGAATGTATATCCCTGTTGATGCAGATGATATCAGAAGAACTCAAGTGATCTCAATTGATGCCTTGTTTGTTTCTTGAAGGAAGGATAATAGCATATGTTAATTAGAAAAAAGAAAAGCATGGAGACTAAGGGAAGATACTTTAAGAAGACTGGGCTGAACTCAAAGGCTTTCTAACCTGATATATTTTCTTCTTTACTGTACAATGAGATTGCCTTGACCTGGCTATTCTAATTTAGACAGAGTGAAAAGTGTTATTATTTGTAGAGTACGTCCAGTCTGTGGCAGAAAGCTATCTTAATTAACATTTTCTATTGTCCATAAAATAATGGGCCATATCAAACAAACCGGGTAGAAGAAGCAAATACCTAATACTTCTACAGATATTTGAATATAAAGGCTGTGCCCAGAAAGAGACCTGTTCAGGATGTTAGTCAAGCCCTCCAGAAATCTCCAGTCTCATTAGCTCTTTGATAAAGTGTAATCTCAACTGATCCCGGATCTTCCCCTTTCCCCTTTAATATCACCTCATGGATGAATAATCATGATTGATTTATCTTTTGGTTAATGTTCCTGAGTCACACCCTTGAACTTTACCTTAAAAGGGAAACAGAACAAAAGCTAGAGGCAGAGACTGGGAAGAGAAAGGGCTAGACATAGATCCCTGGACTTTGCAGAAGGGAAAATTTACATCTTTACAAGGTTCTGCCAGGTAACTAAGGGGTTCTAGAGGTGTTAGTGAATGCAGGCAGTGGTGAGAGTCATGGAGTACCTGGAATAACTAGAAATTGCTGGAATATAAGCCAACAATAGTGGGGATATGATAGAGGAATTCTTGCACCCATCAGAAGGGTCCCTGAAGCAAGACTCCAGTTCTCAGCTGTATTTCTTTCTGTGAATCAGTCACCCTCACAGAGTGTTAAAGGGGCAAGGGCAGTACCCAGGGTCAGGGGTTCATCTAAGTTTCTCCAAGGACTGAACACCTCATTGAAGAGACAATAAAAGAATTGATAAAAAATACTTTATCAATATCCAGAGCATTGAGCAATATAACATCAACATTCCTGGTTATTAGGATTCCAGTAACACCCTCCTTTTGGAATGCTTAGAGAATAATTTTGTGTGTTTGTTCGATCTTCATTGCCAAAGACTGTGCCATCAGAGAAGTAATGACATGACTTTCCCTTGACTTCGTTTTGAGTGAGGGAGGGCTGTTCAGGTCACCAGCCTCACTTCTCCTCCAGAGTCATCTGAATCCAGTGGCCAGATATTTATTCATCAGGATGACTGGAGATGAGGCAGGATGAGGTAATTGGGGTTAAGTGACTTGCCCAAGGTCACACAGCTAGTGAGTGTCAAGTGTCTGAGGTGAGATTTGAACTCAGAGCACTGGTGCTCTATCCACTGTACTACCTAGCTGCCCCTACTTAGAGAATAATAGCACTTAGCTGGAAGGGACCTTGGAGACCATCTAATCCAACTCTTACCTCTGCCATTTTCTTTCAGGCAAGGAAATAAAGTCCTAGAGGAATTAGGTAACTTGCTCAAAGGTACACAGGTAGTAAGGAATAAGGCCAGGTTTTGTGATTGGTTTGATTCTGGAAAGCAATTTGAAAAGTTTTTTAAAAGTCACTACCGTTTTTTAATGTCCTTTGACTCAGTAACCCAACCACTACGCATATATGTAAGGGCAAGCAAAGCAGCATCTTTTGCTGTTTTTGTTTTACCTCTGTTTTCATTTGTGCCTCTGAATAATGGGATTAAGGAGGATCTTTCCCACACATTGTCAGGCCTAGGAAGATTTGTGGGAAGGTTCATACCTTTTATTAATGAGGCACTGGTTCTCAAGGGTTATGATGCCTTCTGGCTCTAAAAAGTATATAAAGAACCTGAGATTCTGTTTTATTTGGGGCTGACTGATTGGAAGTGTTTGTTTGACCAGATAGGACTCTGGGAAGTTGCCAAGGAGCCTTTGAAAACTCAGATGTTTGTTCTTCCCTTTCTGGTATATGATCAGACAGTTGGACCTGTCTGTTGATTTGTGATGTATGTATTCATTATGGTCAAGCGAAGGAAGTCATGTCTGTTGATCTTTGATTTCTCTGTATTTTTTCTGAAGTGCAGGGGGCTGACTTTTCCCTCTGAGATAACTGAATGATACATGTGCCTGATGAAAGTGATTGTTAACCCCTCAAAAGTTGCCTTTCATTTTATGAATACAGATGTAAGAACCTGTGCTAGCAGCCCGCCCCCCGCCCCCGCCCCACTGTGTTTGTTGGAGTGCTTACTGTTAAAATATGCCCTGACGATACAGAAAAACACATACACAAGCACACCAGAAAGTTGCAATATATACAAAAAAAGTGGGCATCCATTAATTGGTAAATGACAAATAGTTGTATACAAATGTTTTAGAATATCATTGCACCATGAGAAACAACAAATAGAAAGAGTTCTTGAGAAACATGGAAAGACTTACATGAACTGACATGGAGGAAAGTAGCAAAACCTGGAGAAAAGAATATACAGTAACCTCAATCATGTAAATGAAAACAATCTCCAAAGGTCGATGAACTCAGATTAATTTCAAAGACAATGGAGAACAGCTGATGAAATACACTTTGCTCTTTGAGGTAGAGTGGTAGGGGACTTTGGATGTGGAATGTTGTATATACCGTCAAATGTGATTGTTTTGCTGTCCAGATTCCAAATTCTCTCCAAATTTATCAACTGGGGGAAAGTATTGTGTTTAAGGAGACAACTTATTGAGTAGAACATATGGTTTGTTACGTTGGTACTCTTTTCACTTATCAATATATAAATAAGGGAACCTAGAAATTTATACTATATCTGTTACTAAAACGTCTCTTGAGATTTCTGGAATATAGGAACTCTTTCCATGTTTGCTGTAGATATTGGGCAAGGGATAGTTGCTTTGTTTTGGGGGTGAGATATGTATGTTATTTTTTCCATGTGAGAAGTGATGAGGTCCATGGATGAGATGGTGCTCTCGAATATGGACCCAGGTGTTATTTGGAGGATCATGCCAACACAAAAAGAGTCAAGAGAATCTTAATGCTCTAAACATTTTTCTTCAATTATATATGAAGTTTGAATGGAAGGAGCTATTGAAAAATATGACAAATCTGTTTTACTTTTGTTAGTGGAAAGTACTTTAGAAAGATCATTTTGACTTTGTTTTGGAACAGTGATTCTGATATGGGCTCCCTATACCCTTCCAAAAAATAGCACCTTGTTTGCCAGAAGCTCTGAGAATATGTTATATATAGACAATAATGAACTCTAGAATGTTAACAAACAATATGTTTCTCCAACGAAGAAATCTCTCTCACTTGGATCACTTAAAAAGTTGTCTATCTGGTAGGGGGTGAGGGAAAGCACTTGGCAAACCTTAAAGCACTGTGTCACGGTGGATAGAGCATTGGGTCTTGGAGTCAGGAAGACCTGAATTCAAATTTGGCCTCAGATACTTACTAGCTGTGTGACTCTGGCCAAGTCTTTGAACTTTCATTTGCCTCAGTTTCCTCATCGGTAAAATGAGGATAACAATAGTATCTACCTCCCAGGGTTGTTTTGAGGATCAAATGACGTAATATTTTTATCACACTTAGCCAGTGCCTAGCATGTATTTAAGTGTTATGTAAACGTTAGCTATCACTATTAAATGCCAGTGGTGTATAAGAGCTAAAGGCAGCCTGATGACATTGATCCCATAGACGACGATGGCATGGAGTCTCAGGACATCCAGGGAAGATGTCTTTCAAATGAAAAGGAGAGAAATAAGTTGATGTTCTCATCACAAGATATTAGATAGTACCAGAAAGGGCATGGCACGCTAGAATAAGTATCAGGGCCACTTTTCAAGGATGACCAGTCAAATGTTCTATATTGACTACTTGTGGTACCGTAGAGTTATTGTGCATGTTAAGACTAAAATGCCAACTATGTCATTACTTATGACAAAAATTTTCAAGGTATTTGATTCTCAAAAATACATGTAATATGCCCAGTAAAATACATTGACAAGCATGAAAACCAAAGGAAATAATAGTTTGGAGTAACGATCTACATTACTAGGATTTTGAATTGTGAAGTAATCAACAATTCTACCCATTTTATCCCTGAAAACAAATTTGAACTTGTCACTAGTTTTCATTGTCAGGTCACTATAGTTGACATTATCGCTGGAGATTTCAATACTGGCAAAGCTGATCTTTCTCTTGAAGCTGGAGATGGAGCTATTGATGATGTTAGCAATATTGACTTCTTCTACTTCCTTAGAAGTCCCCTAGTTTATAGAGACAGAAGTTAGCTTATAAGTACTTGACTCAGAAAAACAATTAAGTGGATAATTAAATACGGAAGATCTTAAAGGTTATAAATGCTGAGGCATAGTGCTTAAATATAAATATAAAAATAAAATAGCATCTAGTGCTAAGGAATCTGTCCTGATACTCAGATTTTAGGGTGCCATGACTTCTTTGTTACATAGTCAGTTACCCATCTCTAGTTTGTTGGCATAAAAAAAAATGGGAATGATCTTTGCCTACATTAAGAAAGATAAGGTAATTAATTAAGAGCCCTGATAGACTATAATATCAGGAAACAGGCCATGTGTTTGAGTTTTGACCTGTGTAAAACTCTGTAATGAGTAATATCTTTCTTGGGTCATAGGATAGGGCAGATCAAGGATAGGGTGCCAATAGGGCAAAAGGACATATTTCAAATGGTTGATCTCAGTAACAATTTACCAAGATTAAAAATAAGCATCTGGATTTGCAAAGTTCAAATGATGTGAACATCAAAATGCAAACCCAGGGATTTATTTTAATCAATACATACCTTTTCTAACTTGCACACAGAGAGTGAAAATAATTGTCAGTATTCTTGGTCTTTTATATATAGAATCATCTTGGTTAGGCAGCACGGTGTAGTGGGGTTAAAGCTTGCCTAATGACCATGAAGACATGGGTCTGAGTGCCTGCTCTGACATATACTGTCTGTGTAACCCTGGGCAAGTTACTGAATTTCTCAGTGCTGTCTTCAACTTTCTGTGACTCTAGGTTGAAAAGAAGGTAACATTTTACACTTTCCTCATCCTGAAGTTCCCCCTGGGTCCAAACCCTGTCCTTGTTCTTCCTTCTTTGTTAATGGGTAATGGTCCCCACTCTGTTAATTATTTCCTCTTTATCCTGTCTGTTGTTTGTTTTGCATATATTTGTTTGCATGATGTCTCTCTCATTAGATTGTAAGCTACATGAGGAAAGGGACTATGTTTTTTACCTCTTCTTGTATTTCTACATTTAGCCTGGCAATAGCCTGGAACACAATAGGTACTCAACAAATATTGATTGATGGCTCTTTATGACTCATGCTAGCAACCAAGCAAGGGCGAAAGTCATTGTGCTATTTGGCTATTCTTGTTCACCATTTTCCCACCTGGATATATTCCGATGAGTCAACTCTGATGTTTTGCTAATGTGAGCCCAGACTTGGGGACCATTTATATTTTTACCTCCCTGTCAGGGGCTGATAGTTAAGCTACAAATTCTTACCCTGTCTTTGGCTGCCAGCTTCTGTAAAGAGCTATAATGAGCTACTGCATATTCCAACAGGGCCCCAAAAACAAAGCTAAAGCAGATCCCAAGGTATACATCAATGGCCTTTATAAAGCAGTTGGTGTTAGGCAGAGATGTACGGGAACCAATCATCAAAGTTGTCATTGATAGTACAGTGGTGACACCTAAGAAATAAAAGATGAAAAATATTATCATGCCAGTGAAAAAGACTTAGATTTTTTTTTTCTCTTTCTCCGTATAGATAGAGTTGAGTTCCTCCCTGAAAAAAAATCCTGGAAAAAGTGAAATAGGGCTACAATCAATTCATTTAGGGATGGATCACTTGTTTAAAAAAATTCTATTTTGAAACATATTATCCACCTTCTTACAGAGAAATAGTGGATTTACATTGATGATTGAGACATAAATTTTTTGGAGGTGAAGTGGGATATGACCAATGTAGGAATTTGTTTTGCTTGATTGTACATGTGTGTAACAAAGGTTTTGTTTTTCTTTCTCAGTGTGGGAGTGGGGGAATGTAGGAGGGAGAGAAGATGAATTTTCTTTAACTGAAAAAGAATTTATTTTTTTAAAAAAAATTAATCTTTTTACTTTGGAGGTCAGAGGGAGTGTTTAGTACACAAAATACCAATATACAGAATATCTAATATTTTCCCCTACATTTAGGGCTTCACTGTTGCAAATATACAATATCATCCTATGAGCCAAACCTATGAGGAAACCATCCCATGAGGTCAATGTAACGACAATGGGAATGATATTGACAATGTTAATGTTGACATTTGGGATATCCTTCTTGAACCATCACTTCCATAGTGGAAACTTACCAATGCAGGTTCTTGCAGGTACTGAATCAAGGGAAATCCAGAAGGAAACCCAGGATAAAATGACTAAAAAAGTAGAGGGAACATAGGTTTCCAAAATAAAGTACAGGACATTTCTCCTAAGTTCAAATTGTAAGACCAGTCGGGTGTAATTTCCTAGAATATAGAAAACAAGAGACATAAAATAGTATCAACTTACTTAGAAATTGAGAGTCTTATTTGAAAGATTATAATATATGAAATTTCATTTTACAAAAAAATTCATTAAATTCTTTGACATGGTTGGGAAAAACAGTGTTTTAGCTAACCAAATAGGTTAATAAAGATTTATCATATATATGTCATAATCAATAGCCAATTTCCAAAAGAGGATAGTATAGCAAAATATAATTAGATTTTACTTACCACAATTCAATATTTCTTTGACTATCATAATAATTTACATAGAGCTTTAAGGTTTACAAAGTACTTTACAAATATTACCTCATTTTGTCCTTCCAACAACTTTGAGGTAGGTGCTATTATCCGCATTTTTACAAGTAAGGAAACTGAAGTTGACAGAAGTGATTTGTTCACACAATAGGTGTCTGAGACTAGATTTTAATTCATGTCTTCATGACTCCAAGACTTGCTCTCTATCCACTGTACCACCCAACTGCCTCTAGGTCTGCCTCCTTGATTATTCAAAAAGCATTAACATTAACTCTTGGCTGCCATTTTGAACAATTATTGCATTATAATCATGAAAGTTAGTTAATTTTGAATACAAGAATGCTGAATAACAGACTTACCTAGAAAATATCTGCCTGTATATTACAGTAGATAAATCTAGCCTAAACAGTAGATGTTCTTCCTAAGTAACCTCTAGTTTTTCTTCAAAGAATGTTGAGCAGAAAGAAGGGGATGAAATAGTCAAAGTTAGGAGTCCTGATGACCAATAGACCACATGCAGAGGCAGTTTATGCTAGGGAAGTTGGAGAGATCTAATTTGTGGTGGGATACTTAGTGGTAGAGTTAGGAAAGGTGTGATATGGTAGACAGACAGGAGGCTCTGTTTGCAAAAATTTAACCTTGAGAATTTAAACTTGGATCAAGCAGCTAAAATACCAGAAAAGTCAATGAAGACAAAAGAGCTCTTTTTATGGAAAATAAAGTCATTCATTGGATGAAGTGATTTTAGAGGGCATCAACTTTCTCATTTTGCTAATAAGGAAATCAAAGCGAGAACTCAGCCTCTAGTCATACAAAGAATGGCAGAATCAGGATGGGAACTTAGATCTACTGACTTCTAGTTCAGTGTTCTGTCTATTATGTAACAGACTCTTGATAACTGGATCCTTTCACCTGACTTAGAAGGGAGCCTTAAGGAACATTTAACCTCTACAACTTTACATGAAATCCTGTATGTTTTGTGACTTTATTCAATAATTCAATTTTTTATTAAAAATAGAAGTTAACAGATACCAGTAAATATTTGTGATCTTTAAAATGGAAATAATCTTGGTTCATATTGAAACTTGAAAAAGTATAATGCTATTTGCCCAATGTACTATAGCTCCCATGCCAAGAAAGTAAATAAGATATGTATTTTTAAAGTTCATAAACATTGATGTTACCACAGGCTACTGAGGAAAAAAAATACTACATTCCCTATTTTATACCTGAAAAATCATGTGCATATTTAAGGAAAGATTATTGACAAACCTGAGACTGATGGGGTATCTAATTATTGAAACACTGTGAAACAATTTCTTTTCAGCTGTGGAAGTAACCCCGCTTATGTTGTGAATTTCTGATACCTTCCTCACCTATCAATGCAGCATTAATTTTTGTTGTGGCAGAGAACCAATCCTCCAGTAAAACACAGAAAAAATATCATTTCAACAAAGTGATTTCAAGGTGAATCTTATGCATGTGAGAGCCCCAGGGTTTCACTGACTATTAGAAAATGACTTTGGATAAATGTCACTTTGCCTCAGAATTGGCCTAGAAATGTCTTCTATTCCTTAGAGAATTATTCCACTTTTGTGTTTTAAATGGATAGGGACAGGCCCAATTCTTTTTTTCTCAGGAGAATTTTCTATCCAGAGGGGCAGTAAAAAAGTGTAAAAAGGAGAATTGAAGAAACATCAAAATTCAGTAGTCCTACTCTAGCTCCACCATCCCTCCTTATTTCAGTTACTTTTCCTTTTACTGAATTTCATCTCTCTTGCTTACCTGTTTCCTGTTGGGATGTAGTGACTAAGGTGAAATATCGTTGCACAGTATACTGAGCCAGTCGTAAATTTTCAAGGCCTCGGACAGAGTCATTCCCCCTCAACCATGAAAACCCCACATCACTTCCATCATATCCCCCTAGAAAAAAGAAGCAGTGTCAGTGGGATGTGGTCATAGAAGTCACACTCTATTTATGATTAAGAAAGTCAGAGAATGAATTAACTTGTAAGGAATAGGAGTAATGTGGGGTTGATCGTCAAAAGTGTACCTTGGTGGAGTAAAACAAAGTAAACCCAAGGATTCTTCCTTGATGATTCTTGAACGTTTTTAGGGTGAAATTTCTGTGCCAAATTAAAGATGAAATGATAGTTTGAAAAAACATTTCTCTTTGACTAATATCATTTGAAGACCTACAAGATGGCCATATAGACTTTCGTGGTTCCTTTGAAAAGTAACATGTCAGCTATGCATATATTTATTTGCTATGGTTTTTTTTTTAATTTTTAGAGAGGAAAAGTATAGTTACAATTTTCCCTTGAAAATTTGGGTTAGGGGCTTCTGGCTCATGTAACCAACAACATGAAAAACCACACATTTTCCCTGATTCTTACAACCTTTCATACTTTGCCTTGTGCAAAAGATAAAATCATTTCAGTTGTTCCCATTGTCCAAGAACTTTATCAAAGTCATAACCCAATGGATTAACAACAGATAAGGCTGATCCCTAATCCATAATGGACTCATTCAACATTCCCTCCCCAAATGGTCACCTTGCTATGGCAAAGCTACATAAGCAAATCCATAGGCTTGAAACAGAACTCGACTCTCTCTACTCCCTCACCCTCTGCTGTGGACAGTGGGAAGTATGTTCTGCCTGGGACTGCTGGGTAGCAGCATGTTGTGCTGTGATAATGTTCAACCAGAGAATGAAGAGTGCCAAGAACTTGGGTAGAATGCCATTGTATGTAGAGGACCTGGGGAAAGGGAACTGCCATTCAGATGAGGTCAATTCTAACCCCCTGAAGTCATGTGATGCAGAGGCTGAAAAATGTATTTTCCCCAGTGTGGGAGAAGACTGAGACAACTTGGAGGTCTAGTCCTGCCATCAAAAGACAAGGAGACAGAAAATGGTAATGGAGGATGTAAGGAAGAAAGGATTAAAATGACCAAAGATTGGAGGAGAATGAAAACTCAAAGATCTCAAATAGATTAATAAACAGAGAAGATACTATTAAAAGAAAGAAATAATATGACCTCTGGATCATCTAAACAAATACAAATATTTCTGAATAAATATTGCATGAGTGAAATGAACATGAATTAATACTTGATGAGTCAGGAGATCTTATTGATTCCCAAGAAAGTTTAGAACAATAGAAGGATGTTCCCAAATGACTCATGAGAAAAATAATAATCACTTCTGGTCTACATAGCCAAAATAATCAGTAGGATAGAAAGACTCGAAGCCATGGTGGCAAATCTCACCAAAGGAAGAATATAGAGAACAATTCATTGAGAATGCAAAGACACAGAAGTGAAAGACACTGGAAGAAGAGGAGAAAGTCTTGGTTAGGAATAAGGGTGGCAGCTATCCATACATTCCCCCAACCCCATTCTTAATCTCTATAACAGTGTCTGGGGTTTAAGGCATCTTCACCAGATGTCATGTGGGGGCACACACAACAGAACACTTCAAAGAGCAGTCCTGACTGTGCCACTCAAAGAAATGGCCACGGTTGCCCCTTTGGACATTGGCTTCAGAGGTTGTTAACCTTGAAACACTGCACAGGACATGCTCCCTCCTTTTTGTTTATTTAACAAATTTTTATTGTGATTTCACTGTATGCATGCTATGATGTTAGGCACTGTTCCTTTAGGACTCTCACATTCTGATAACTCTCTGATGATAGTAGGTCAGTACCCAATTGTTTTTCATAACTCTATACCCATAACCCACTCATCAACCTACATGCAAGCAAATCCTCTAACAGCTTTTGATGTCTGTACAACATATGCCATTATTACAGTTAAAAACCATTTTACTCTCGCAAAATTATAGATCCATTTTTAAAGGTTGACAGATTCTAATTTTATATGCATTGGCTATGGGAGACACCTTTCAAGGAAAATTGAAGTTTCTTTCCAGCATAGGGGATAAAAATCTACTCAGAGAATTTTCTGATATGATACAAGTTCCATTTTTACTTTTCCTTACAGAATCCCTGGTGCATTGTCATCTAGCTACATTAGTGGCCAAGGGGTCTCAAAGAAACAAAGGATGAAAGAAAGTCAGAATGTAAGTAAAACAGAAGACATAAACCTCACTCTGGAATTAAACTTTTTTGCCCTGCAGATACTCAAAACCATCAAATAAACCCGTGTGATGACACTAGGAGACGTTGAAAGGCCCAGGGGAATGTTTGTGGAGTGGTAAAAAAATGTTTCTTGTTGGATAGATTTCTTTTTTTTCTAAATCTTCTTGGCAAAGTTCCCATTAACCAGCTGCCTGCTGTTGAACATTTAGTGAGTGGCTCTTCCCCACATTGGGGAGGCACAGGTAGTATTTAAGCAGGCAGGCCATTGAGTTTGTATTAAGAATCCAGCCTCAGGGATTTGAGACAAGCTGAAGTAGAACTCATCAAGTGCAATTACTTTTTCCATGTGGGGAAAAAATGAGTTATCTTTTTGATAACCTGAAATTTGGCTTAGCCACCAAACAGCTGCACTGCATCAAGAAAGCTATTGCATTAATTTAATAAACAAGATAATTAATCTGTCTGTCTGAGTCTTTAATTAAATGTCTACCTTTGAAAAATGATGGCTGCTTCATAATGATTCTGTTACTCGAATGTTTGCCCATTTGTGCCCTTACATAAAGAATACTCAGTGGCCTCCAGTGCTTGGCTAATTTTTCATCTCTTACATGTGCTGTATATGATGCCCTGAGAAATTATCTCTGTTGAGTGGCTGCCCCTGGACACCAATCACAAATGCCACTCTCTAAAGTTTCTTCAGTTTAGGGGTAACTTTCACAGTGGTTGCTTAGGGATGTTTATGATAAATGAAGGATTGAGGTTAATTCTTTTCATATACAATCTCTGGTGTTCATCATGAGAATATCACAGTGTCCATTTAAATGCAGTTTCATTAGAATTACATGTAGCAGAACTTTAAATATGGCAAGCATTCTTAGATATGTAGAAATCCACCACATGCTCAAGTCCAGTGACTATTTTAAGAGATAATAAAGCCAATAAGAATGAAATTCCAACTTTGCAAAATGACAATAGGCTCTCCAGGGTACTCATGTTCACACGATGGAGTAAAGTATTGAGAGGCTTCAAAAACTGCATGAGTGAACAGCTGTTTGCAAGTAAGTTTCATTGTGCTTCCAGCACTTACAACAGTGCCTAGCACCTAATAGATTCTTAATAAATGTTTACTGATTGACTGATGTATGAAGTAATGAATTAATTTAGATGAAAATAAACCAAACAATGCTTATAAGATGATCCACTCAAAGTTAGTAGTTACAAAGCTGGAAAAGTTTCTTGGATTCACTTTAGATTACCAGGGCCCCCAAATTCTGTCTCAGGCATATCTGAGAAAATATCTTAGAGACACAGTCATCCTTGCTTATCCCTTTGGTATATCTTTGTGCCTAAGACCTTTGGCCGGTTGCAACACAATCTAATTCATAAAACATTTCCAAAGGACACACAGTAATACATAGACATAGAGAAAATCACCCAGGCAAACAGAAGCTTTAAAGATGAAAACTTAACATTTATATGATGACTCCTAGAATAGAAAGACTTTAGAAATAAAACAGAATTCATAATGTTACATTTGTACTACATCCATACTTGAAATACTATGTACAGTTTTAGTTGTTGCATCTCAAGATAGTTGAATTGAGAAAAATGCCAGAGAAAGAAAATCAAATGACCAAAGAAATGAATTAAGTTCTGAATGAGAATAAACTAAACATGATTGGGTTTTTTAGTTAACAAAAATGAAGGCCTAGGGCAAATATGCAAAACTATAAAGGGTATAGGTAGGGCAAGCATGGGGTATTGTCCCATATTAACAGCTGTATCTATAATTGCTATTTCTATGTTGCCTTAGAGAACTAGACAACCCAATTCAATTCACCTAGGAAGATAAAAAAAAAACCAGCACCAAGGTCAGAGGGACTGATCCTAGCTTTACTAATCTAAGCAAGTGCCCTTACAGAAACTTTTAAAAAATTTTGGTTAAGAAGAGAAAATGGAATGGAGACAAAGATAGGGGCCTCAATATGGATGGAACCCCAATAATAATCTAGGAACCCTGGTAGAAGAGTTCAAGAACCGAGAATTTTTGCTCAACAATGAATGAAGTTCTAGGAAGTTCTACTGGTGGAGTTTTGTCCAAAAGGGCAGACTAGTAGACAGAAGCTGGAGCTTCACTCTCAACTGTGATCACTTCCTTCTACTCACTCTCCACTCCTGTCTGCTTCCTGAATGTACTACGCTGCCTTCTGCATTCACGTCTTTGCTTAAACTCTTCCCAATGCCTGTAATACCTCACCTTTCCCTTTGTAGCTCACAGAGCACCTTGTTTTATAATTCCCTAGTTCATTTGTCATGTAATGTTGTATAATGATTGCTTGCAAACTCGTTAAAGGTAGGGACCAGGGGTTATCTAAACTGTATCTTTCTAAGTGTCTAGCACATTGCTTTGAGCATATCATGTACTTAATAAATATTTATTGAATTAATGAATGAGTGAATTTATCAGATTCCAGAAAGTAGAGACCATATTCTGACTATCTTTTTATCTCCCCCAGTACCTAGCACAGTATGTTTCACTTATGTAAATGCTTAAAAAACTGAGATTTCATCCATCAGGGTACCTTCTCCATAAAATACCCCTGCTATGATAGTAGCCATTTTCATGAGTTTCTAGGGCCAGAAAAATCCTACAGACTGAGTAGCCATTTTGGGGGTGTGAAACCTCTAAGAATCTAGTTAGATTGGATCCTTGGATCAGATACACCATCCATAATCATTTCCAGCTTGGTAGGACCTTCTGAGGTTTCTACTTGCACATCCTTTGCCACCTCCAGGGCCACCTCCACATCAGGATGCAACACTGAATGGGCACCCAGGAGAAGTACTCAGGTCATGAAGATTGTATACTACGGGAAAGAGCGATTGTTGATGCAACAGAGACCAACTCAGGCAGCACTATGAGAAATAGGAAGAGGAGCCTACTGACAACTCTGTCACTTTGACCCTAGAACTAAGTCCTAGACCCACTGTGGATGGAGAAGGGGAACTGAGTCTAGGGATGGCAAAAACAGATGAGGACTGGGCAAGAGCCCAGATTCAATATGGAGAGAGGAATGGGAACAGAAATGAGCAGCAGCTGTATCACTCTAAGCCCAGGAGTAAAGTCTTAGATTCAACCCATAGTCTGAGGCCATAGTCTAAGGCAGGATACTAAGACCAAGGAGTGAGCTGGCATTTCTGAAAACATGCAGAGCCTTTTATCTAGCTGACAGTTTACCAAAAGTCCAGTCAGATAAGCAAGCCTGCAGTACTATCGCCCAGACCCAAACTGAGGTCAAAAGCTTGCAAGGCTCAGACCAGGAGGGCAATAATTCAACTTCACCTTGCATCAGATCACTTTGGGTTCACTGAAATTTTGTTAGACCTTAGATTGAGCCACCCCTGAGATGCTTGAAGGATACGGCATTCAATACCTAGAGAGAGCAGCAGGCGGGGCCTGGGGAGTATAAAGCAAGGCCAAGCAAGGCCCAATCACTTCCTTCCATAATACAGAGATCAAGCCCCTAAAATAAATTCCCAATTTTATTGGAAATAAAGTTGGATGAATAAGTGAACCATGATAAAGAATTATTATGGAGACAGAGATACCCAAGATGCAAATCTAGAAAAAAATGACTCTAAAACATCTTCAGAAAAAACCCCAAAGTAAAACACAATGGTCATAGGTAAAAAAGTGCTCAATGATCAGAAAAATGTAAATGAAAAGAACTCTGTTTCTGCCTTGTATCCATCTGATGGGCAAAGTTAACAAAAGAGGAAAATAACATGCTGGAAGGGATGTGAGAAAACGCCACACTAATGCACTGTGGGTGAAACTGTGAATTGGTCCAGCTATTCTGGAAGGCAAATTGGAACTATGTCCCCATAAATACTCTTTGATCCAATACTTATAACCTGTAGAGGAGGAGGAGGAAGAAGAAGAAGATGAAGAAGAAAGGAAAGAAAGTGAAAGGAGATGAACCTACATGAACAAAAATATTTGTAGTTGTTCTTTTTGCAGTGGCAAAGAACTAGAAATGAAGACAGTTGTCAATCACATTAGGAACAGTTAAATTATAGTATATGAATATAATAGAATACACTATAAGAAAGATAAAAGGGATGATTTCGGTGAAACCTAGAGAGACTCGTATGAATGGTTGTCAAGTGAGAAGAACAAAAACAAATGCTTTTGAAAGATTTAAGAACTCCAGTCAACACAATGAACAAGCATGAGTCCAGAGCACTGATGATAAAGCATACTTTTCACCCCCAACTAAGAGGTGATGGAACCAGAGTCCAAAATGAGACACACACACACACACACAGACACACACACACTATATATGTGTATGCATGTATGTATGTATTTGCCTGTCTTTGTTTTACTTGATTATGAATATTTGTTACAAGATTTTATTTTTATTTCCTTTTTCTTTTTAAGTGATGGAGGGGAAAGAGAAAGTGAATTTTTTAATAAAAAAAGAAAAGTTTTAAAAGTAGGCACAGAAGTACATTGTTGGTAGAGATGTGAATTGGTTCAGCCATTCTGGAAAGCACTTTGGAACTACGCTTAAGAGTCATTAGCCTGCATAGCCACTGATCCAGGATTCCATTATTAGTTATAGTGATAGCCCTAAGAAATCAAACCAAGAGGAAAAGGACCCATATGTAAAAAAAATTTAGCAGTAATTTGTGAAGTGGAAAAAAAAAAAACCAAGGAGTTCCCGTCAAATGGAGAATGACAGAACATATTATGGTATATGAATGTAATAGAATGCTATTGTACCATAAGGAATGATGAAAGGATCAATTTCAAAAAAATTCTGGAAAGACTTGTGTGCACTGAGGCAGAGAGAAGTAAGCAGAACCACAAGAATAACTTACATTATCACAATGACACTGAAAAAACCCAGACCAAATAATTTTTGTCTTTAGACATATAGATAATATAATAAATATATATTTATATATAATATAAATTCATATATTATGAAAAAACCCAAACCAAATAATTTTTGTCTTTAGAATGCAATTCTTAAGATGCAACGATCAACCATGATACAAGAGGACCAGTGATGAGGCACGCTGCCTGACAGATAGGTGATAGACTCAGATGCAAAATGAGACCAATTCTTTTTATGGACAATGTGGGGATTTGTCTAGAGTTGCTACAAAGATTTGTCTTCCTTTTATTTTCCAATGGATAAGTGGGAGTTGGAAGGAAAAGAAAACAGATTTTTCCAGTTGAAAGAATAAAATTTAATTAAAAAGGAAAGCAAACCAAAGGAAATTCTGTCACACACAGAAATGTAAACTTATGGCAACTAGGAGACTCTAACTGGGAAAATACAATAATGATGATAGCTAATATTTAGGTTGGGCTTGAAGATATATAAAGCATTTTCATATATTATCTAATCTGACCTTCACAATAGTCATGGAAGGTTGATACTTCAGATATTACTGTCTTCATCTAACAGATGCCATGACTGGCTTGTACAAAGTCGTACAGCTCTGAAGTGTTAGAGGTAGAATTTGAACATAATTCTTCACAAATTTAACATTCCTTCCACTACACTATACTGAAGGAATGGGTAAATTCATAAGAATTAAATAGTTAAATAAACGTAAGTAAAGTTGAGGATGTTCAGTAGCCTAGATCTAGGCAACTATTATACTATCTTCCCTAATGTCTTTTGGAGAGCTGGTTGTTAAACATTTACTAGCACACCGCTGCAGAAGCCCTTACAACCGTCCTTCTCCTCCTCCTCATGATGATGGTTATTGCTAGCCTTTGCATAAAGCTTTAAGGTTTGCAAAGTGCTTTATAAATGCATCTATTCTCAGTTCTGTTAAAGGCAGTTAAGTGGGGCAGTGGAGAGCAAGCCTACTGGGCCTGGAGTCAGGAAGACCTGAGTTCAAATACAGCTCAGACACTTCCTAGATGTGTGACCCTAGGCAAGTCACTTAACTCTGTCTGCCTCACTTGTCTCATCTGTAGAATAAGGATAACAGCACCTACCTTCCAGGGTTGTTACGGATCAAAGGAGATGAATTGTAAAGCAGTTAGCACAATACCTGGCACATGGTGAATGCTCTGTAAATGTTAGCCATTCTCATCCTGTTTGGTCCACTCCCAGAACTCTCTTTAATTCCCACATCATTCTAATTCATTTCACCCACTTTTCTCATTTTATTTCTTTCCTTCTCTCTAGTTGATAGGGATGTATGTGGAAAAATTGTCGATTGGGGCTTTCAACTATACCCTGTCTCCTTCAGTTTCTTATTTTTAAAGTACCATGGTTCTCTAAACAAATAAAGCAGGAAAGATGGCTGGTAGTGTGCCACAGGAAAGCAACTGAATTTAAAACGTTTTCTTTGACTGTGAGGGCCAGCATCCTCCTGAAAAATTTGGTATCAACACATAATTGTGCTCCAAAGAAGGCCTAACAGGCAAACATTGTTATTTCTTTTGTGGGGCTTACCCAAATCTCCTGGTAAGAGCAGTCAAAGGGGCTCTTGTCATCCTGGATTAATATCAAGAGCAGACACTCTATACAGTTGATGTTCTTTTTTTGCTATTAAACAGATTTAAAGTCAGCCATGAAAATAATCTCAGGGGCGTAAAGCATATTATTTATACTCACAGCTCTCCAGCTGTAACTTGCACGTCTGTGTGTCCATGGGATATTTAGATAGGTCCATGTTACATGCAACAGTAGTAGTAATTCTGGGGGAAAAAAAGAGCCTGAGTTTCAGGAAGTGTGTCCTAAGAGAATCTCTTATAAAGAATGTTTTCTCTTCCAGTAGTGAGGCCCTGAGGACTTTTAGTTTGATTCTTGAAGTGAACATGTGGTTTGGACCCTGCAATGAAAGTACCACTAGGGTTTGGGGTGACAAATGACATTTCAATGTCTCTGCTTGAAGCTTAGACACTGTTAAAGGAGCATCAAGAGAAACAGGTCCCAATAGGGGGAAATTGAAGTGTTTCTAATTTAGAAGCAAGGCATTTACTGATATCTTCCGTTTGTCTAATGGCTTAAAGTTTTGCAAGGCATTTCTCCATCAGCTGTGGTAGTAAGGAACATGATTATTATTTCTATTTGAAAAACAAGGAAACTGAGACTCAGAGAAGTTGGTTCAGCTGTTTTTCAGTCATGTCTGACTCTTCATGACCCCATTTTGGGTTTTCTTGGCAAAAATACTGGAGTGATTTGCCATTTCCTTCTCCAGCTCATTTTACAGATGAGGACCTGAGGCAAAGAGCAGTAAGTGACTTGCCCAAGGTCACACAAGGCCAGATTTGAACTCAGGAAGATGACTCTTCCTGACTCCAGGCCTGGCTCTATCTCCACTGTGCCACCTAGTTTTCCCCAGAGAGGTTAAGGGAATTGCTTATGGTCACAGAGCTGGTTAGTGGCAACGTTAGGACAAGAGCCCAGATTAATTATGTCCCAAACCATGCTGGACCATGTTGACTCACTAAAAGTGACTCCAAAATGAGTTGTAAGACCCAAGGCTCACAATTATTATTGTTTATATCTTTTAATGTGTTTAAGTTTCTATATGTGGAGGGACTCAGGAGAATGTTACAAAAATTTTCTTCCCTCCCCTTTTTTTCCTATTTCTCCTGCAAAGAAGGAATTAGAGATTATAGAAATCCAGTTGTTTCATGGTTCTCCGCAACACATGCTAAACTGGTATTTCTTACGAAATTACAGCTTTAATGTCTCCTTTCTAGACCTTGAATTCAGTGACAAGAAGGGTGTGTTTTCTTTCTTTTTCATGGTAACAACGATTTTATTCATAACAAATGATAAAGAATTTATAATTCCAAAGGTCAAAAAGGGAATAACTCAAATGAGGTAGCTAAATGGCTCAGTGGATAGAACACTCAGCCTAGAGTCTGAATCCAAATCTGATCTCAGACACTTACTAACTATGTGACCTAAACTCTGCTTGCCTTGATCTGTGGGAGGAGGAAATAGCAGACTTCTCCAGTATCTTTGCCAAGAAGGCCCCATGAGTGGTATGGTCCACAAAGTCACAAAGTGTTGGACATAACTAAGCAACAATTCAGATAAAACAGCTATTTCTTTCCAGCTGCACATCCACCACAGCAATCCACTATATTAATCTAGAAAGGTGATCCTTTGGATAGCAGTGAATATTTCACTAAAACCTGCCATACTAGATCCCCATAGGTTATGTTGTTACGTTTTAGGCAACCAAGAAGCCAAGTGATCTCCTCACTTCCAGAAAACAGCCCAGAAAACAAACAGATACTGATCTACCACAGTGTCCTATATACTATCTCTCATGCGTCTCCCCTTCCTACTTTTCCATAATATCTAGATGAAGAGTCAGTATACCCTGGTTATAGTCCTGCCTTCACTGTTGTAGGAACCATAGAATTCTGAGATTGTGGCTTATTTTCTCTGATTCTAAGTTTCCTCATCTGTAAAATGGGAAAGTTGGAAGGGATGATCTCTCTCATCTCTTCCAGCTCTAGTAGCTTTACACTGTAGATAACATTAGCCTTTGTTCAGTGGATATCTGACTAAATGTCTATACAAAAGTAACTTTGGAAAGGACAAATAGCCATCATACAAAAGAGGTCTTCTGGACTCCTCCCCTAGGCCCACAGAAACTTAAATATTTTGGCAAATTCAAGTTATATGGGAGGGCTCAATTGCTGTAGGGAATAAGGACATGAACAGAGATTGGCAAGGAAAGTGACTGTCTTCTTAGAGAAAAATAGGGTCCTATCAGACTAATTCATCTTTAAATTTTCTGGGAGAAGAGCTAAGCCTGCTCTCGCCCTTGATCTATTGATTGTCACCAGCCTGTTTGTATCTACAGACAGATTTACCTGAGAGCATACAAGACTGTGCCATTGGAGAATAAACGGATCAATCGGTTCCCCACAGTGACATCATGTAAAAAAGACTTTTTAGATTCCACAATGTAGGTGTCAGGGACCCAGAGAAACTCAACAAGGCGAGCATCCAGAGTAAAGCTCTTGTTGCCTTCAAACACCAGTCGCTGATCAGTCCATCGCTGCCTCAGATAGATGGTTGCAGTATAGTCCTAAGGAGACAGTTTTTATACGAGTGAGGGTAGGTAGATCATTGAAGGTAGGGGGACTTTTGGAGGAGTGGGTGGGATGGGGAATGGGAAGATGGAGGGAGAAGATAAAGTAACAGGGATGGGATAAAAAGAGAGGCTGAGAAAGAAGTTAGTATACATAAAATGGAGGGAAATTCACAAGTAGTGATTGTAATTTGAATGTCAATGGTGTGTTTATAGCAGCTGTCTTTGTAGTGGCAAAGAACTGGAAATTGCACAGATCCACATCAACTAGGGAATGGCTACTCATGTTGTGTGGATAGTTGTGATGGAGCACTATTATAAGAAATGATAGACTCAATGATCTTAGAAAGGCATGGAAGACCTGTACAAAGTGGTGAACAGTGAAGTGAGCTGAGCCAAGGGAACACTGTATATTGTTTTAAAAATGACTTTGAGAAAAAATGTTGATCTGTTGAGGCATAGAGGAAAAAGAAAGGCACTCACCATGTTACTTTCTGAAATGCTAGAAATACTGGCAATGTCGAGTGTCAATGCTATTTGAACAGGCTCCCCTGTGAAGAACAATGACATGAGGACCAGAGTGTGAGATGTTTTTTTGCCAATAAGTGAGCATCTGCCATTTAAAGACCAAGGGACCTATGATTTCACTGGGAGAGGCAAACTGCCTCTATGGCTGCTCATTGTCAGCTTTGCAACTGATGTCCCAAAAGAGAGCTACCTACCTAGAGCACTGAGTGCTTAGGGAATCCAGTATCACACAAGTAAGTCTGTGTCCAAGGTGTAGCTTGAACTCATGTCCTCCTCACTTGTAGACCTGCTTTCTGTGATGAGCTATTTGTAACCTCTTGCCAGAAAAGGTTTGCACAGAAGAGGGTCTACATGTAGTGCAGGTCCAGAACAATGGTCTTCAAAGTGGAAGCATTGGAATGATATTGATAGCTAACTAATAATAATAGCTAACCTACAATATGGCGCTAATTGACTCAAGGGTCAAATATTCTTTATCTTTATCTAACCTTTTAAAAATTTCTATCTTTTGTTTAACTTTTATGACATTATTGCTATAGTAGTAATTATTAGTACAGTAGTAAATGTATTTAATTGAGAAATAAGTAAATATATATAGATATTAAATATTTGGCTAATTTTTTTTTAACTGAGAGGTACATGGTTTTTAAAAGTCTGCTTTAGAGATTCAGCAGAAATTTTCACCAGCATGATTTTTCTAGCAAAATAAAAGTTCTCATCATTCTTAGATTAAGAAGATGAGAGCTAAAACTGAAATCAGAGTAATGCAATGGAAAAGAGCACTAGATTTGGTGTCAAAATATCTGGGTAGTAATTCTAATTTTTCTATTTTCTTTCAACCTCAGTGGTCATGGGCAAGTGAATTCACCTCTCTGGGCCTTAGTTTTCTTATCCATAAAGTGAGTCCTTTCCAGCTTCCATCCCAAGACCTCTTCGTTTTTTAGACAAAGGAACTGAGGCCCAGAGGAGTGACATGTTTTGCTTGAGGTTGTGGCTCAACTAGTTGGAAAGGGCTGAGATGATTCTCCATTTCCTTACTGTCTTCACTCTGGGAAAGAAAGACAGGGATCTGAAATCCTAAGTGGTAACCCTTAACTGATATAGGCCATCTCTATTCAGTAAATTTCATTCAATTCAATCTTACAAACAACCATTAAATGCTAGAAGGTGAGAGGCAATCTTTTGAAGTAGAAAGAAGGGCAGAACTTTGAATCAAGACACCCTGGCTTCAAGTCTTGCCCCTGAACTTCCAGTTCTCCCAGGCAATCTCTGATGGGTTTCAGAGGAGAGAATTTCCACACTGGGAGCTCTCCACACAAAAGAAATCGCAGATCTGCACGCTTCCCCTACCACCTCCCAAAATGTACAGGGTACTGAATTAAGTATAATAGCAAATAAAGACAAAGAAAGTCTCATTCTACTGGCTTTAATTTTCGTGTTTGTTTATTATGAGAGCTTTCTGTTTGTTGGCATTGATAAATTAATTTTAGGAAAATATGAACACTATTCTATTGCCCATTGTGATAACTCCTCCTTAGGGACTAAAGGAAAATTTTTGTTGAATCCATAATATTAATAAAAATAATAAGCCATATGTATCATCTTAAGGTTGGCAAGGCACTTTGCATACGTCATCTCACTTTACCCTTGTAACTCTTTTGACAAATACAACAGGTATCGTTATTCCCGTTTCACAGATGACGAAGCTGTAGTTCTGAGAAATTAAATGACTTGTCCATGGTCACACAGATAAAATTAGGTTCAATCCCAAGTCTTTCCTGAGTGCAAGTCTGGTGCTTTTATCATTATACCAAGGGTCCAAGATGATTGCTACTGGATATGCTCTAAGCGGTGTTTGTCAGTCATTTTCCTCTAGGTTCTTTAGATCCTAGCTCTACCACTACTTAGCAATAGGACAAGGAGCTTTTAGACCCCTTCTCTTCTCTAGATCTCAGCTTGCTTATCTATAAAATGAGATGGTTCAACATAGTCCAGTAGGAAGATCAATGGCCTTGGAGGGGAAGACTAGGTTCATATCTCACTTCTGCCACTTACCACCTGTGTGACTTTATACAAGTCTTATCATTTGTCTGGCCTGTGATTTCTTCATTTCTAAAATGAAGGAATTGGATGAAGTGACTTCTAAGTTCCCTTGAAGCTTCAAATCTATGACTACATGACTATGATTAATATGAGAGTGTTGAATTAGGTGAATGTTTTCTTTGCCATTAGGTGAAACCTTCTGAGACCCTTCTCAGAATATATTTTTTGGTTTAAATTTATAATTAAAGAAAATGTTAAAAATGCAATGAGTGAAATTAATAGTGAAAATAAAGACATGATTTTTTTTCCTTATTGGAGTGCATGTATCCTCCAAAATCTATTATGGAACCCAGAATAAGAACCCTTATATTAGATAATGTTTAAGTTCCTTGCAAAAAAAAAAAATTATACCTTTCAAATTTTACTCCCTAGTTAGTGGCATAGTCTTTGGGGTCCAAGCATTCTGACTCCTTACTGATATATTTTCCAATGGAAATCACTACCCCCTTAACTCATCCTGGAGTTAGTCAACTTGGGTCCTAAGGCCTCAGATCCAGTGTTAACTGTTATTGATATTTAATGCATTAAAAATGACAAAATCAGGACTGGAAAGAATGGAGTGTGTTTTGGACATTTTGTTAAATTTAAATAAAAATGGAGAGTGACAGAAAATGCAGTGCTGAATAAAGGGCTATGGAAAGACTTGGCGAAGTACAACCTCAATTTTAGGAACTCTGCGGACCAGCTTGGGGGATTGAATATTCCAGCTTTAGAGATAAATGGCTCCCTACAGCTCAGGGCAGTCCCCTCATCCTGTGAATCAGGTTTCTAGGTCTAGACAGGTCTAGGGCAGGACTTCTTAAACTTTTTCCACTCACCACTGAAGACATGCAGTGTGTTCAGAACCATTCAGGAAGTTGCATGATACAACATGCGGAAACATTACTAGAAACACCTCAGATTCATTAAGGGTTTGATTTTTAATTAATTTTTGATCATTGCACATTCCGAAACCTTTTACTGTTTGCTGAATTTTTTTGGACCCCATATGGGGTTGCAACCCACAGTTTAAGAAGCACTGGTCTAGGGGAAGCTGACTCCTCTTGCGCCTTGGCAGTTTTTGGAAAGAGAACAAATGTAGATCCCAGGGTAATGAGTCCTAATGCATATTATTTACTTGAAATAATGAAATTGATGGTTCCTCCCCTAGCAGATTATCACCCATGGCCCTAGCAGTGTGTTAAATTAGGGGAAGATGAGAGAGAAAGAAGAGAACCTTTTTTTGGCAACAGCCCTTTGAACAGCATGCTAAGTTCAAGCAAGCAAAACATTCTGATTAAACTAATAAAAGCAATAAAAGCTAGTATTTATATAATACTTTAAAGTTTGCAAATGTCACATGTGTTAACTCATTTGATGCTTACAAAAAAAACCCCTTGGAGGTAAGTGCTGTAATGATTGTTTCCATTTTCCAGATGAGGAAAGTGAGACAGATTTGGCCAGGATTACACAGCTAGTATTGAAGGCACGGGTTCAGAGTTTAGATCTTTCTGGCTCTGGGTCTTGCTCTTTATGGACTGTGCCACTGGCTGCCAGTGTCTAAGAAAACTGAGCAAAAAATTTTTATATAGAACACAGAAATAAACCTTCAGTTCCAATGAGTTTAAAAAGAAATTATATGTTAATCTCCAGGAAAGGAAGCTTTGTACGTTAGAATGCCAGCAGGTGAGGGTAGGTGAGACTTCTAGAAGTACCCTGAAAACGCAGAGCATGAGGAGTAAACACCCCGGGAGCTCCAGGCTTGCTGTGTTTTGGAGTGTTTCTAAACAGCTGATGGCTTCTTTTGTTCTTTTTCCCACCCCCTTCAGTAATAAAATTAAACTGTGCCACAAGAGGGCAGCTCCCTCCTAGGAAATTTTGGCAGAGGCAAAAATGTCAGGAGATGTTCACTCAGCATTTGCCAGGAAAGATTGAGCTGACATGTTATTTGACATATCTGGGGGATTTGGGGATACTATCCACGTGGATGGGATGTGCTAAGTGGGTGTGTACCAATAAGGTCTGAAGTTAGTAGTGAGCTTTCTCCCTTGAGCTACATTATAGGTTACTATAGAAAGGCAGTATACAAAACAATGGTACAGTTAGAAAATCTGATGTTTAAAAAAAAAATCCTGGCCTATGTGGCCATGGAAAAAACTTCCTTGATCCTAAATGTCCTCTTCTGTAAAAAGGGAATGACAACACCTGTCCTGCCTACTTTACAGGATTTTTGTAAGAACCAAATGTGATAATATATGTGAAAATGCTTTGAAAACGCTAAATCAATGTATGCTGACAGAATACGGAGCATTTCCTCATTTCAGAGATGCATAAAGAAGTAAATTTACATGTCCAAGGTCATAGGAAAAATTAATTGATGGTGTTCTCAGTTTTACCCTTTTGCATTCTTCTCTTACCTATTTTTTTAAAAGTAAAATTAAAAAGAAAACCTGCATTTTCTCCCCTGTATGAATTGTACCTGTCATTTAAAAAATTGATAACTATTGGAAAATATGATAACCTACCACCAAAATTGGGCCTGAGAAACTTGTTATATCCTGCAGTGAGATTCTCAAAGCCAGGCAATGAGAGTTTGTCATTCACGTTGATCTCGATGTTAGACTGGTTTCCCTGGATGCATATTCTGGAACAGAAAGCAAGTTTTGTTACTTGATATGTGTGTGTGTGTGTGTGTGTGTGTGTGTGTGTGTGTGTGTGTGTGTGAGAGAGAGAGAGAGAGAGAGAGAGAGAGACAGAGAGACAGAGAGAGACAGAGAGAGAGAGAGAGAGAGAGAGACAGAGAGAGAGAGAGAGACAGAGAGGGAGAGCACGCAGTAACTTCCAAATGTTTAATGCACAGTGACAATCGACCAATCTCATTCTATTTTACTATGAATATATGCCATAGAGAAGAATACCTCAGGTATCACCTGCTGCAACTCAATTCAAAAGCCTTGAGTGATTTCCTGAAAAGACTCATCTACTTCTGACGTTAAAAGAAACTCAGTTCATGGGAAATTTGCCTGAGAGCAAATTCACTGAACTGATATTGCACTCAACAAGTTTGGTGTTTAGTGGAAATGAATGCTTTGTTTGTTTGATGAAACAGAGAGAGCTGCCAAGTGCTAGTGCCTTGCCCACCATTTAAAATTCATAGACATAAACCATTTTTGACTAAGGTGGTTTTGTGGTAGTTCAGTTTACCTTGGAGTGAAGATACAGAGACACACAAAGATCCAGTGGTAAGAGCTGTAATACATATTGGGGACCTTGTTTCACAGAAAGGCAGAAATGTGAATCACCTGTGAAGTAAAAAAAGACATTAGGAAGGGAATGAAAATTTGAGGGACAGACGCATTTCACTCTCCTCAGTGATCTGAAGGAAGGATAATTTCTTGAGGATGACAATCAGCTAAGTACTCAGCCCAAGGGATTTTTGCTTCAGGCAAAGGATAGACAGAAGGAGCCATAATGTCCCTTCTAATTTATATAAGAGCATTCTCTGTCCCAAGAACCATGTTCCATGAAAGTTTCTTAGGAATTGTGCTCTTTTTAAAGGATTATGTTAAAAATCTATCCTAAACAAAGCCTGAGACTTTGTCACTCCAATATGATTCCCCTATTGTTCCCTGCCTGCCAAATCCCTTCTGTGTTGAGTGAGATTTAAGGTCCCAGATGATCCAGGACAACTTTTGCAATAGACTTCAGTGATTTTGCTAGAAGAGAAATCATATTATAGCATTCAACCTGGCTTGGATCCAGACTTTCTCCCATTGTCTGACATTATGTTAAAAGATTTGCTCCTGCTGGTTAGAGACAATGGGTAACTATGTGGGGCTTCAGTTGTGGTCTAGTCCCACATGTAGGGATTGCCAGCTGCCACACTAAACTTCTGAGGGCACTCTCATTGTTCTTTTTTCAGACCTATCAACTCTCATCTGGTATAGACACTGAGGTAGAGTGTGTGTGTGTGTGTGTGTGTGTGTGCACGCGCACACACATGAGGACTGTCAGGTAAATAAGGCCCGGGGGCCTTGACTTCATGAGCTTATGAATGGATGTCAGAAACTGTTCTAAGAAAGCAAATCACACACGATTCTGAGATTACTTATCATGTTTCTGACAGAGAAATGGAGATTCTCAAGTCTGGGTTTCTAGGGCCTCAGTGTCCTGGAAACTCTGTAGCGAGGGTGGGTGTTCCGAGTGTCAGGCCTTCAGTCTTTCTTGGCATGGAGTCCCTCTGGAGCAACTAAGCTTTCCAAGCTATAATGAAGATCCAATAATTCTGAGCCCTATCATCCTGGTTCCTAAAATAAATTCCAGAATCTTACTTTTGTTCCCACCAATATAGTCATCTTTCTTTGTCCACCTTTTAATTATGTAGATAACAAACTCTTCTCCTCCCTCCCCGCAAATGTTCTCATCAAGATCTTCCTTTCTCACCATCCTACATCTCCTATAGCAGTTTCCCTGCCCTTGGTGACTTCCTGGTTCATGGTCCCTCCTTATCTATTTGTCTTCAGGTCTTTTTCACTTCACATCACTTAGTGTCTGGTTACCTTTCACTTACACCTTCCATAATACCTCCATCAAAGGGAGACAAGTGACACAGTGGAGAGAGTGCTGAGTCTGGAGTCAGGAAGACCTTAGTTCAAATCCAACCCCAGATACTTAATGGCTATGGAACTCTAGGCAAGTCATGAACTGCTATATGTTTGTTTCCTCAGCTGTAAAATGGGATTATAATAGATCTAACCTGGAGAGTTAATATGAGGATCAAAGGAAATCTTTGTGAAGAGTTTAGCACATAATTTGATGCTTAAGAAATGCTCTTTTCCTCCTTTCCTTCCATCTCTCACAAACCTGAAATAATCTTTCACTTCCAATTTACAACGTCCTTTCCCTAATTCTGAATTTCAAGACTTTCCTCAGGTCTATCCCTTAAAGGAAGGCTGACCCAGTGAGATAATGAGTGACAAAAGGGACGGTGGGATCTGGATGTGGTCTCCTGGTAAAAGAGTATTTCCCTGCCCTCCTCACGCCTACCCCAACTCCCTGAACACTTAGAAAAGGATGAAGAGTTCATAAAATCATAGATTTGTCACTGGAAGGCTACACAGAGGACATGAAGTCCAATATCCTCATTTTATAGACAAGGAAGTTAGTCTCAGAGAGGTTAAGTGACTGGCCCTGGGTCACACAGCTATTGTGTCGAAGATCATCAATAAGTAGGATCCGTTAAGATGCTCAGCACTCTCTGGTCTAGGTTTGTTTGTCTTTGCTTTGTTTTTCTCTAAGAAGCAGAGATCGCTCCCATGAGAAAAGGGGAGATGGTTTCCATCCTGCCTCCTTCTCTATTTCCCCAGCTTTTCCTAACAGACACTGAAGGCATCCTAATCTTTTAAGCCTTGAAATTTGATGAAGAAAGAGGAGGAAAGTTTTCCCAGTTTCCAGTTATCTGTCAGAAGGAACCAGCACAAAACCATTCAATAAAAAGAGTTGTAGATGAGCTTCGATGAGGTTTAAAAAAGGCCTTATTATCTTGGTATCACTGAGAAAAGAGAGAGAGGATAAAATAATCCAAAGTTGGTGCTCTGCTTCCATGTGGGCCATCCATATATCCTTTTAGGTTCTGAGTGGGATGTTGGTATTTGAAGCACTCAGCTCCTGACCTCTCAGAAAGCAGGGAAGTGTGCTAGAAAGACTGGGGATCAGGAGCCCTGGCTGATCTAGTTCAAGCACTGTGTGACCTTAACTAAGCTACTTTGCTTCTCTTGGCCTCAGTTTCATTTTCTGTAAAACACAGTTCAGAGGGACTTGATCTCTACTAGATTTGACCTTCTAGGACCTGTTTTCCTGAACAGGGAGAATCGATGGTTGTGTCACTTACCGAAAATCTGCAAGGAAGCTCCTTTCAGGGCAGGACCACTGGCTTTTCAGGTGGCACACAAGGGCACTGCATGGACTTCCTGGGACCCCAGAACTCTCTCCATTTTCAAAGACTCTCCTCTTTGCTCTCAGATTTCCACTACACAGCTGTTCCCTACTGAATGGACACCTGTGTAGAAGAACTGCTAAATTGCTGCACTGTGCTGGGGTGGAGATAGACTTAGGTTTGAGCCTCTGAAGGTTCCTCCCTTAGGAGAAGAGTGGGTGGAGTTATAAGAGGTTCCTTCTTGTCAAAGGCACCTGCTTATCTTAAGCTACACCAATGGGAATCCTGGGGAATGGCTTGTGGGCTTAGATTTTAGGCCATTTTTCACTAGTACCAATCAAAGAAAGAGACTAAGTACCAATAAACAGAGAAATACCAGTAAGCACTGAATAGGGGTCTGTCTGACTCACTATATAGACCACTGCACAAAGGCTTTCTGGAGAGAAAGAGCAAAAGAGACTGAATTTAGAGCCCAGAACAGTAAATATGGCATAGTGGAAAAGAATACTAAAGTCAAGAAATGCAGATTCTACTCCTGGTTGAGCCACTAACCAAAACTTCTGTTGGAAATCTTATAACTAGCAGTGTGATCTTGGGCAAATCTCATTAACTTCCCCCGGCTTCACTTCCCTCATCTCTAAAATGAAGGAGCTGGACTCAATGATTCATATGACAACCTTTAAACCACTTCAATTCACAGGTCACCAGGAAACCTAAAATAAGTAAGAATTAATTGCTTGATCTAAGGGCCTTGTGTTTCCCAAACTAAAAGAATCCTAGAAGACTTGGATGAAGAAGGATCAAGGACAGACACTGGATGATAAAAACCTAGAAACAAATCTAGCCATTAAAGACATCTCTCTTTAAAAAAAAATTAATTTGTGGAATAAATAAAAAAGGTGATTGCATATTTGAATTTATAATAGTTATCATGTAAATTCCTTTTCCTCCTTTTTTTCTTCTCTCCCTCCTCCTATTCTAGAGATGGCTGTGATTAGACACAAATATATATGTGTGTGTGTATATATATATATATATATATATATATATATATATATGTGTGTGTGTGTGTGTGTGTGTATATATATATATATATATATATATATATATATATGTAAAAGCATTCTATACATACTTCTATTTGTCAATATTTTCTCTGGATGCAGATAGCATATTCCTTCATATGTCCTTTGTGATTGATTTGGGTATTTATAAAAGTCCAAATGACTTAGTCACTCAAAATTGTTATTAAAACAATATTTCTGTTACTATATACAATGTTCTCTTGGTTCTGCACAGTTTGCCCTTCATTGTTTTGTTCAAGTATATCCATGTTCTTCTAAGACCACTGAGTTCATAATTCTTATAGCACAAAATATACCATCACAATCATATGCTACAACTTATTCAGTCATTCTCCAATTGATAAGTATCCCTATAATTTCCAGTTCTTTGCCACCACAGAATTGTTATAAATATTTTTTAAAACATGTAGCTTATTTTCCTTTTTCTCCTAATCATCTTTGGAAATAGACATAGTAATGGTATTGCTGGGTCAAAGGGCACAATTCCATCTATGCCCAAAGGATTATGAAACTGTGCTTATCTTTTGACCCAGCAATACCACTTCTAGGTCTATATCCCCAAGAGATCATAAAAATGGGAAAACTCACATGTACAAAAACATTTATAGCAGCTCTTTTTGTGGTGGCCAAGAGTTGGACCTTGGGGAATGCCCATCAATTGGGGAATGGCTGAAAAAGTTATGGTATATTAATATAATGGAATACAGTTGTTCCATAAGAAATGATGAAGGGCGGATTTCAGACAAACCTGGAAAGACTTGCATGAATTAATGCTAAGTGAAGTGAGCAGAACCGGGAAAATTTTGTACACAGCAACAACATTGTATGATAACCAATTTTGATAGACTTAGTTCTTGTCAACCGTGCATTGATCTAAGACAATTCCAAAAGACTCATGATGGAAAATGATATCCACAGCCAGAGAAAGAACTATGGCGTCTAAATGTAGATCGAAGCATACTATTTTTTTCTTGGTTTTTTCTTTTTCGTGGTTTTTTCCTTTGATTCTAATTCTTCTTTACAACATGACTAGTGTGGAAATATGTTTAATATGATTGTACATGTATGGTCTATATCAGATTGCACATTGTCTCAGGAGGGGAAAAGGTAAGGAGAAGGAGAGCATTTAAAACTCAAAAATCTTATCAAAGTGATTTTTTAAAACTATAAATAAATAATTAATTTTTAAAACTGCTCTTCTTGGATAGAATTCCAGATAGAAATTTATTCCTATACCCACCTCCCCCAAGATTACCTTTTCAAGTGATCTCCTAAGTAACATGCTTCTTGTGTCTTTTTGTGTAGAATCTCTAAGGGAGTGTAAGGTTCTTTAGGGCAAAGACTATTTGTGGTTTTGCATCCTTAGCATCCAGCACATAGTAGGCAGTCAGTAAATTCTTGCTCAATTAAGCTGAATAAAACCTCAGAGAAAAGAAGTACCTCACAGGTCATCTTGTCCAAATCATACCCAAACAGGAGTTCTCTCTACAGCATACCTTGCAGCTGATCATCCCTTCTCTACTTGAATATTTCCACTGATAGGGAACTCATTACTTGATGAGCCAAGCTATTCCACTTTTGCACAGCTTTAACTATCATTCTGTCCAGTTACAGTTGAACTCTGTACAATTTACTCATACCATTGTAGGATCTGAAACTAGAAGATGTCTTAGAGATCATCTGGTCACACCATTTGGTTACAGATCAGAAAATAACCTGAAAAGTTAGGTGACTTTTCAAGGTTATAGATATAATGTGTATCAGTATCAGGATTCAAATCCATGTGATCTTGATTCTAGGATTGCTTGTTTGTTTGCTATATTTTATTATTCCTTCTTCTCTCTAGAACTGAGCAAAACAAGTGTAATCCTCCTCTTAAATATGCCAATCTTTCAAATACTTAAGTATGTACTTAAAGTGCTGCTTCCTTTGTTCTTTGTCTACCTATGTTACCTTCAGCCTATTAGATGTGAGCATGGGATTCCATGAAACTGGAACTATGTACAAAAAGTCACCATTCACTACCCCTCCACCCTAGAGAGAGGCTGAGAGTGAGTAAAGGAGCCAAAGGCTGGAAAAGCAGTTGAGACAATTTGATCTAGTAGGTTGCCTGACCTGTTTCCACACATTCTATCTCAGTTTTACGTATGCAGAGGCAGGAACCACAGTTTGTACTATATTCCCAGGGAAGAAAGATTTGACCTCAGGGTTCAGGTCCGGGAGGGGAAGTAAAGGGAGGGTGGAGAGTGAGGGGAGCAAAAAACAGGTGGAGTGAAACTCCTCTGGTTACAAGAAACCAAAGGTGTTCTGTCCACTGTGCCAGGAATAGGGGCTGGCCTCCAACCAACTTCCTGAGCACTCCTCTGGACTCTGGCCAACCTCAAAAACATTTTTGTTCTGGTGGGCAGTGGGTGTCTAGAAAGAACTGACTCATTTCTCACCCCCTCAGCCTAGAAGGCCTTACTTTGAAGTAGAAACCTTTAAGACAGTTGAAATGCCTTAGGGGAGAATTTCAGACTGAACTAGACTGAGATGGTTTTCTCTCTCTCTCTCTTCTGGACAAAAGATTTATGAAGATTATACAGCTTTGTTCTTCCAGGAGGGTGCCTTTGACCCTATGGGAAATCTGTAGCAAAGGCTGAAACTGATTTTCATTGTGATCCACAGGGACCTGAGATATTATTGAGTAAGGGGAAAGATTATTGCATTAGAACGTCTGCCTTTAGAATTTCAGTCCCCTTTCTTCACTGCTAGAGATAGATATCCAGTCTTATAGTGTGAACTTTTCAGCTCTGATTCTACAATGCCCTTTCTAAGCCCCAAAGATCATCCTGAGGTCAGATTGCATTTCATATCAATATCTAATAAAATACCACTGCCAATTTACAGACAACCCTCAGGAGTTGGACCTGTGTCAATAATATCTCTGACTTGAATTATTTATTTAGTATGTTCTATCTGCCCAACTAGACTGTAGGTGTCATGAAGGTACAAGTTGTATCTTATACTTCCCTGTGACCCAGAAGACCCATCACAGGGTTTTGCACATAGTAGGTATTCAGTAAATAACTATCAATAATAAACTGGGCTGGTAGGTGGTGCAAAAAAAGGAGTAGTGGATTTGGAGTCAGGAAGACTAATTTTTCTGAGCTCAGATCTGGCTGTGTGACCCTGGGCAAGTCTCTTCACCCTGTTTGCCTCAGCTTGCTCATCTGTAAAATGAGCTGGAAAAGAAAATGGCAAACACTCTAGTATCTTTGCCTAGAAAACCCCAATAGGATCAAGAAAGGGTTGGGATCCAAGTGAACAAACTACCACAAAAGTTGATTGATTACAATTGTAGGACCCAAGGCTCTTGGTGATTTACATGTTGTCTACCCCATTAGGATGTAAGCTCCTTGAGGTCAGGCACTGTGGGTTTTTTCCCTTTTCATTGTATCCCCAGCACTTAGCATAATGTTTGGCACATGATAAGTGCTTTCTAAATGCTTGTTGACATACCAAATGGCTTATCAGATATCAGTGTGAAAACTTATAAAGTAGCCACAAGTTTTGTGATCACCCCTCTGGCTTGGATCAGGTACAAGTCACTATTCTGATTTCATTGAAATCCTACAGGTCAATAGACAAATAGCGTTCACACAACAGTATGGACACTGTCCCAGACTAGTTCTTGAGAGACTGCTCTATAGTCTCTAAGACCTTGGGACCAAGGGCACAGACAGCTCTTAAGCTTACACAGAGACATGGCACCCACAATTTTGCTTTCTTTCCATCCATGACACCCATTTAGACACTTCTTGCCCAGAATGTGCCCTGGAAAACAAAGATCAGAGGTAGGGAATGCATCTTGCCCTCTGTACCAAGACACTCACAACAGCAGTCTGTGTGAGGGAGCAGTTTGTGAAGACTGAGCTGATGCTGCAGGGTAGAAGCCACTGACCCCTTTTCCCCTCACCCCTAGCCCTGGCCAAGCCTGAGGGAAGACTTATTAGAAATGGTAACCCAGTGACTTCCTGTCAGGACTGAATACAGGGCAGGGATCACATTGGTCTTTTTGACAGCAGCTGTTATGTCCCGATATCAGGGTAGTAGCATTAGCAGCAAATGTTAATGTCTAAAATTAAAGGCAATTCACTCTCACTTTTTCCCTTTCCTTCTTTTCTCTCTCTTTCTATACACATATGTACACACAATAGTATCATCATAATGTGTTCTCTTAAAAGAAACAAAAGAAATAAAAGTGAGAGCTATTGAAATGGGTAGCCACATGAGGAGGTGAAATATGGTTCCTTATAGGTCTCTGAATAGGAGGCATCCTACGTGGTCCTGACTGGAGGGAAAGGGTATAAATGTGTGGGGAAGAAAGGAAAGGTTTTCAGACCTTTTCATTGAATTGTACTGATCGGTTTTGGTAATCTTAAGGGGAATAATTTTTTCTTCCTCCTTTTTCTTCTTTAAAATAAGAATAAAATAACATTAACATTTTTTTGTTATATGAGACAGCTCTCTGGGAGGAGGACAGGAGGGAAATTGGAAGAAATTCTATTGATGAAAAAAAAGATATCAATTTTTTTTAAAGGGCAAAAAAGTTGCCTGAAATAATCCTTTGAGGAACTTGCCAGTCCAAGTTGTCTGAGACTCTAATAATCAGCTCTTCACATACATACCTTGGGTTAGACTTTAGCTCTGTTAAAACCAAAACATTTTTTTGTTTAAACCTTATAAGCTCTAATGCCAGAAGAAGGGAGGGTCCACCCACTCCCTCATGGAATGCTTCCAACCCTTCCTTAAGGTTGGCTGTTTGGATTTCTTTCTTCCAACCAGTTATTTCTTCAGGGTGGCACCAATGTTGACTCTCTAGGAACACACAGTGTAAGAAGTACAGTTATCCCTTCCACATGGAGGAATTGGGTTTAAGGGGTATTAGGGTAGTGGAATGGTATTCCCACAATCTGGAAAAGCTTCATAAAATATTTTGACCCTCCCTTCATACCAGAGGAGTCTGAATAACTATGATATTAAGAGACAAAATATGTTGGTATTATACAATACTATACGTATATTTTATGCATTTCTGAATTTCTACACTTTTCTCTGTCATCTGCTGGTCTTTGTGCGTTGTCCCCAGCCTCCACAAAACTCCCCCCAAATTCCCATTTAATTTCTTATGCAGACCTGCAATATATTGAAGCCATGATGGGGAAAGTCACAATGTGAAAAGGATAATTGTAGATTTATTTAAGGCTCTAGAGATCATCCAAAAGTAATAAACTCAATTTTCTTCAGTTCCAGCCACAAGGGACATGGAGGAAGATGGAAAGATACCTGGATGATCCTTTGAAAACCCAAGTTCAGGTTTTGGCCCTACTATTGCAGCCCTATAACATTGGACAAATCACGCTCTCTCCCACAGTTTCCTTGTCTATAAAATGGTTGGACTAGAATATCTCTAAGATCCCCTCTATCTTGAAAAATCTATAAAGTCATTTCCAGCCCTAGCCATCTCTCTCTCATCTCCAAGGTCACCTCCATTTAGAGTTCTAGATTTATATGGGTAGGTGGTACAGAGAATAGAGCACCGGGCTTGGAGTCAGGAAAACCTGAGCTCAAGATTGACCTCAGACACTTATTTACAGACTGAGTTGACCATGGGTAAGTTACCTAACCACTGACTGCTTCAGTTTCCCCATATGTAAAATGGAGATGATAATAGTGCCTATCAAAGTGCTTGGCAAACCCTAAAGAGCTATCTAAATATTAGCTGTTATTCCTTCTCCTATTGGTTATGATCTGTGCCAAACTGACTGTGAGGGAAATAAATCCATTCCCCAGCTATATTCAGGCTGAATTCCAAACAAGAAAAAGTGCCACAACATTCACTGCTACCTCAGGAATTGCACAAGGAAGTCATGAGGTCAAGGAAAGAGTTGTCTAAGAGAAATCTGTTGTGTGCATGAGCTAGGCAGGGGATTTGTTGTATCAAGACTCCTGGAACTTAGCAAAAAGGACTGTAGGTCTGCACTCATCCCAGCCTCCTGCCATGTTTTCTCAACAATGAAGAAAGGCCAGAAAGAGCTCAGGTCAAAAACATTAGTTTAGTTTGATGCATTTGTCTCTCCAGGACACACTGAAGGGAAATGTGTTACTTCTACCTGATGTTTATGTCCATGAGTACTGAAGGGATCACCCTTGTAGGAAATTTCCAAGCTCCAGTGAATCCACATGAGAAATCAGCATTGTCTGGAGGAAAGAACACTACTAGAATGGTAGGTTGGAGACCTGCATTTTAGCAGACGGCTCTGCCACGCATTGACTAGGTGACTTTGCAAGTGATAAAATCCTTGTCTTTTCTTCTAAGCTTTTTAGATGTTTATTTTTACTTTTGTGAAGCAACTTAATGAGAAGACTGTGGTTTGAATTACTTTAAAAATTTTGTAACTTTGAAATAGACATCTAATTTGATTATATTGGGAGCTAACTCTTCCCCTCTAAGTCTCAGCTAATTCATCTAGACAAGGTTGTTTGGACTAGACATGTTCTCTAAGGTACCTTCCATCTCTGTACTGGGGGGGCGGAGCCAAGATGGCGGAGTAGAAAGACTCACCTATGCTAGGTCCGAACCCACAGCCCATAGATTTCCTGTAAAAAGAACTCCTGACAAATTCTGGAACAGTGGAAGCCGCGCAGCAACACAGTGAAGGAG
>CM053769.1:368078880-368109755 GCA_028658325.1 Potorous gilbertii
GGATGCCCATCAATTGGGGAATGGCTGAACAAGTTGTGGTATATGAATGTAATGGAATACTATTTTGCTATAAGAAATGATGACCAGGAAAACTTCAGAGAGGCCTGGAAGGATTTATATGAACTGATGCTGAGTGGAAGGAGCAGAACCAGGAGAACTTTGTACACAGCAACAACCACAGTGTGTGATGAATTTTTCTGGTAGATTTAGCACTTCACAGCAATGCAAGGACCTAAAACATTCCCAAAGGACTCTTGAGGCATGTCTAAAGAACTATGGAATTGGAAAGCAGAATAAAGCAGAATATTTTCTCTTATGTTATGTTTTGTTTTGTTTGGGTTTTTCTCGTATTTTTTCCCATTCATTTTAATTCTTCCATACAACATGACTAATGTGAAAACGTGTTTAATAAGAATCTATGTGTAGAACCTATACAAGCATGCCATCTCAGTGACCGAGGGAAGGGGGAGGTAAGGGGAGAAAATCTAAGACTTATGAATGTGATCGTACAAAATTGGCTTGAAGTCAAAGGATAGATTGCTCCCCTTTGCACCAGAGACCCTCCACATCCCATTTGGGAGACTGGGCTGGAAGCAGGAGGTAGAATTCACCTTGGGCTGGCTCAGATAGAGGATGTTGCTTTTGGGCAGATGGAGGATGCTCAGCTCAGCTCCTTACTGCCTTCCTTGGGGGATGGCAGTAAATGGAAGGCATAAAGCATGCAATCAGAGGAGCTCCTCCTTGCTCTTCTTACCTGTTTCACTTTTTGGACTTGTATCCTCATCACTCAGCAGTACCAACCACATAGTAGGTGCATAATAAATGCTTGTTTGGTGATTGATCTCAAGCTGACCCTTGACCCCATTTTGGTCACAGATTTAGGTTACTTGCTTAGATGTTGACAATTCCCATACCATTTTCTATCCTGATTTCTCATCTCTATCTCAGCAATCTCAGTTCTTCATCTCTGATGATGACCTACTTTTGCACCATGGTCTTAACACTTGGGAAAAAAGGTAACAACTCTGAGTAAGAAAGAAAAACAGCCAACAAGGATTTAGTAAGTACTTACTCTTTGCCAGGCTAAGACCTAGAATTTTAAATATCAGCAAAAAGAAAGACAGTCCTAATACTCAATGAGCTTACATTATATTGGGGAAAAGACAACATATAAAAGGAAGCATTAATCCAGGACCAGAGGGATGAAGATACCTGCATGGGAATATGACAGGAAAAAAATACTGAGAATCAGGAATGAATCTTGGAGAGGAATGAAGGAACAAACATGGTGTTTCTGGGAGGGACTGAGTAATCAGAGGAAGGGGCTGCAGGACCAAGGGACATCTTCCAGGATGAGAAGGCCCTCTGAGAGAATGGTGAACAAAAAAATCCAGAGAGTCAGGATCAGATCCTAGAGAGGAATGAAAGGGAAAAGAATCTTATCCACTTTTTTTCATTCAATTGTGACCCTGTGAACCATGGCATGCCAGGCTCTTCTATCCTCCATTATCCTAAAGTCTGTCCAAGCTTATGTTCATTGCTTACATAGTATGATCTCTCCATCTCATCCTCTGCCATTCCCTTCCCTTTTGTCCTCAATCTTTCCCAACCACTGATATAACTAAACAATCCAAGACATTGAAGTATTGACCTCATTCCTGTCACTCAAAAAGATGATTAAACAAATTGTCTATTTTAGTAAATCTTAGTATCTTAGAATCAGATGTGTAAAGGAAAGAAGGACTGGAAATATTACTCAAGACATTTGTTTTCAGCTTATCCATGAGACAAATAGAACTTCATAAATGAATAGCATGTGATATGATGCCTATCTCTCACCTAACAGAAGAACTTCTGTAACTATATTACTATTTCATCAAATTTCTTTACAAGATATATGAGACAATTAGTAAAGGTGCACCTGTTCTATATATAGTTCAACTTCCAAAGAGCTACTGACCTTTTCTTCAGCCATGAAGAAAGGTTAACCAGTCAGGGTGGGTTTCAGGGGAACCTAGCACTAAACAACTACTTAATTTAAATGCCTTAAAGTCCATTTTTCACACTGCTGAAATGAAGACAGGTAATAATGGAGCAGAGAAAGTGAGGCACGTAAGTATAGTTTTATATCTCTGCTTTAGACTCAATATCTGGGACTATTGCATTCAATTTTGACATTTTATTTGACACATATTTGCTAACCTTGCTGAGGTTATTTTTTTCTATAAGTCAAATTTGATGGAATATTATCAAAATTCACTGGCTAATGTCACAGGGATGGGAAACCAGCAGCCTCAAGGTCATCGAGGCCACAGGTTCCCTACCTCTGGTCTAGGATGACTCTAAGCAGCTAGTGGCCAATATTTAGAGTTGAAAGAATCTTAGAGATCACCTAGTCCACCATCACTCAATGCATGAATCTCTCCTGCAACTCCAACAAATCTCCGCTTGAATACCAGCTCTCACCTCTATGCCCCATTCCTAGGGATGGCCTCTCTACCTTGGATATAGCCCAGCTATGACTGGTGTGACTCCAGCCCTCCCCAGGAAACCTAAGGCTAAAAAATGCCAAGAGACACTGGTCATTACTTCCCAGTCTCTTGCTATATTGGCACATTTAGAGTTAAGTTCCTCACATCCCTTTCCTTTCAGTCTTCACTACTTATTAGGTAACTTAGAAAATACCCTCATTTCACTGGTGCTGACCATTCTGCTTTCTACCTGTGAATGACAGGGCAGTTTCCTATTGGTGTCAACTGGCCCTTTGTCTAAAACTTTCTATTGATCCCTGAGGGACTCTGGGCCTTTGACCAGAATGTAAATGCTGTAATCCAGTTCCATGTCCTAAAGTCACCCCACTGTGTGCTGCCTTTGACCAAGAGCAACAAAGGCCACACCATCAAGACTGTTCCTTGTTGGCATCTGTTCTCGTCTCCTTGTGAATATCGATAATGTTTTGTTAACTGCTATCTCAGCATAGTTCTCTGAACTTCCCTTCACTATTCAACCAAAACCCCCAAGGCTTTTCCTTGAGAGCCCAAAGATGTTATACATCCCTACCCCTGCAAATGTTAACAGCTTGCCCATTCAGTCTTGAAAGGCATGGGGTCTCCAGTGACGGGGATCTCATTCTACTTTTGCATGTTTTAATTTATGGGAAATTTTCCTTAAGTGTAGCTGAAACTTGACTTCATAACTTTTACCCATTGTTCCAAGATGGCTTTCTGGGGCCACACAGAGGTCTAGGCCTTTATCCATATGACAGCCCTTCAAATACTTGAAGATATGTCCATGTCTCCCCCTCCAAAAATCAGTTAACCAAATGTTTATTAAGTCATCATGTGTCAAATACTTTTGTTCTTTCTTCTTTTTGAAGTGGACCAACGACATCATGGAGTGACATTTTGACTTGCACAGGAATTGAATTTAAGTGAGGCAGAGTTGGACAAAGTCAGCAGGTTCACTCTCTCTTCCAGAGGCATAGAAGTCCAGTGACTGGACAACAGTCAGGAGGACTGGCAATGGCCTGTGATACAATGGATGACCTTGGCATCTTCAATGGCTGACCAAGCTCTAAGTGCTTTTCAATGTCTGTTTCAGCTACCTTCATGGTCATTGGAACAAATTGTTCTCATCCACCCATTCTGCAGGGGAAGTCTTCACATGCTTGAGGTAGATGTCCCCCTAACTCACTGAGGGATCTGAGGCCCATTGGTTTCTCTCATCTTGATTTAGCCCCTTCTGCCACCTGTCTGCATCACATACCACACTAAGTAATATAAATAATAACACAAAGAATGAAACAATTCCTACTCACATAGAGCTTATATCATAACAAGGGACACAACAAGGACCTGTACAAGTATATACTCAATATGTTATCCCTTCCTCAGGTTAAACATCTCTATGTCCTTTAACTGATCCTTATATGATATGATTTCCAGCCCTCAAACCATTCTGGTTAACCCTTCTACTAGACACATCCAAGTTCATCAATGTCCTTTCTGAAACATGGCATATAGAACTAAGTACAGTACAGTATTCCAGATGTGGTTTGACCAGGCCGGAATAGTGTGGCATTGTACCTCCCTTGTTATGGACAGGATGATTCTACTAATAGCTAAGATTGTAGTCATTTTGTGGCTGCCACAACACAATGTTGATTTATATTAACTTAGAATTCCCTAAAACCCCCAAATATTTTTCATAATAACTAGTAATTCCACTATATCCTTTTGTAGTGCAATAGACTGTTTTATGCAATTCTAAGAGTCTATATTTTTTCTTTTAAATCTTTATTAGATTCATCCCCTCATTTGATCATGTCAAATTTTTTCTTATATGAATCATGATGTTGTGGTCTGACACATTAACTTTCCATTATCTGAAAATTCAGTAAGTATGCCACCCCTCTTCTGTATCAGAAATCTAGATTGGGTCTCTCAGCTCTGATTCATGCAGTTTTACCTTATCTTGCAGGATCAAACCTTAGCCATGCCAATGTGCTTTCCCTTTCCTCTTTATGTATTGTCTTGCTCTGTTAGAATGGAAGTTGTGTAAGGGCAAGGCATATCTGATTGGTTTGTATTTGTATCCCTAGTGATTAACATAGAGTCTGGCACATAGTAAATACTAAATAAATGTTTTAGCTATCTATTGTTTATCTCCGTATCTATCTATATCTTCAAATAAGTCACTGATCGAATGGTGAAAAGCACATATTCACAGAAATATTCCCTAAGATGCTTCCATAGAAACTTGTCTCCAAATTGACATGGGCCCATTAATGACACTTTTTTGAGCGTGTTCACCTAATAAATTCTCAACCTCCCTTGTATTATCATTTCCACACATTTATCTGTCTTTTCAGAAAGGTTATCATGAGATTCTGGTATCAAATGCCTCACTAACTCTGGTATGATATGTCCATGACATTCCTCTGATCTAACAATCTATTAATCCTGGCAGAAAAGGAAATGAGGTTAGCCTGGAGTGACCAATTCTTGAAGAATTTGTACTGTCTCATAATAATCATTGCTTCCCTTTCTAAAAGTTTATTAATATCCCATATCCCTTAATAATACATTATAAAAATTGTGCCAGGAAAGCTCACTATTTTATAGTCTGACAAAAGCTCCTCTCTTCTCTGAAAGTCTTGATCTTCTCCTGGATAATGACACATCTGTTCTTAATGAATTTTCAGAGATCACTCAGTAACCACATTCACTAATCAGTGCTATTAGTGCTTTGAGATGTCTGAACACCTCTAAAAGTTCTCTACCAAAATCTGAAGGATATGTAAAATTGTGCTGGGTTTTTCCTTCATGATACCTTAGTTCTCTTTGCTCTGACTACTGTTTTTCCTGGAGAAGGCACATCTGATTCATGCCAAGGCAAAAAACTGATGTAACAAATCTATGTCTATGGTTTCATCTGGCAGATTCTGGTCTCATCCCCCAGATCACGCAAGCTGAAAAAGGCTTCTTTTCCTACCTCCTACCTCCCCACCCCCCAAAAGACATAGATGCATTCAGTGTCAGTTTACCTATGAATGCTTCATAGTCATATCCAGAATAACCAAGGAATAGTGTATCTTCATGGGTTCTAGAATCACACAATGAAAGTTAGAAGGAACTTCAGAGCAGGGGTTCCTTATCTGGAGTCTTTAAGCTTGGTTCCTTTTTTTATATTTATATTAACAATATTTTAAAGTATTAACTGCATTTTTAATTATAAAATTTTTAAATATAATTATTAATTGTGTATTCCAATATTATTCCTTTGTAATCTTATGCATTTTTTATGTATTTCATAACAATATTCTGACAAGGGATCCATAGGCTTCACCAGATTGTCATAGGGATCTATGACACACAAGAGGCTAAGAAATTCTGCTTTAGAGGGATCTGATATTCAAAAAAATCTTACAGCATCCAGTCTTTGCTTGAAAATATCCAATGATAAGAAACTTGTTAATCCTAGCTCTGCCAGATAGTACTCAGAGGCAGTTAGGAGGCAGCCACCGGGTACCTCTCTGGCCTTGGATAAATCACTTTCATTACTTCAACCTCACTTTTCTCATCTGGTAGGGTTCAGGAAGACAGCAGGAGTGGAGAGGAAGCCTTCATGGAATGCAAAGATCTGAGAAATAAGGCCAAAAGCTGCTGGATGAAATCACAGCTAGCTCTCTGATTTGTCACATCCATCTCACTTTCTGTCAAAATATCCACCACCATCCTTCTAATCACCCAGGTTCACAGCCTCAGTGTCGTCTGGGATTCTTCAGCCTCACTCCATCGATGCCATCAGTTGACAGGTCTTGTCAGTTCTACTTTCACATCTTTTGGATCTGTCCCCCTTTCTCCACTCAGCCTCCACCTGGTTGAAATCCATATTACTTTTCACCCTATCCATTACAGTAACTTCCTAATTGGTCTCCCTGACTCAAGTCTCTGCCCTCTCCCTTTCAATCTCTATAATGCTACAAGCTAACTTGTAGTTCTCCTGAAGAACTCTGACCAGGCTACTTTCCTTCTCAATAAATAATGAGCTCCAGTGTCTCCCTATTACCTCTAGTATCAAATATAAACCCCTCTCTTTGCCATTTAAAGTCCTTTTAATATATATATTATAATAATATATTATATTATATATTTATATTATATTAATTATATATTATAGTGTGTGTGTGTGTGTGTATATATATATACATATGTATGTATGTATATGTATATAAAATCTGGTCCTTTTCTACCTCTCCAGTCTCATCATACTATAGTCTCCATCACATACCCAATGGCCAATCCAAGAAGGCCTTCTTATTGTTCTTTAGACATGACCCTCCATTTCCCAACCGAGCTCTTCCTCATGTTAACAATGTTCTCCATCCTCATATCCACCTCACAGTTTTCCTGGCTTTCTTCAAGCCACAGCTAACGTTCCCATTCCTACAAAAAGTTTTTCTGGATTCACTTTCATTTTCATGCTTTCTCTCTCCTGTATATACCTTATTTGTACCTAATTGTTTGCATGTTGTTTCCCTCATTACACGGTGAGCTCCTTAAGAGCTTCTTTGTATTCCCAGCACTAAGCACAGTCCTTAGCTGTTTAATAAACACTAGTTGAGTTGACTTGACCTGACACTCCATCCCTGCCATGCCTGTCCGGTACTGCTTCATTATCTCCATCTCCTTGAATCTCTAGACTCTTTCAGTGCTCACCTCCAATTGTGACCTTCTACAGGAGGCCTTTTCTGATCTCCTGACTACTAAAGGCCTCTTCACTAAAAAAAAATTGAAAAATAACTTACTTTCATTTTGTTTTGTATTTTTTAATTTTCAAAAATAGTTTAAAATACTTTAATTCTCAAGATAACTTAATAATGTTAATATATTAACAGAACACATTAATTATTAAAATACTAATAATTTAAATTTAAAAATATTTTTCCAGGTACATGTAAAAACTATTTTTAGCATTCATTTTTTAAAAATTTTGATTTCAAAATTCTCTCCCTCCCTGTCTTACTTACCCCATTATTGAGAAAGCAAACAAATGTATGTTATTTATATATGCATGTTTTTTCTGCTGAAAGAATGCAAGGACAGAGTCTTATCTCCCCTTTATATTTGTATCTCCAGAGACTAGCCCTGTGCCTGGCACAAGCAGATGATTAATAAATGCTTGTAGATTGAATGATTAATTGACCTATAAAACAAAAGTGTTGTACTAGAGTACTAGATGATATCTATTCACCATTCTAGTTCTAACAAAATTTTTTTTAAAAAAGCTACAAGCAAAAATCCTACAGAAACTGGATTTCTGGACCACAATTAGTAGCCCTTACACTTTGGATTACTTACTTTTTCAGGTATAGGGTCATACATTACAAAGTTTTGCCAAACCATCTACATTTTTTTTTTACATAACTTCCTTTGAAAGTGGCAGAACATCCTATTTTTAATGGCCAGACATGAGTTGTCCATGACAAAAAGTTTTAGGCAAATGTGACTGCTATAGAGAGTATTCCAAAGTTTTAGTTCAATTTTAAGCTACTAAAGCTTAAAATCATGTATGGGAATCAAACCTGTGATCTTGACTGAGTTTGGACTAGAGGTACAAAAGTAGAAATAATAAAAATAGAAAATAAATAATAAAGTGGAAATTAGAAATAAATAAAAAAGGTAAAATAGAAATAAAAATGGAAAAATAGGGGTAAAGAAGTAGAAAAACAAGTTACAATTTGCAAATGCATGTGATAATGGGTAGCTTTAAGTATTGCTGCTTATAAACAAATACGTATTTAGTGCTGGAAAATTCTTCTGACTGTGGTATGTAGATATATGTTTTGTTAAAAGTCAAGAGGTAAATTACTGTAGTCCAGTAAAACTTATCCCAGAGAAAAACGGGGAGACAGGCAGGTAGAAATAGCTATGATGACTGATAAATTGATATGACTATACTTCTTGGCACCCAAAGGAATTTGAGCAATCCCCAGATTCATCCTTATCTGGCTTACTTAGGATTCTTTCAAAAAAGTGCCTAAGGTCTACTTACTGCATCTGAAGCTTTTAGTCTTTTGAGTAGAAAACAATGCTTCCCTGACTGCTGTTACCACTTGGGCCTAGCTTACAGTTCTGGACAGAGGTAGTTCTCCTGAAACTATCACATGTTCTACTTTCCCTCTGAGACTTAGACCAGACAGATGAGACTTGGTGAACAGGGAAGCTGATTAGAATGTGTATCCTTTCACATTTTATGTATCTGTTTGTATGTCATCTATAAACATGGATTAGATGTAAGGATAAGGGGGCTATGTTTCCACAACTAAGTCCTGACTCTCACATTACAGTTGTAGCGCTCTTCCCAGAATTCAGTAGTGATGTATTTTGGGTTACTGGGAACCCCGAAATGTCAGCATACAGCGTGGCATCTGCCTAGAATGAATTCATGCACTCAAACCATATTCCAGTCAAAAGGCTTTTATTGTGACACCAGTAGAAGTGGGCAGGGTTCCTAGTGAACCTGTCACTGATGCTTATATATAAAAAGGACAGTGAAGGGATCTGGATGGAATTAAAGAATGGTAAGATGTCTGGGCTTGGCCAGGTGAAGGAGCATCAAGTGACCTAATTAGGTAATCTAGATGGACTGGGGTAGACCAGTTTAGGCACCAGTGATCTGGGCTGCTGAAACATATGGGAAAAATTCAGGGTCTGTGTTGCTTTCAAAGACATGATCTTTTCCTTTTAGGGGTCCAGGTCCCATCACCCTATCACTTGGAATTAATGGCATGGAGTGCCATTAATTTGGAGTGTTCTCAGTTATTGAAAGAGGGAACAGTTACCTACAGGTGAGAAAGAAAAAGGAACTTGCACCATAAGAATTCTATCTAGGGCTCCATCCTGTTCTCCAGCTAGTCTTCATTTCCAAGACCAGTGAGAACTTCAAAATGCTCCAGACAAAAGCACTCACATTATGGTTGTCAGACCTCCCCATTAGGCTCCGGGAAGAACAAAATGAAGGCCTAAGTCTCTAGGGGACACCATTTTCAAACCTTGCCTAAGATGTACAAGTGTCTTGTCCTACCCCCGATTTAACTTAATTATAATTTATTGGTAAAAGGCTCTAACCAATCTAACTATTTACCATACTTCCCTGCTATATACCAACAGGGGCAGCCACATAGAATCAGAGACAAAAGTACATGACATGAGAAGGCCTTTCTTATTAGCAAATGTAACTGGTAAGTCACTATTTTTATCTCAAAGTTATTACCAAGTGGTACATTATGGAGTACGAGTGCATAAGGATAGTCATCATAAAAAAACTTGGTACACCTGCACGAGAAATTCTGAAAGCCAAGTCCCTCCCTCAGAGATTTGCCCTCATATCTCCCTGTTAAGATTATGAGTGCCAGAAGCAGGTTGGTGGGAAGGGAGTATCCAGAGCACTGAAGCTTGGCTAGGTCACAGAGAACTGAATTTCCTACATGATTTCTGGGAATCATTGTGGCAATCTGGTCAATAAAACTGTAGAGTTTGTTTGTTTTGGATGACTGAATTTGCATCACTGACTTGAGGTCACACACCCAACCGGCCACTTTACTAAAAACTAGACATACTAACAGTCAACATGACTCACAAGGAAACAGAATAACGTTCTTTCCCTCAGAGTCGGTCAAACTCAAACACATAAACAAGAGTGTGCTCAAATTTTCCCATGCAATCAAAGGCAACTTTGAATGAGGAGTTCCTACAGAACAGAGCCATAACAAGGAATTCTAGTTTCATGGGCAAATGTAGTGGAGGGGATGGAGGAAAGTCTAACTAAGTAAGTGTCTGAGATATGACTACTGGGCATGACTATTGTCAACCAGAAACCATGGTCACAGAAGTAGAAAAGGGTTAAGAAACCAAAAGATCAGGATGGTCTAAGGAAGGTAGAACTAGGATTGAGAAGAGAGATACTATGAGCCAGGTACTAGACTAGGAAGGAATATTATCCCATATGATTCTTGCAACAACCCTGGGAGGTAGGTGTTATTGTTTATCTGTATTTCATAATTATGGAAACTGAAGTAGACATACATAAAGTGACTCATCCAGGATTAAAATGCTGGCAAGTATCTGAGGCCAGATTTGAACTCAGGCCTTCCTCACTCCAGGTTCAGCATTCTCTCTGGTAGTCTATAGATGACTACAAAACAAAACAAGAGTCTAAACAGGACAGAGTGATCTTTAAAGGAAAGCAAGGTGATGATGGTAGAAGGAGGTCTAAAAGTGATGGTGGGACAATCACAATAACATCGTAAAGAAAAACAATTAAGATAACTCTTCAGTGCTATGACCCACAATGCTTCTTTAAAAAACTAATGAGAGAACTGATTATTAATAACCCATTATGGGGGAGATCTAGGCTTTTTTTTTCCCCGGTCCTAGTTTCTTGTTTGAAGTCCAGTCTTGGAAAGACATTTCTGTTTTTAGCCAAAAGTTTACCCAACCTAGACCACCTTATCTAGGTGAATTTCTGCCCATTATGTTCTACTCAGGTTTGGGTAGGGGCAAATTCTTTGATTAAATTGCTGGAAGCTGGGGGTGGTTTGGCAGTAAATGACATAATCAAAGTCACATCTCCCAGCCCTTCATTAAAATAGGTCCACCTCTAATTATAATATTCATTCACTCATTACTCGTTAACCAATCAGAATTATTGCTACCCTCAGGAACATCCACTCTTCTAACAGCTTGGTGAGTGTATTCCATGAGGGGGTCTTTGGTATTGAGAGTATCACTGACACCTTTTGTTAATAAATGATTAATTACCCAAAAACTATATTTCTCAAACTTTTTAAACATCACATTAGTAATAAAACATTCCCCATTTCCTGGCAGAGGTGATGAACTCAAAGATAGATTGAGATATACATTTTCAAACATTGAGAATGTGTCCATTAATTTTGATGGAGTATACATATTTGACATAAGGTATCTGGGTTTTTTCTTTTTTTAATTTAGGGACACATAGCTTGGGGTAGGTGGAACAACAGAGTACCAAAATGAAAACTGAAAGGTAAGAAAAGCAGAAAAGTCTTTGAAACATTTTTTAAATGTACAGAAGAGAGCAGAAAGCCAGTATGAAGTACAAATAGGACAGCTTTGAAAATAAAGTTGCTTAGTTAATTCTATAAGAAGAAAAGTCAGATGTATATTATACAGATTTGCAGCATCATGTGCAATCCTTGTTTTCTGTTTCATTTTGTCTATGTGGACGTCTTATCTGTTGATGGTTCAGTTCAGAATACATTGTTTAAAAATAAAAGCAGCAGGAGACAACAGGGGTATGGCAACTTCTGGCCACATATATTAGGTGGAGCGTGAGAGAAGGAGCAGAGAGCCTTGGAGTAGGTCAAAGGAGATGATGCCTCTTCAGAAGAGAGAAGTAAGAACAAGGAGATGATTGGAATGGGAGGAATTTAGCAGAATGAGTCAATTGATAATGTTTATTAATTATACTATGTACCAAGTATTGGGCTAATGCTGAGGATACAAAAAGAGGCAGCCCCTGCCTTCCAGGAGATTATAATCTAATGGTGGAGACAACATGCAAACAAATATATGCAAGGCAAACCATATATAGGACCAGCAGGAAATAATTTACAGAGAGAAGACTCTAAAATTATCAGGGGTAGGGGAAGACTTGCTGTAGAAGGTGAGATTTTAGTCGAGCCTCAAAGGAAGCCAAGGAAGTCAGTGGGTGGAGTGGAAGAGGTAGAGTATTTCAGGCATGAGGCACAGCCAGAGAAAATCCCAGGAGCTAGAGAAGTAGTGTCTTATTCATGCAACAGCCAGAAGGTCAGTGCTACTGAAAGGGAAGAGTACATTTTGGGGAATAAGGTATAAGAAGACTGGAAAGGTAAGAGGGGCAGGTTATGAAGAGCTTTGACTGTCAAATGGAAGTAGAGAACCACAGTTCAAACCCTAATTTTGTTAAGGTCCCAGGCAAGTCATTTAATCTTTCCTGGTCTCTGTAATTATTCGTAAATGGTAGAAATTGAACTAGGTGATTTCTAAGATCCCTTCCTACTCCAATCTTATCTTAAATTTAGGGGGGATCTTAGTGATCCCCTCATTTTATAGATGAGGAAACTGAGGCCTAGAGGGAATGCACAGCTAGTAAATGGCAAAGCCAGTATTCAAATGTGTCTCCTCTGTTTCTAAAGCCAGTGGCCCTTCTACTGAACCACAACCTTGGGAGATTCTAGAAAGTAAAATGGAAAAGAAGACTGTAGGAGGAGAGTGAATGGATGAGATAGGGGGCTGAATTTGCCACCGAAGCAAGGGGTGGTCATAGCCCCTGTGGCCATCTGGGCGCTACCTTTGCTGCTGGTCTCCTCAGCTGAGCCAGTATGCATGAGTGGTCAAGCCAAACAGGCTTTTTTTTTGTGAGAATATAGGAGAAATTCCCTTAGCTGAGCCGGGAGGCAGTGGAGACTGTCTGCAGCAAGGGTTGTGAGGGGGTAATGGCTGGAGCAGTAGGCTTGCCCCACCCTAAGGGAAGGAATCTCACCCTCCATCCTCAGGACGTCAGCAGGGAAGACATGTGTCCAAACTGTTTATAAGTAAAGGTGATCACAAGAAGATGAGATAAATACTGAGTCAAGCATTTGTTGATTTTTCTTGGTCTGCCTAGCTATATAGAGTCAAGAGCCATGCTCACACGTGCACACACATCCCTAAAAATAAAAAAAAAAAAAGGATTTTCACCTGAATCTCAAGGAGTCCATACACTTTTATAGATACCTGATTAAGATTACTCTGTCACCTAAGAAGTCTCTTTTCCAAATCTAAATTCTTTTCTAATTGTCCTCTTTCAGCCTGGAAACCTGAACTTCTCTTTGATCTTTCTGCTTTCTGAAAACTAGGTCATCTTGTCTCTCTCTCTCTCTCTTTGGGGAAGACAAAGGGGCCCCCTTATTTATACAAACTCAATTATCATCTTGCAGTCATTATACATGTTTGTGTCTATGTGCGTGTATACACACATACACATATATATTACTCTACAGTCATATATACACATATATCTACATATACATATGTATAATGATGGCAGAGTCCTATATATGTGTATGTGTAGCTGTAGGCAAGTCACACTCATATACATATGACTTATGTATACATGCACACACATGCATACCTGTGTGTATATGTAGGTATATGTGTTTATACATTTATATATTGAGAGTCAGAGACAGAGGGCGCTTTATAGAAGACATTGTGGATTCAGATAAAGTTGTAATGGTGGGAGGGAAGGTCAGCGAGCCCCACCACACACAACCCCAGGAACAGGAATTGACTGTGATAAATCATCCACATTCTGTGCAAATTCCTGTTGTCATAGATTGTCCCTTGTATGAAACTACAACTGCGTAGGATAGTAAGATGTCAAAAGCAACCCCCAGGAGGAGAGCCAGCATTTCATAGCGATTAGCTTCTGGTTATTTTCTTTCTGTTTTAGCTGAAGCTCTGTGGTTTAATCACTTATCTGATTTACTCTTCAAATGAAGAGGATTAGATACTAGAGGTAAACTGGAAAAGGCAATCTTCTTGGCAGTCGGCTGATCTTTCTGTCTGAAATGTGGCTGCTTCCGTCAGTCAGCACCCTGGAAAGTGAACTGGCTACCGATCAAGCAAATGATGGCATAGGGATGTAATGGAATATTATTGTGCCATAAAAAATAACAAAACAGAGTTTCAGGGGAAATTGAGAAGACCTTTATGAAATGACGCAAAGTAAACAACTGCTGAAGAAGGATTTCTACAATGACAATAGTACTATAGAGGAAAAACAACTTGGAAAGACTTTAGTATTCTGACAAATGCATTAAAAATCACAGTTCTAGAGGATCAGAGATGAAATATGCTACCCCTTTCCTGTCAGAGAAATGACAGACTTAAAATGCATAATGAGATATACATTCTGGGACACAGTCAACATAAAGTGCTTTTTGTTGCTTATGCATGTTTAGATTTTTTTAATGTATTTTTTTTTAATTTATAGAATAAAACAAGCATTTCTAAAACATGGCATAATAAAAATATGATTGCACATGAAGCTGCAGATCTATGCTGTTCTTTTGAAATATACAACAAAGTTATCATGTAAATTTCTTTTTTCTTCCCTTCTTTTCCCCTCTCCCCTACCCTAGAGATGGCCACCATTAGATACAAATATAAATATATATATACATATATATATATATATATGTATATATATATATATAATGTATATATAAAATTATTCTATACATATTTCTATTTATCAGTTCTTTCTCTGGAGGCAGATAGTATCTTTTTCACATATTCTTTAGTTAGCTTGGGTATTTATGATAGTCAAAATAACTTATTCACTCCAAGTCCTTCTGAAAACAATATTGCTGTCACTAGATACAATGTTCTCTTGGTTCTGCGGATTTCTCCCTTCATTATTTCATGCAAGTCTTTCCAAGTTTTTCTAAAATCACTGAGTTCATTATTTCTTATGGTCCAGTAGTATTCCATCAGAATCATATATCACAACTTGTTCACAATTTCCTGCATATTTCCTGCATATTTGTTATAAAGGTTTTCTTTTTTCTAGTTGAAGGGAAAGAAGTAGAGGAAAAAATAAATGTTAATTGTTAAATATTTAAAAGTGGATGGGGTAGCAGGTTAGGTAATTGTTGTCTAATAATGTTGTCTATTATGTTGTCTGGAGAACTCTTATCTCAGATTCATCCTTGAACATAGTATGGAGAGACTAGACCCTCATCACAGCAGTAAATGAACCATCCATGTCCTGTGAAAAGGGAAGGCAGAATATTTCCTGTGGCCCTCTGTTCAAAACATATATTATTGCAATAGAATCAATCAGGAGCCCTGAGTTCAAATTCTTATTCTGCCACTAAGTAATTATGAGACCTTGGGCAAAGTATTTATTTGGCTACCCTTTTATTCATCTGTAATTCGAATAAATGATCTCTAATGGCAGGGAATTTGTGTCTCTGGGGCACAAATTCAAGTACAGGGCTTGAATTCAAGAAGACTCATCTCTCTGAGTTCACATCTGGTCTCAGACACTTCCTAGATGTATGACCCTGGTCAAGTCACTTAACCTTGTTTGCCTCAGTTTCTTCATCTCTAAAATGAGCTGGAGAAGGAAATGAAAAAACCACTCCAATATCTTTGCCAAGAAAACCCCAAATGGAAACATGAAGAGTCAGATATGACTAAAAAATGACCAAAGACAGACAGACAGATACACACACACAAACACACACAAGACCCCTTGTAGCTCTCATTCTATGATTTAATCCTCCTTACTTGGGACCAACTCAGGGACATTCTTTGCCATTCAAGCTGGCCAACTTCAATAAGAATGTTAAGGAAAACCTGTTGTGGATCAGGAGTTTGTATTCATTCAGGAGGAACTAAGTAAGAGAGATAATAACATTACCTATAAAAGGTTTTCACACTGTGGAATAAATAAAACAAAGCTGACCCAGTAACATTTTAAGAGATAAACAATGGAAACAAGCCAGTGGTTGGCCTAAGAAATGGAGGTTGCAGGAAAGACAGAGAGACTTAAAGATCTCAGCATTCTGTCTTTGCTGAAAGTCCCTTAGACTCATTTTAGACTTAAAAAGGGACTTTAGAAATGAATTTAATCCAACTCTTTCATTTTACAAAGAGAAAACTGAAGTCCAAAGAGGGCATAGAGGTCAAGCCAAGAAGGTAAAGGTACTCATCTCCTTAGTGCTATAGTGGTCCACAGGTAAGCAAACATTGTAGGATGAGAATTTTGTACAGTTTCCACATCATGAATTCCCCCATCACAATTTTGATATATTGCATGTTGGCCTAGGAAATTTAATTGTAATTTGGGGGGAGATGTGTAGAAGCTGAAGGCCAGCACATGACACCGAACCCAAATTTTACAATAAGGTTCTGTAAACACCCCCATAAAAGAAAAAGAAAAAAAAATCCAGACTTCTCTAGTAGGAAGAGAGGGTCAAAAAATTTTCTGTTGATTTTTACACGGATTTTCCAAATCTTGAGAACAACTAACCACCAAGATGTGGAAGGGATAACTGTAGATGGAAAGCAGCTAGTCCAACACCTTCATTTCACAAATGAGGAAATCAAGCCCCAGAGCACTAAAGTGATTTACTTTAGCTGGGATTAGACACCAAGTCCTCTGACTCCAGTGGTCTAAAGATTAAGGCTCTAGTCTCTTCTAAGACATGGATTCAAATTCTACCATTTCTAATTTTAGAGAAACTGTTCACTATAACCTTTCAGTGCTCTAGGCAATTTTCTAAGACTATAGATTACAGAAAAAAATGCCACTTTATTGAAAGAAGGACTTTGGCTGCTCTTGTTTTTACCCGAGTTCCCTATACTAATGAAATTACAGGTCCAGTCCCTGTTCTGGCGTCAACAAAGAAAATGGCCATTCTGTTGGGAAAAGGGGAAAAAGTTTAGCTAAAATATTGAATATGGAATATTAGATAAAAGTCATGAACAAATTTCTTCAAAAAGACAATGTGAATGTTCTGGAGATTCTTAAGGCCAGGGCACCTGTTAGGGAGTAGTTTAGTTCAAAGCAAGCCAAGAAATAATGATATTCCTTCAACGTTTGCAAAGCACATTATCTCATGTAAGTATTACAACAATCCCTGGATAGTGTCTATAATCCTCCTCATTTCACAGATGAGGAGTTTTAGGTTAAGAAAGATTAAGTGATTTTTCCAGGATCACACAGGAAAAAGATGGTAGTGAGTGATGTCATGATCTTTGAGACCTACTGCTCCCTAGTCCTTCAACCAAGAAGTTATACCTAGAATTACTTTAGTGTTGTAGGGAGAGTTTCACCTGCTTTTGTGGGGCATTCCACTTTACAGAGTCTCCTACTCTAAAAGCCAAGTATCTTTCAGAAAAAAAATAATAAAACTGTGAACATTTTCAGACTGAGTTATTTCTGTTTGATAGCTTCTGATTGTTTGTTACCTATTGAACCACAGCACAACAATACTGACTATGAGATTTTCTTAGCAAAGATGCTGGAGCAGTTTGCCATTTCCTTCTCCAGTAGATTAAAGCAAACATAGATTAAGTGACTTGCTCAGGGTCACATAGTAAGTTTTCTGAAGCCAAATTTGAATTCAGATCTTCCTGATTCCAGGCCCACTGAGCCTCTAAAATAAGTGCTTTTCTATTTTCAGATTGCCTGTTGAGATTTTCATTACCTTCTTTATCTTGAGGCAGCTAGGTGGTATAGTGGATAGAATCAAGTCCAAAGCATGCCTTAGACACTTACTAGTTGTATGAACCTGGAGGAATTACCTGGAAAATTGGGGGTGGGTGGGATGGGGTAGATTCTATAATTGCCAAGGTCCCTTCCACTTCTAAATCTATGATCCTATCATTTTAGGATTTCATCCTTAGTTCTCACTATCTCTCTGACACTCTTCCACTGTAGACATATCTCAGAAATAGTCATCTGTCCTTGAACCTGAAACATGTTCTGGACCTTTGCATATGCACATTTGGGAAAGTCTACATCCAATCCGCATCTCTGTTTACTCTACTAGTCTTTGTTCAACTTCTCTGTCCTCCCTACTTCAGCTCTAAGTTTTGATGGAATTTCAGGCTCACTTGCTTTATCTTGTACATAATAATAACAGATCTTGACATCTGCTCAGAACTTGGCAATTTATAGAACACTTATTTCCACCATCTTATCTGATTCTTACAAAAATCTGTGAGATGGATGGAATGTGAATTATGACTGTTCCAATCTCTGTATAAGAAAACTGAACATTGAAGGGGTTAAATGAATAGTCAAAGATCACCCAAAGCCAGAGTTAGAAGTCAGGTCTTCTGACCCTTAGAACAGGGCACTTTCTCACTGTCATACCAAGAAGTGAGACATTAATGTAAGTGTCTATTGGAAAGAGGTTTTTGGCAAATCCTTCCCTGGAGATTTTTAAGATAAAAAAGAGACATTTATCACTCTAAGTTAATGTAATGGCAACCTTGGGGGCCATCTCCATTTGTCCTGATCTATACCTTGTCACTGGACCCAGAAGACTCTGAAGGACAAAGTGAGGTTGGTGACCTTGTACAGCCCTCCCTCACTTAAATCCAATTCACTTACAAGTAATGGCATCATCTTCCTGACGTCATGGTCTTCCTTGAGAAGGAAGGACTAACAAGGATAACAGCAATGGGCAACCTTATCTAAAGGCTGGAGGGATGAACTGTGTGACCTCAAGAGAAGGCTTCTAGCCTAAATGTTCCATAATTTAATTTTTTTTTGTTTCCATATTGGCTTTGAAAATATCTTCAAAGTGGTCCCCCTTCCTGACCTAGGCTGCCTATGTATCCTTCAACACAGTTAAATCAATTTGCCTAATGTCTCCCAGTCTGACTGATCTGAGGGAGACAGCTCTCTCCATGTGGGAGGAGGGTCTATTCAAATGGGAGAGACTTTCAGGGGAGGAGAACTGAGGAAACTGGCTGAAAGAATACAGAAGCCCCAAAACCCTCCTGCCACTTGAAACTAGGGGTCAGTGGTGATTGCCAGTAACTGGGTCAGCAGGTTTGCCAAGTGAATGATACTGCCGGCCTTGGAGCATGACCATAAGCTAAGAAGCACAGACACATTCCTGGAGAACAGTCTTTGCATCGCTGGACAAACAGTGCTGCTAGGTCTGCCTAACAGGCCTCCTCTGAAGGGGAATCCTGGGCTTCCAAACAACCATTGCACTGATATTCTACATCAGCAGGTGCAGCCAGTGGCCCCACCTGAACCCACATTGGGGAAGAGCTGATTTCATGTGAGTAAAGCTCAGTGTTGACAAGAGCTTTGGGGTGGGCTCTACTGGCTTTGGGGTCCAAGGCCAAATTCTCAGTTTCTTATCTCACAGTTGGACCCTTTGTATGGATGTCTTAGTGACTTTCTTATTCATTTCATTTCATTTCATTTATAATGTGGTGGTGGCTGGGTGGGGAATGCCTGGAGTGTTTCTGGGCTGGTAGCATCAGCCTAGAGCCTTAATGAGCCCCATATCCTCTGCCAAATACTTTTGGAATTCACCGCCATTTTTTAATACAATGATGGCAGGTTCACCTGAAACCTGGACTAGGCAGGGCAAGGAGATGGGGGACATTCTGTTTTTTTAGAAACAGGCCAGGAGATAATGACTCGGGCACATTCCATAGGACTGAATAATCATACCCACAAAATGGGCCTGGGGCTACATTGTGAGTCTCAAGGGGGAGGGGTGGGGGGAGAAGGGGAAAAAGGTCAGATCCACCTACTTGTGTGCTTAGATCTGACTAAGGCTGGAAATTAATATTCAAGGAAGAGTCAAGCCAGGTCATGCGTCCATACGGGAAATAGAAAGGGCAGAAGAGCTGGGAGGTTTCAGAAGCCTAGAATAAGAATAGGTGAAGAAGAATGGCTAACATTTCTAAAACACTAATTATGTACCAGGCAGGGGGCTAAGTGCTTTACAATTACTATCACAGCAGCTGTCCAAGGGAGGTGGTTTTATTGTTCCCATTTTACCAATGAGGAAACTAAGGCAACTAGGAGATAAGTGACTTGCCCAGGGTCACACAGTCAGTATCTGAAGCTGAATTTGAACTCAGGCCTTCCTGACTCTAGGCCCAGGGCTCTCTCCACTAGATGCATTTAACTGAAGAAGGAGGGAATGCTGAAAATGGGATTCCATAGTGAAAAGAACAGTGAGATGTTGTTAATGTGGGCTTAGGGAGCTATCGAGATGAGGGAAGGATGGTGGAATCTTAAGGAGTAGACTCTCTCGACTTCCTCACCCACTCCCAAGAGACTTTTTAACATCAGGGATCTTGCTAACCTCCAGGATCACTGAGAAGAAAGAGATTTAACTTTCAGAATGAACTCTCTAGCTCCTTACTCTCACCAGAGGTCTAACTGGAAAGAGAAAGCTTTGGCCAGACAAGGGTGATAGAGAAAAGAATGGGCCTCTGAATATCCTCCCCCGCCAAATCTGGGGTAGGAGATTGGGCAGCCAGGCAAAGGACAGGCAAGAGAAGGTCTAAGTGGCAGGTTTGTCAGATTTGCAGATGGCATGAAGCTGGCAGGGCACCCTGGAGGGCAGAGCTAGGATGATGAGCCAGAGTTCATCAAGGAATATTTCAGAGAGGCCAAGGTAAAATCTAGCATTTGGATTGAAAGAAATCAATGCCCAAGGACAAGGTTTGAGGAAGTGCGATTGGGCAACAGGGTCTTGCAAAAAGATGTCATAGGGTTAGTGAGTCAACAGTGAGACAGGGCAACAAGTGCAATCTCAGACTACATTAATCTAGCTACAAGGTACAGACTGAGGGAAGTAATGGACCTAGGAGGGGCAGCTTGAATAGACTCCATCTATTCTGGCAGCTGAGTGATGTCACAGTGCACAGAGCACCATACCTGGAGTCAGAAAGACTCATCTTCATGAGTTCAAATCTGGCCTCAGACAGTTAGTTACTAGCTATGTGACCCTGGACTAGTCATTTATCCCCCATTTGCCTCCGTTTCCTCATCTGTAAAATGAGCTAGAGAAGGAAATGGCAAACCACTCTAGTATTTCCGCCAAGGAAACATCAAATGGGGTCAGGAAGAGTCAGACGCAACTGAAAAATGGCCAGAAAAAAAGAGGTGGTACAGTGGGTAGAGCACACTGGACCTGGAGCCAAGAAGACCTGAGTCCATATCTGGCCTCAGACACTTAGTAGCTGTGTGACTGTGGACAAGACATTTAACCTCTGTTTGTCTCAGTTTCCTCAACTGGAAAATGAGGATGGTAAGAGCATTTACCTGCCAGGGTTCTTGTGAGGAAAAAATGAGATGATAGTTGTAATATGCTTAGCATAGCTCCTAGCACAGAGTAAACACTGAATAAATAATTTTTCTTCTTTTCCTTTTGTCCTAGCCGGGCCACATGTGGAATGTCATTTGGGGGTCTGGACAATACATTTTCAAAGGACATTGACATAGTGGAGCGTATCTGGGAAAAGATGACTGGTTGCATAACAACATGTCTTCAGTACTTGAGGAATCTGTGATTTCATCACTGTGGTTACTCCCTCTACAGACATGCATCCCTTTTACTTCTTTACAATTTAATAGCCTTATTAAGGGCCTTGCCAAAGGTCATATGACTAGTGAATGACAGGCGCCACGCCCCTTCGTCTCCAAGTTCACCACTCTTTGCCCTCATACTACATTGCCTTACTTAAGAACTGGAAATATTTCACAGCAGAAAGACTTTATTCATTTTATTTTATTTTTGGTCCTGACCTTTGATTTTATCAAAATAAAGAGCTACTGGTAAGGAAATCCCCTCTTATCAGTGTTTCCGAAACCCCAGTCCCCTCCGTGTACCGTGCTTCCAGTGACATGGCCTACTGTCCGCTTCTCAACAGAGACACGCGATCTCCCAACTCTGAGCATTTTCTCTGACTGTCCCCCATGCCTGGAATGCTCTCATCTCCACCTCCCAGCTCCCCTGACTTCCTTCAAGTCCAAGCTAAAATCCCACCTTTTATAAAATGTCTTTCTTGATCCCCTTTCCCTCTATTATCTCTAACTTATCCGAAATGTATCTCGTTTGTACAAAACTGTTTTCCTATTATTTTCACCATTGGACTATGAAGTCTTGGAGAACAATTGTCTTTTGCTTTTCTTTATGTCCCCAGAGGTTAGCACAATGCCAGGCACATATTATTTCCTTGATTAATACTTGTTGACTGACTGCCTACAGTCTGAGGGAGCCTACCTGGGGCATTGCAGCACTGGGCAAGAACCAGCCCAGAGTCACACAGCCAGTGTGTAGTAGAGGCAGGGATGAATTGAGGTTGGCATCAAGGTAACTATTTTTGGCTGAGCACCATTACCTTAGGCCTTGGCAGGATAATTCACAAGGGCTATCATGTAAAGTAGCATTTGAACTCTTTTCCTTGGACTCAAATTGTAGAACCAGGAATATTAAATGAATGTTGCAGAAGGGTAGATTTCAGCTTAATAGAAACATAACATTAAATGGAGAAAAGCCATCCTTAAGTGAAATGGGCTTCTATCTAGAAAGTTCATTGTCACTAGAAGTTTCCAAGCTAGATAGTCACTTATTTTTTCAAAAAATTAATTACTTAATTTTGTTCTGAACTTAAGAAATAAAAGAAACATATCTGTAACATAATAGACTAGGGGGAACAAAGGTGATTGCACATGAAACTGCAAATCTATCATGTATGACTTGCTTTTCCTTTTAAATACGTATTAAAGCTCCAGAGAAAGAACAGATATTGTCTAAAAATAGACTGAAACATACATTTTTCACTTTCTTCCTTTTTTCTTTCTTCCTTTCTTTCCTTCTTCCTGTCTTCCTCCCTTTCTTAATTGAATCTTTTTGTACAAAATGGCTAATATGGAAATGTTTTACATGATTGTTTATTACATTATAAATGTTACATGATTGTTCCAAAGCCTCTTCAGATATAGGCTCACCTAGATAGTCTGCCAGATTTCTTTCTACTCAAGTGACATATTGAAGAAAGTAGCTCTTTTCCTAGAATGATTTTCTGATCTGACTTTCCTAAAGGTAGATGATCTGGTACTATGTAAAGAACCATGAATCAAGAGGCAGTGGCTTCTAGTCCTATCTCTGACACTCAGATAAATTCCTTCTCTTCAGACCAAAGCTTCCTTACTTGTAAAAAATAAAATGTTCTTTTCAATAACTGATTATTTAAGATTAAAGTGTCTACTATGTAGGCACTGTGCTAAGCTCTAGTGATACAAAGAAAGGCAAAAAACAGTCCCTCCTCTAAAGGTGCTCACAATCTAGCAGGGATGGGAGTGGGGGAAACAATATGTTAATAGCTATGCAGAAACATGCCATATATGTAATAAACTGGAGATAATCAACAGAAAACCATACCAGGCTTTATAATTTTCTACATCCTGACTCCTAAGTTCCTTTCTCATAGGTGAAAGAGTTTCTCTTTTATGAATTTAATTTGTTAGCTATAGTTAAAACATAAATATACTGGTGGGGCTATGGTTAAGTCACTGCTGGAGGGAATGGAGGAGAATGCATCTGAAGATTTTAAACACCTTTATTCTTTCCAGAGACATTCTCTTGGGAGAAGGGCATCAGGGAATGAGAAATTAAGGATAGTTATAATGCAAGAGAGAGAGCAAGGGAGTTCAATAAGAGATCAGATAAAGAACTCTAAGAATATCTGAGGAGAGAAAGAAGATTGAAAGTTGTGGGGGGAACCAGGGGACGCTGCAAGAAGTCTGGATCTGAGGTAGGTCTAGAAAGAAGATAAGGAATCTGAAAGACTGAACACATTCCAGGCATGAGGGATGGTCTGCATGATTGTATAGAGGGAAAAGATGACATCTAAGGTTCAGGGAACAGCCTGCTGTTCAGTTTGGCTAGAACGGAAATGTGGAATGGATAAAGAGAAGTAATGAGAAGTAAGACTGGGGAAGTAATATAAGGCAATTGCCGACCCCCAGCCTCTTGGACTTGTGACTCATTATACAATTTCTTAGTCAAACAAAAAGGCACTATATCTATAATCACACTGCAATTTGTGTTGTAACTGTAACATAGACACTTCTTCACCAATGACTTCAGTTAACTTTTGGAGTGTATGAATGGCTTCATAGAATTCATTGTCTATTTTTGCTTGTTGCTTAAAGCCTGCAGATACATTTTTCATAAGAGTGTGCAATTCAGAAGCTTGAACTATTGTGTTTTGTGTATTAGAGATAGATACAGCTAATGCAGTGGATGCTAGAATAGCTTCTACTAATAACATGATTCCTAACACAGCACAGGAAACACATCTACGCACCCTAGTAGTTGTAGGAGTTAAATGCTTGTCTATAATACATAGAACTTCATCACTAGATGTTCTATACCACCCATTAGCCTTGATTCCTGTCATAGCATATCAAGGTCTTCTTAGAATACACACTCTCCCTACTGTCTTTGGCCCTATACATTCTTGCACAGAACAATTCTGTCATGTAAAATTGAAAATTCCTGTCACGTTCCGATATGCCTCTAATTTAGATCTGTTGTCTCTATCCCATAGAAATATATGTTTGTTCCCTGGACATACTTCACCCATTAAAGTAATGTTGTTAGATTTACTTGGTGATGCTACAGCAGGCATTCCCTGTACTGTTTGTCCTCCCATTGCTAAGATAACTTTATCTAGTCCCTGAACAGGTCTTCCAACCTCAGGATACCCTTTATAATTGATGTACATTTGTCTAGGAAAATTTGGCGCATACTTTTCCTCAGGTAAGTATGTAAGATTGTGACATGAATATAACATTTCTGTGTAGTTTCCCATAATCAATTCTGTCTCCTGACAAGTATGTGTGTGACAATTCTCAAATGGTAAAAACTCTGTATACAGATGCCAAAGGGTTACATTTCTCTTCTTTTGTAAGTTACAAAATGGTCTATATTTCATCCCACAAGCAAGTCCCGCAAAGTCCTTGTTTGACCAAACTACTATTGTCCCATTTATCCTCCATGTGAATAGATTGTAAGCATGTCGTGTATCATTCTCATCCAGTGTCTCTAGTCTGTCCACAATAGTGGCACACCAAGGATACCCCTCTATTTCATTCACCTGTGTGTAATTAAAACCAAACCCATTCCAATTCCCAGAAATACCCTTCTGTAAACATAGTGGGAAACCTGCGACCGGTCCTGAAAAGTTAAAATGTCTCTGTTATCATAGTCTAGTCCATCTTTAAACATGTGAGAAATATTGCCTTGGATAATAAATTTAGGCATCTTCTCACTCCATGACATCACCCTTAACCATGGTGGATTCGTGATGAATGCCCATCTCTGTTGTTCCTTTGGTGCTGGGTCGATGGACGCAGTGTTGTTGAGTGTCATGAAGAGTACAAGAAAAATGAGAGGAGTCATTGTGACCTAGTTGAGTGAATTTCTCCAGAAGTTTTTTCATTCGCCGCTGATAGCACCTCCTTGCTCCCTGTGACCACTTCACCTTGTTGGTTGACCTCTACCACTCTTCTCCTTTTCACTGGAACCCACACTTCTTTAGGATCATCTCTTAAAATACCCTTTTCCCCACGTTAACACTGTATGAGGACCAAACCAGTTTTTATTCTCATCATGTCACATTACTGGCTGCTTTCAGGGCACTTGTTATTGCTGATTCAGTCTTTGCAGACTCCTTATTAGGAAATGTTAAGAATTTCATAGCAGCCAATAAGCCATCATTATCAAATTTTAAATATTTTAGTGTATAAACAGCCAATTGTAATTTATCAGCAACTCCTGGTCCAACTTCCCCTTTTTGTTTCTGCAAGTAAGTTTTCAGGGAGCAATTTGCTCGTTCCACTATAGCTTGACCAATGGAATTATGGGGGATCCCAGTGATGTGTAAAACAAAATGAAAAACAAATGAAAGAGGTTTCACAGCAAGCAGGTGTTTATAAAAAAATTAAAAAAAAATAAGAATGTGGTCACCGCTAAGGAGGTTTTCACATGTTGTTTAACTCCAGTAAAGTCTGATCCAGCCCACTAGGAGAACAACATGGATATGAAGTTTAAGGAAAGCATAAAAGTTTTGGAAATTATTGGAAAGTTGTTGGTAAAATTCTCTCTCTTTCTACTTTCTAACCCTGGCCAGGTTGTGAAAGTGGAGAGAAAGACAAGAGGAAATCAGGGAATTTTTTCCCTCATATCAGGGGCAGGCTGATTAGTATTTTCATTGTCTCATGCCTCACCTAAAAGAAAAACATTTTTGGCTATTTTCCTGAGCTTTTCAGAGAACAAAGGAAGCCAAAAATGTTTTTCTTTCTAGGGGCTACGCGTTCACCCTGGGCAGTCCTGGTTAAAGGTAAATTACTTCCTTATAAGGGCAAACTAATTGCTGTTGGTTCACTTAGGGCACTGGTGTCAGAAAAGAGATAAAAGCACCGCTCACTGCTTGAATAAACGGAGTTCTTTCTATCTAGTCTCCCACCTCAGTCATTACTTACAGCTAAACTCCACCAAGGCCTACAGGCCCCTGCTGGTCAGACAAGGCCTGTGGCCCTGAGAGATCAGGCCCAAAATCCCAAGTCCCTAACAAAGTAAGTAGGCACCAAACTATAATAGACCTTAAATGCCAGGCTAAGGAGTTTGTATGATATCCTAAGGAGAACAGGCAGCCACACAAGTTTTTGAGCAGGGAAGGCACATCTTCAGACCCATGTCTTTGGAGAGTGGGCTCACTCTTGTCTTTAAGTCACTGTCTTCTCCTCTTCTTCCAAAGTTTGCACTGTGTCTGGATTTAGTTCCAGGTTTGCCCTTGGGAAAGGACTGAGTTTTTCCTGGCCCTCAGTACTGGTGTTCTCACTGAATCTCTGGGACTAGCCTGTGATAAATACGTGTCATTCCTCAGCTCCAAAGTAGCAGTATTTGGACCAGAGCATGATATCATTCCAGATAATAGCAAATCTATGTTTTCCTTGCTTAAAATAGTAAGGCAAGTTGTTTCTTTCCATAAGTTACAGGTAGGAGTAACTTCTGATTGAGGGTACCAAGAGGAAGTTACACTTAGAAGAATTATATGCAGAGCTTTACTCCTGAATAAATTTTAATTCTTCCTTGAGAGATCTGATGAAACTACAAGCTGTGTCTATAGAGGAGAAAATAACTGACAAAATTTTCTGTACACATCAGACTTTAGCTGGGTTTTAGAAGCATGAAAAGGATGAAGAAATTAAAAAAAGGCACTCCAGCAAGAGAAAATATTATGAGCAAAGACAGAGATGGAAGGTTGGAAGTAATCCCTATAAACTAACAAAACAATAAAAGAAGAAGGACATTTTCCATTATTTTCCCATGTACGAATCTGAGTACTTTACCATTAGAGGTAGTTAGTTCATAGTTGGGGTTGGGGGTGGAGGGCGTGGGAGGGGTGGGAGGTTGGAAGCATTAAGGAATGTGCTGATCTAACTTGACACACCAGATCTGAGATGAGAAACAGACCCAGACATGTAAACCTATACCTTATAATTAACTAGCTGAGGTTTTATCAGAACACACTGGTGAATTGACAGGTGTGGGAATATACTTTCCTAAAGCATAAGCTAGTCCATAGGGTGCTACAGAGGGTTAACATTCCAAAGAAGTAAAGATCCAAATGGACTTGGTCAGTCATAACCTAATTTCCCCTTTCAAGTGGGGCAGGGCTCATATCCTGTAGGTCTTCAATGTAGGGAAGGTGGTTAGCCCTGCCCAAAAGAACTGGAAAAGAGCAGCATAGAGGAACAGTAGAGAGAGTGTTAGGCTTGGAGAGTGACCAGGATGGTCAGGGGGCTGCAAACCTTGCCAAGAGGATCCAAGGTTAGTTGAAGGAGCTGTGGATGTTTACCCCAAAGAATAAAAGTCTTAGGAAGAACAGGATCTGGCTTCAAGTATTTAAATAGTTGCCATGGGGACAAAGGATTTAATTTGTTATACTTGGCCTCACAGACAGATCTTGTGGCAATGAGTGGAAGTCAGGGAGACGCGGATTTGGGATCAACCTCAGGAGAACTTGCTAATAGAGCTGACCCAAAGTGGAATGGAATGACTCATAAAGTAAAGAGGTCTTCAAATGAAAGCTATGTGAACAATTGTTAGGGATATAGTAGAGGTGAGTCCTATGGGTTGAACCAGATGACATCCGGGGTCCCTTTCAACAGATTCTGTGGTTCTAGGAGTCAAAAAACCCTGGTTCAAATCCGGACTGATAGTGGTTAGTTGTGTGACCATGAAAAAATGATTTAATCTCTCTGAGCCCAACCTTATATCCCCAAATCCCAAATGTTATTCAATATTTCCTCTATTTCATTTTACTCTTAGGAAAAAGAAAACTACAATTCCCAAGATGTCCAGCTGTCATTTAAAATACTTGATCCAATAATGTCCATAGCCCTGGAGTGCTTGTGGGCATTATCAAAGATTATAGTTTTAGAATTAGGAAGGAGTCTTAGAGGACACTGAGCACAACTCCCTCATTTTGCAGATAAGGAAACTGAGACATAGAACATTTAAATGATTTGTCTAAGGATACATAGCTTGTAAGTGCCTGAGACAGAATTTTAATCCAAGGCTCCCTTACTTTAAGTCCAACCCACTATCCATTATACCATGCTATCTAACCCACTAGCACATCTTAGAGTGAATGAGTTCAATAGTCTTTTTTCTTCCCTGACAGAAAGACAGCATAAGAGTACCAAGAGCCATAAGGAAGGATGTTGGAAAGATGAGGAAATGCATGGAATCATAGGATGATAGATTTTGAGCAAGAAAGGGACTTGGACATAATTTAATCCCATTCTTTCATTATATAGATGATAAAACTCTTTAAAGAGAGGATAAATGACTTCCTTAAGGTCACAAAGTAAGTGACCAAGACAAAATGGAGTTCACATTCAACAACTCCAGATCCAGCATGTCTTGCTGTCCCAAGCTCCCTCCTCTCAAAGGAAGAGATTGCAAAAACAAATTTCACCCTCAAGGGGAATTTGTTTTAGAATAATTCAATTCAATAAACCTTTATTAAGCATTTACTATGTGCCACGCACTGTGCTAAATTCTGGGAATACAACAATAGAAAAAGAAGCAGTCATACCCCTAGGGAACTTACAATCTAATAGGGGACACAATCCATGAAAGGAAGCTGAAAAGCTTGCATGGTGAGGGTGGGACATATTGTTTGGTGGAGTGGAAGCCCCAAAATAAACATTTTTATTGATCCTTCATTTTCAAAGAGGACAAATGACATCACAGGTGGTATCTTGACTTGCCAAACAGAGCTGCTGATGGAAAATGGAGCTACCAGGATGGTGGTGAGTCCTCCATAAAGGAAGGATTTGAAAATTTAGTGCTCCACACTAAATAGGAACAGCACTGATTTAATGAAAATGTTGTTAAAATTATTCTATACTGTCTCATGACTTTACTCCATTCCTGTTCACAACATTTAACAGAATCTGCTTAGTTACTAAATAGACATCTCAATCTAGGTAGCAAGGCCTATGAATTTCTTCTCTTGAGGTCAGTGATTATTAAGGCATTAGGGCAGTATACCAACCCCTGGACAGTACCGTGTTTCTGGATTACCTAGAAAATACCACCTAGTCAATACCACTAAGAGGGCTGGATCTGAAGCACCAAGTTCAAATTGAGACAAGCTATTTCAAAGACCTAAATGCTACTACTTTGGCAACTGAGATTTTTCTGTGCCCTTACTACAATAAAAGACCTTACAGGTGGGGTACAGACTCTGGGAACTTCCTTAAACTCTCCTTGAATCTTCCCACTTAATCTGGCTTTTCATACCCAAATCTGTTATCGTTAATCTAGCCTGGCCCTTCTTTATCTGTTACCTCTGGATTGCCCTACCTGCTTCCCACCCAAGTCCTCCATTGTCTGACACCTCCCAATTGCCTCCAACTGTTCCCCACCCTTGATCAGTCACCCCGGTTCCATTAAGCTCCTCCTTGGACTCCTCCTCAAGACTCTCCCTAAACCCCTCCTCCAATCACCCCAGATCCTTCCCATAGTCTTTCTGTATATAAATGCCATCTCACCTCCATGAAGATGCATGCTTGTCAATACAAGCATCACAAATGGCGAGGTTTCTTAAGAGTCAACCCAATATGGTGAATCTTTAATATACTTTGTTTTACTTTGGCTAAAAGAAGACTTGGGTCTAATTCATTTGAGCAGGACCTGGGGTGTTGGTATTTTGGGGCCCCAAGCACCCCCAACCTCAACATTATGATTTCCTGACTTGTTAACACCAGCTATCCAGATCAAGTCCCTGTTCATAGGAACCCTGAAGATATTTCTGCTCTTTTGCAACTGGTAAATGGAAAGGACTCAACTGGCCCAGACAGGGTTCATTTTCAAAGGTTAATGACAAACACCTTGTTAGCAGATACACAATCAATATCCATGTTCAGATTACTTTGAAGGATCACAGGCAGTACAGAGATGACTCCTATGTCTTTACCTGATGGTAAGCATATCTCTTCATCGTCGTCAGAGATGAATGGCGGAATTAATTTCTCAAGAAAATAACCATCTATGGTCTTAGTTTTTTTCCCTTTTCTGGGCATTTTCCCAGCCAGTTACTTGACTTTTGAGAGTCTTCTCCACCCCCCTGGTTTAGATCCGCTGAGCTAGTGCTTGGGGTCTGGGATTCAAATGCTGCTCCCCAGCCTCAGGGCTTTTGGCGGCAGGCCTGAGTGCTCTTCAA
>CM053769.1:368110255-368186179 GCA_028658325.1 Potorous gilbertii
AAGAGCTTTTACAATGGAAAGGAAGAAGGGGAAGCTGAGAGGGAATAAAAGAGCCTTTCATTGAATTTAGCTTCAGGAGGGAATAGCATACACATTCAAATGTGTATGGAAGTTTATCTTACCATACAGGAAAGTAGGGGGGAAGGGGGAAAGAGAAGGGGAATAATAGAAGCCCTGGAAGATTTTTGGGGCAAGTGTTAATTGACAGCAAACGCTTTGGTAAAAGGACAGGCCAAAGGTGATAATAGAATCAATGGAAGGAGGGACAGGATAGAGGGAAATATAGTTAGTCTTTCACAACAAGACTGCTATGGAAATGTTTTCCATGACAACACATGTATAACCTGTATTGAATTGTTTGTCTTCTCAGTGAGGGGAGTAAAGAGAGAATATGGAACTCAAACTTTTAAAAAGGAATGTTAAAAATTGTTTTTACATGCAGCTAGGAAATAGGATATACAGACAATTGAGTATAGAAATCTATCTTGCTCTACAGGAAAATAGAAGGGAAGGGGATAAGGGTGTGTGTGTGTGTGTGTGTGTGTGTGTGTGTGTGTGTGTGTGTATGTGTGAGAGACAGAAGGGAGGGCAGTTCGCAGGAAAGGGTAATCAGAATAAATGCTGTCCTGGGGTGTGGGGAGTGGAGAGATGGGGAGAAAATTTGAAATTCAAAATTTTGGGGAAGTAAATGTTGAAAACTGAATATAAATAAATAAATTAATTAATGAACACTTGTTTGCTTATTTAAGGATGAGAGAAAGTATGAAACTACATCTTCGTTCGTATTAGGCTTAGGAAGAGAGAAAAATAGATGGAAGAACTGATGGAAAAGAGGCATTGAGCCATATTCCTCAGTCTCATGGAGAAGAGGAAGAGAAGAATGAAGAACTGATCTGTGAGCCAAAGTATTTCTGAAATTTTAAGCTCAGAACAAAGTTCCATGTCCCCTATAGAGGAAGATGGCATTTTATCCCCACTTAGCCCAGCTTTATAGAACTCCCTTTTAGTTCTGTAATTAGAAACAAAGTTTTATAGTAGGTTCTGTTAGTTCTTGGGGATTCTAAGGAGATTCTAATTCTAAAGATAAAGAATAGGAACTGAAAACATATTTGTCTATGATAGTTCACATTGATATAGCTTTTGAAGGTTTTCAGTCAGTCAATAAAATAATTCATTAAATGCTTGCTGTGTGCCAAATACTGTGTTAAGTATTAAAAGAAATTAAAAAAAAAAAGTCAAACTTAAATTCAACCAAAACCTGTTTAGATTGTGGGCTCTGAATGAGCTCTGAAGGAGCTCACAGTCCAGTCAGGGAGACAAAATGCAAATTACTATGTACCAAAAAAAAGCTACATATAGGATAAATTGGAGATAATCAAAAGAATGGAGGAATTAGAATTAAAGGAAGGGGCTTAGGAAAGTCTTTCTGTAAAAGATAGGATTTTAGGTATGACTCTCAGAGTAAACCAGGAGGCAGAAATGAGTAGAAAGAACAAAGCAGTCATGGAAGACAGTTAGTGGAAATGTTTGGGAGATGGAGTGTCTTGTACAAGGAACAAAAAGGGACCCAAATCTCTAGATTACAGGGTATGTGATGGGTATAAGGTGTAAAAAGACTGAAAAGATGTTGTGGGGTATGAGAGTTATTCACTCCATTCATCCACCTCCTCCACCCCTATTTGAGGGCCATTTCCAGTCGTCCTGATCTACATCTCACCACTGGACCCAGATGGCTCTGGAGAAGAAAGTGAGGCTGGTGTCTTTGCACAGTGCTTCCTCACTTAAATCCAATTCATTTGTATATCACGGCATCACTGCCCTGATGTTGTGGTCCGCTTTGGGAGCAAAGGACAAACAACAACAAGTACCCCTACTCACATGCTGTTGAATGGTACCAAAGAATGTCACATAACTGCACTGACTGTATACATTCTAAGTTCATGTCATCTAACTTCAACTGTCCCCTCGCTACAGCGATGTAAACCTTCTATTCCTCCCTAATTGACTCTCTTGCAGCAGCTAGGTGGCAAAATGGATAGAGTACCAGGACGGGAGTCAGGAAGACTCATCTTGGTGAGTTCAAATTTGGACTCAGATATGTGGCTCCGGACAAGTCACTTAACCCTGTATGCCTCAGTTTCTCTATCTGTAAAATGAACTAGAGAAGGAAATGGCAAACTACTCCACTATCTTTGCCAAGAAAATCCCAAATGGCATCATGAAGAGTTGGATAGGACTGAACAACAAAGATTACATTGATTCTCTCTCTCACTTCCCACATAAACTGCTCTAAAACTTCTCTCCTTGAGTCTCTCACACCTCTCCCTCTCTCCTCTCACTCTGTGCTTTATTGACTTATTTATTCACATTCTCAGTGAGCTCCCTCTTCTCCCCTTTTCTTCATCTTGACAGTCTTTGACATCATCTTTCATTCTCTGCTCCTTCCTTGTTTCCCACTCTCTCTAACAATGAGGCAGCATTTTTCTTTGCCAAGGTCGACTCTTCTACAAATGCTCTTAATTTTAATTCTTCATATCTTCTCCATAAGATCAACCTTGACTCATCCCCTTCCCCACATCTTCTATTCTAAACATCAACCTCTCCCTATCTATTCATTCTTTTCCTGCTTCCTTCAAGCATGTCCAAATCTTCCCCATTTTGGCAGGGTGGCAAGGCAGTTAAGTGACTTGCCCAAGGTCATACACAGCTAGTAAGTATCAAATGTGTGAGGCTGGATTTGAACTCAGGTACTTCTGAGTCTGGGGCTGGTGCTCTATTCACTGCGCCACTTAGCTGCTCTAAATCTCCCCCATTTTAAAGAAAACTTCAATAGCTTCTATCATCAACTCAAGCTATCATCCTATATCAATCCTTTCCTCCTCAGCCAAACTCCTAAACAAACTTTTCATTTGCTCCATTTTCTTTCCTGTCATTCACATTTTAACTCTTTGTAAATTGACTTCTATGCTTATCACTCAACTGAAACTTCTCTTTCCCGAGTTATTATCCAGGTCTTAATCTAGTGGTCTTTTTTAAGTCTTTGTTCTTCTCCTATCTTTTGCATTTGATACTGTCAACCATCTTCTACTTTTGGATACTCTCTACCCCGTGGGTCATTATGACACAGCCCTCTCACTCCTACCTGCTTGTCCACCCCTTCTTAGTCCCCTTGGCTGACTCGTCATCCATATCATGCCACCCAAGTATATACAGACTCTGTCCTAGATTCTGGATGCTGAAAAGGAATGGGGTGGAGGGCATGGTGATGGTGGAGTTGAAGCCGTGCACTTTAACTGGCAGGAAATGAAAAGTTGTCTAAGCTTCTGGACCCTCTTGAAACAGGAGTTTTAGGGAGGAGTTTTGCTGTGTCCTCCAGCCAGAGGGTAGAGGCAATGCATTGTATTGATGAAATGTGAGCATCAAAACTGATGCCATCTCCCCATCTCACACTTTGCGCTCCAGTCAGACTGGCCCTCTCTCTGCTCCTCACCCTTGGTCCTTACCTTCATTGCCCTTCTCTGTCCCTTTGCCCTGGCTATCCTCTATGCTGGGAATATATGCTCTCTCCATCTCTGTCTCCTTTTCTTTCAAGATAAAACTCAAATACCACCTTCTATCAATGAATGAATGAAGTATTTAATAAGTGCAGATTATGTGCCAGGCACTGGGACAAGCATTAGGAATACAAATATGACCAAAAAAGACAGTCCCTGACCTCCAGGGGAATACTACTGGAGGAAGACAACTCAAACATGGGAGTTAGATGGGGTAGGGGGAGGATGGCTGACCAAAGCAGCGTAGTTTAGAAGCAGCCAGAAACTGACATGGGGGTCTGGTTCTGGATAACAAAAAGTGAATGAAAGTTCACCTATCAGAACTGGCCAAAGAGTAGGTGGATGGTTTGGGAATGCCGGGAAGGACCTTCTAGAAGATAAAACCTTTCCTAATGGTCTCAAGGGCTGATTTCCTTCCTTCCTAACTACCTTCAGTTTCACTTCCTTGCATTTATTCTCTTTGTATCTATTCTGGAGACAAATACGTGTATGCATATAGATGTAGATGTATATATGCATGTGTATATTGTGTACATGTGTATACACATGTGTATGAATGTATGTATATACATGTACGTATATAGGTGTGTATGAATTATGTTTATGCACACTATATACATATATGCACATGTGTATATGTATGCATATATAATACATACAGATATACATATTTTTTTCCTCTGTTAGAAATGCAATCTTCTTGAGAGTAGGGATAGTTTCACAAACTTTATGTTTGTATCCCCAAGTCTTAGCAAATTAGACATTTAATAGATGCTTGGTGATTTATTGGTTGACTGGATAGTTCATTGTTAAAGAGTTAGAGTGACACACCTCGAACCCAGGTCTCCTGCCTCCTCCTTCTCCTGGCCACAGTGTGGCCCTGTAGCTCTCATCCCCTCGTCTCTCCAGGCTTCCCAAAGAGTTTTGATGTACTCCTCAGGGAACATCTTGGCAGTTCGATTTCTTCATCTACAAAACAGGCAGGTAATAAGATCTCTTTTCCTCTATGACTCTGTGACTAGTTGGCGAGAGGGAAAAGAGGTTTTTCTACTTCCACAAGTCTTAGACCCCTGACTCTGCTATTCAACCGCTCCATTCATTCGGGGGATGTATCACAAGGGATGTGTACCTTAATTCAACTCCCCCAGTGGTTCTTCTTTCTTGGGGGTTTTTAAGCAAAGGCTGCTTGTCAACTTATCAGGGAAATTGTGGAGGGGGTTCTTCAGGTAAGGTTTGAATTTGATGACCTCTGAGGTTCCTGCTGACTCGAGGTTTTTTAAATTTCCTCCCTTCCCTTCCCTTTCCCCTGCAATGACTGTGAAAATGATCTCAGACCACCCGCTTTCTCCTTCTCACCTTTGGAGTTCAGGGCAACCACAGTTTGTTTTCTTCTCAGACTCACTTTGTTTTTTCTTCAACTGCCACTCTGAGGGCTGGTTGGGCTTGTTTTTCCACATTATTTAGTTTTCTTTAGAGATTGTTCTCCTTTCATCCTTTAACACCGCCCCCCCTCCCTCGCCCGGTCCCCGCCATGCGCCCTTCTTAGTAAAAACTAATGAATTACCTCATTCCTGGAGACATGGATAGGGTTGGGAGGGGGGGTAGGGAATAATAGCCTGTATCCCAGGACTCCTCAGTGAAAAAAGAAATAAAAAAAATTAATTTCTTCCTTCCTTCCTTCCTTCCTCCCTCCCTCCTTCCTTCCTTCCTTCTCTCCTTCCTTCCTTCCCTCCCTCCTTCCTTCCCTCCCTCCCTCCCTTCCTCCCTTCCTTCCTTCCTTCCTTTCTCTTTCTCTCTATCTTCCCAAATAGTCAATTGCTTGCCTTGAGCACTGATCATTCTGACTGTTCCATTGCTGTCATTGTGGTTTGTCTTGTATAGTATTCCTGGACGCCAGTGTAGGGGCCACTTGAAGTTAAAATCTGATGCTCTTAGAATTCAGAGGCAGGAGTCACTAGATTGGTTTGAATTCAAATGTTGAATTTAATTGTGCTGAAGAGTCAACAGGCAAACAACCAGGGTTAGTATCATACAGTACTATGGTCCACTACCTTCGAGTTAGGGAACCTCACTCTGACACTAGTTGTGTCATCCTGAGCAAGTTGCTTAATTTCTCTGGGGCTCAGTTTTCTCATGGATGAAATGGGGATAATGATAAAGCAGCTCCTTTATGACCCAATACTGTACCTGTGGAGATATGTCAGCAACAGAATATACCCATGTAGAACCTGGAGATGTTAATAAGCAGCCTGGCTCATCTACAAGCTCAAGACTGGAACTGAAGACAAGTAGTTCTTTGGATGCTGGAAATAATAGTAGTAACAACAACAGAAATTTGTGTATGCTTTAAGGTTTTTAAAATACTATATGCAAATACACAAATTAAACAGAGTGAGACTATACATATCTATAGCCATCCATCCATCCATCCATCCATCTATGATCTATCCACCCATCCATCCACCATCTCTCTCTCTCTCTCTCTCTCTCTCTCTCTCTCTCCCTACACATATACTTAGCCTAAGCCATTCATCAGTTCAGTAGGTCACTGCTAGGTTTTTAGGTAGATGGACAAGCTTGCTTACTTTAAGAGAAAACGGAGCCAAGTATGGAGGCACATGTAATTCCTGCTCCTGAGGTGTCTAAAATATGTAGATCACTTGAGACCCCAAGTTTTAAGCTTCAGTGGGCCAAGCTAATTGGGGTCCCCACTAAGTTTGCCACCCAAAAGCAAAGGAGTCATCAGGATGCTTAAGAAGGAGAAAACTAACCCATGGTGAAAACTGGGCAGGTCAAAAGTTCTTGTGCCAGTTTACAGTGAGATCACACCCAGCAGCTATGAAGAATAACCTAGATTCTTCAAGGTGAGAGTGAATGGTTTATGATGGTAGGCACCCTTGATGCCAGTAGGATGATCCGTCATTATCCACCCTGTCCCACTCACAGGATCCAAGACTTTGATAGTTTGGAGAGACCTCAGTGGCTATATACTTCGATTATTAAAGGAATCTTCTCTATACTTCTAGGAGAGGCAGGGCAGGAAAGAAGGAAAGAAGAGGGAGGGAGGAAGGGAAGAAGAGAAAGAGAGGGAGGGTGGAAGGGAGAGAGACAAGGAAAGGGAGAGGGGAGGCAAAAGGGAAGAGGGAGAGGGAGGACAGAGAGAGAGAGAGAGAGAGAGAGAGAGAGAGGAAGGGAGGGACAGAGAGGAGAGAGAGAAGTGGTTAGCCATGGAGCCAAATATTCATTGTTATAAGGCATACACACACATATACACACACACACATAAACACACATACACATTACATTACATACAGTTTTTTATGTGACTGACACATATATGCTATGTGTTGTGTGATCTATTTGTTATACAATGAGCTTTTATTGCCGTGTAATGCTTCTTTGTTATTTATGGCAATATGTCATGTTATGTATACATTATTGATATATAATCTACCCTCATCATTCACAAATTCTGTATTTATGAATTTGCCTACTTGCTAAAATTTATTTGTAGGGCCCAAACCAATACTCAAGGCACTTTAATAGTCATTCTCAGACATGCTGCAAGCAGTGAAAAATGTGAGTCATGTAACCTGGACAGTTCCAGTTGAGGTCAAACAAGGTGGAAAAGCTCTGCTTTCTTGTTTCAATTCTTATGCTGTATGCAGGTGTCCTTTTCATGGTCTATTTAATGTCACATTATTCACATTTTGTGCTTTTTTGTTGATTTCACTATAATTTTACTGCTTAGAATAGCTCCCAAACATAGTGCTGAAGTGCTGTCAGTGCTCTTAAGCATAAGAAGGCTGTGATGTGCAATGTAGAGAAAATATGTATGTTAAATAAACTTTGTTCGGATATGGGTTATAGTGCTATTGACTATAAGTTCAATGTTAACAAATCAACAATATGATACATTCAGAAGAAGGAAGAGGAAATTCACCATTCTGCATGTGAAGCTGCTCTGGAAAATGCTAAAGTAAATGTGACCAGCGGTTTAGAGGAATCTAATCCTGTTTTTCCCCTAAGAGTAATGGTTCAGTATTCACTAATTCAGTGTCCACAGTGATTTTGTAGAACATAATTACTATGAAGGATGAGAATTGATTATATGCGTATATCATTTCTGCTTGTAATCTAGGTATTTGCTCATCATACATGGTTCATTGTCTAATGACATGGGTTGTAGTGGTTGCATGTGTTAATGTTTGCTACTGGAAACCCTAGTGTGAATGTCATGTATTAGGTACCTACATGTACATTGTCTTTTATAGTTGCAATGATTGCTTGTATCTATATTTATGTGCAAAGCTATGAAATTTGTGACTTATTTTATAGAATCATTGGATTATAGCTCTAGAGATAAAAGGGACATCAAATATTGATTTGCCAAAGGTCACAATGTATTGGGTGTGAGAGGTGGGACATGGACTTACATCCTCTGAACCCAAAGCTAGTTCTGTTTCCTCTACACCACATTGGCTTATTTTCACAAATATTGATAGTATCCTGTGGATTTGCAAAGGACATATAGATGTTTACAGATGTTTCTTTGCAGGGGGAGGACAGGGAAGAAATCACATCCTTTACTTTACCATGATCCTCTCTCTTGGTGCATGGCGCATTGGGGGTTTGGGATTATAAAGTTAAGAAGGACATGCTATTAGCAGGTGAGGGGTGGGGAAGAGGGAGCTGTTGCATTTATGGTTGAAGGTCACAGAAGGACACCAGAATGACAGTGGCAGCAGTAAGCTCCCCCTGATCCATCCTAGACTAAGATGAAGACAGAAGAGATTTCTACTACGGATGGGACAAAGAAACTGAGAGACCAAAAAAGAAATCAACCCAAGAGAGCATCTGTGTTTTGAATCCATCCCTCATGCTATGAATCTTAGATCCTAAATGAGTCTAAAATTTCTCTCTCTGGGTCTGATGAGTGACTGAGACTACTATAAGTACGAGACAAACATCACACAAAAACTATGGTGTTTACATTCCTTGGCTACCTCATAGGAGGCATGGCAATGGAGTACTAAGACATTGCAAACTGCATTTTCTAGAATTCCTTGGTCTGCCAATCCTATGACTGGGGGGAGGTGGAGTGGAATTTTGGAGAGAAGAGGAGAAGCAGTTGCTTCATAGATATTTTATGTGGGTGATCTTGGGCAACTTATTTAACATTGCTGGGCCTTAGTTTCCTTTTCTGTAAAATGAGATGATTAGATTGTCTTCTAAAGTCCCTATTCTTTACTTTTTTAAATTATGCATTGTGTACTTATTGTTATGTAATGTTTGTATTGTAATCAATCCATGCCAAGAGCAAATGCTATACACAGCATTCAAGCATTATCTACTTTTGTATCGACTTTTTGAAGGTCTTATGACTAAGGCTTATTGAAATATTCTCAGGTCAGAGAAGGAAGCAAGATTCTCTAGTGGGTGGAAGCTCTAGAGAAGAATTTTGATTAGGTAAATTAACAAATCTACACCCCTTCCAGCACCAAATTGGAGTCACTTTGTAGAGAGACTCATATGGATATTTTTTCTTTTCAATTATTTGAGAAACCTACAGATCTTATAGTTTAATGGATTTCCTTGATATTTTGATTTGGACTTTTTGGTTGCTATTTTAGAGAATAATTATTTCTATCTGTCTATCCATTTTAGAGAATATGTATATGTGTCTACCTACCTGTTTAATTTACTTTTCTACTGGCTATTCCCTTCTGAACTGAACTGCTATGTTTCATTGCACCTGAAATATATGCAAATTTCATAATCTTATGCTACAAATGTGTACAGTTTGCCTATACTGTGTAATATCTCACCTGAATTCATGCTAGTGTTCTCTTTTTATGCTATCAGTATCTGAATTCTGTTTATGAGTTTCCATTGCAGCTGGTATCTTGAATTTATTGTAGTGAGTAAGATCTAAATCTCTCATGCTACAATTACATAGTTTCCTTACTGTGTGTTTAGTTAGGTCAGGGATAATAGGTAGACAACTTCACCTGCATCCTTGAAGTTTCAACAGAAAACTAGGAAAGTTTCCAGCATTTTGGGTCACCTCCACGGTGAGCTCCTAGGAAGGAATGGACAAGATTCTGCCAGAGTGGGCAGACACAGACCAATCTTAACCATGGTAGGGTGGAGGAGGACATGGGAAAGTGATGTTCAAATTGAAAAGAACACAGATTCATTTGAGTGCTTAGCCATTATTTATTACGGTGAGTGGACATTGAGAATGATACAAATGATAAAACTTTGTGACATTGATATCTGAATCAAAGTGCCACCAAGGACTTTCAATGCTAGAAATGTGCCTTGACAATATAGACAAAATTATATAGATCTCACTGAAAGGGACTGTGAATTATTTCAGGAAGGAAGGGAAGAGGCATTTATTAAGTGCATGCTATGTGCTAGGCACTGTGCTAAGAAGGTTGCAAATATTAGTTTATTTAATGCTCACAACAACAATAGGTGCTATTATCACCCCCATTTTGCAGATGAAGAAGTTGAGGCAGAAAGAGGGTCTTGTCCAGGGTAACATAGCTAGTTAAGGATCTGAGGCCAGACTTGAATTCAGGTGCTTCTGACTCCAAGCCCAGCACTTGATCTACTCTAGATCACTTGGTTGCCTCTGAGATGGAAGAGAAATGTGAAATACTTATCAAAGTGATATGGGGAGGCAGGAAGAACTCTAGTCTGAAAAGTCATCTGTGCCAGTGGCACATTCTTGCAACCCCAGTGAGATTAGATTGAAGAGAATACCTGGAAACTAGTCACTGAAACCCTCCAGAAGAAGTGAGGAAATGGGAGATAAAATTCTCAACCCTCCTACAAAGGGAAGAATTGTCTGAAGAATCTATCCAAAGAATTTATAACATATGGTCACATTGTTCTGAGAGAAATGATCTTTTTTTCCCCTATATTAACAATCAATTGTTGTATTAGGACCAGGATTTTTTTCAGAAACCTGTGTTGTTCAGGACATTGAACTGAAAAATATTCTTGATGGATGAGATTACCTAAATCTCCTAAACACATACTCTTTGATCCTGGGTAGGAGACCCCACCCAACTAGAGAACCTTACAAAGAATTTAATCTAACATGACTCCTGGTTAATGGTGCCCTAGTCAGGCTTGGGTGGGGGTAGATCCTTTGTATAGATTGCCCAAGGCTGGGTATAGTCTGGGAGCCAGTGATCAAAGGCACATCCTCATTAGGATGGATCCAATTCTCATTATAGCATTCATTCTTCTCATTAGTTATTAACCAATTAGAATTGATTGCCACTCAGCAACATCAATTCTTCCAAGACCATATAAACAGTTGAGTGGGTTCCATGAGGGGTCTTTGGCTTTGAACATCCCACTGACCCCTTTTACTCATTATCTTCTAGCATGATCAATAAAGAGATTAATTACCCAGAAACTATGTCTCTGGAACTTTATATATGTCACAATTCGAAGCAAGTTAACATCTGGAGATATACAGCAAGTGAAATACAAGCCAGAGCCAGACTTCCACATTCCTTTTTAGGATAGCTTCTATGTCCTTCTGGCAAGGAGTCATTTGAGCCCTGGATTGAACATGAATTAGAACCACTGAAGAAGCAGAAGCTTACAGTGGAGAAATGAATAGTCTGAAGAAGTAACCTTTCAATTCTGAAAGCCCTAAGGTCACAGTATTGGAATGTTTGCCAAGGTTGGGGAAGCAATTTGACATTGGAGAGAACCTATAGAAAACTTAGACTAATTTCATCAATACATGCCAACATGATCACTCTGAGTCCATGCTGCCCATGAAGAGATTCATAGAGAATACCATGAATCCAGAAAAGAAGCCAATGTGAGGTTCAACCATGTAATCCAAGGACTAACAGGCAGACAGATACAGATATAAGGACTCTTTTTGGACTTGAAATAGTGAAGAAGATTGGCTATGATGTTTGTGGATATATGGAACAAAGATCTGATTTCTTAGAGGGAGGAGCTGATGAAACACCACTAAAAACACTAGTAAAATGCCACTTAAAACACATTCGAGGATATGGGGTGTTGTTCTTCCTTCATTTTCTTTCTTTTTATTTTTTCTAATTATTTATTTATTTTTAAATGTTCTACAAACACTTTCTTAAAATTAAGATTTTATCCCTTCCCACTCCTTCCCCCCGCTACCCCTCTCCCTCCCCATGACAGCATACAATTCTGTATAGGTTCTACATATACTTTCCTATTGAGCACATTTTCACTATAGTCATGCTATGTAGTTGCACTAAAATAAATGGAAGAAATCATATAACAAATCAAAACATAATACACTAAAACCCCCACACACACCTTCCTTCATTTTCAAAGAGGACCAGTGACACCAGGAGGGTGATGCCTTGACTTGCAAGTGAATTGGATTTAAGCGAAGTCGAGCTGTAGTCATCAGCCTCACTCTCTCCTCCAGAGTCATCAGACTCTGGTGGTAAGACATAGGTCAGGATGCCTGGAGATGGCTCTTGATGCAGTGGAAGACCTTGCCCTTTTTAAGCTAAGGACTTTCTCAGGTCTCAGTTTTTCTTTTATTTTGCAGATCCTCTGTCAAAAGGGTGGGTCCCACAGCATCTCAGCAGGGAGGGAGCATTGATTCAGAGAAGACCAAACTAATAAACGTCCTTGCCCAGGAATTGCTCTCTGCTCAAAGCTACTACTACCTTGCCCAGCACAAAAGAGAATGACAATTCATTACTGATTATACCCAAATTGCAATGAGTGTGAATAGTGAATTCCCTAAGGTGATGGTGTGAATTGGAGTTCATACTACTTCAAGTTGTAATTATATATGTCATGGAAAAGGCCATTCCCATTAATTTGGACTTAGCTATATGTGACGATTCACTTACTATCCTTTAGAGCCATGCCTGTCGCATTGACAGTAATCAGTAAATGATGATGGTAAGGATAGTCTGAGGAAGTTTATCTGTACACGTCCTACTCTAGACTTGGTTACAAGTTAGGTTGAATCTACTCCCAGGACAAGCCCCGGCATTATATTTTTCTGGAAACCATGCTATTGCTCAATTTGATTTGGAATTTTAAGGTCAATCGGTTAATCAATAAACATTTATGAAGTACCTCTATGTGCCAGAGACTGTGCTAAATGCTAGAGATACAAAAAGAGGCAAAAGATGGGTTCCTGACCTCGGGCAGCTTACTATCTAATGAGGGAGACCACATGCATATACGAAGCAAACGCTATACAGGATAAATGGGAGACCATTAACAGTGAAGGCCCTGGAATTATAAGAGGGGATACACAAGGCTTCTTGAAGAAGGCAGGATTTTAGTTGGGACTTAAAGGATGTTCAGAAGGTCAGTAGTTGGAAAGGAGGAGGAGGAGGAGTGAGAGCATTCCAGGCATGGGGACAGATAGAGAAAATGCCTGGAATTCATGAGTGGCCAGGAGGCTGGTGTCCCTGGATTGATGAGCATGTTTTGGGGAGTAAGGTATAAGAAAAATGACTGAAAAGGTAAGAGGAGGTTAGGTTATGAAGGGCTCTGAATGCCAAATAAAGCATTTTGTATTTGACCTTGGAGGCAATAGGGAGTCACTGGAGTTTTTGAGTGGAGGGATGGGGACATAGTTAGACCAGCACTTTAGGAAAATCACTTTAGGGGCTGAATGAAGGATGGATTGAAGTGGGGAGAGACTTAAGGCAGACAGACCCACCAGAAGGCTATTGCAATATTTTGTGTGTGAGGTGAGAAAGGCCTGCACCAGAGTGGTAGCAATGTCAGAGGAGAGAAGGGGATCATGTTTGAGAGAGATGGCAGTGGTGAGATCAACAAACCTTGGCAACAGCTTGGCTGTGGGGTGGGGGTGGGCAGGGTAGTGAGACATAGAGAGGAGTCCAGCTTGACTTCTAGGTTTTGGTCCTGAGAGATTATGAGGAAAGTTTTATCTTCTATTGTAATAGGGAAGAGGGGAGGGAGGTTTTAGGTAGAAAGATAATAAGTTCCGTTCTGTACATAATGAATTTAAAATATCTCTAGACATACTGGTCAAAATTTCTGAGAAGCAATTGGAGATGCAAGATTGGAAGTCAGTAGAGAAAATAGGGCAGGAAAGGTAAATTTGAGAATCATTAGTGTAGGGATGGTAAATGAATCTGTGGGAGCTGATGAGAGCCCCAAGGGAAGTAGCACAGTGGGAGAAGAGACCAGGGCCCAAGAGAGAGCACTGAGGAATAACTGTGGTTAGAGCATATGCTCTGGAGTAGAATCCAGCAAAGTAGACAGAGAAGGAGCAGTCACGTAGAGATAGGAGGAGAATCCAAGGGGGGGGGGCGGGAAGAGAGAGAGAGAGAGAGAGAAAGACAGACAGACAGACAGAGACAGAAAGAGTCAGAGAGAGAGAGAGATGGAGAGACAGACAGAGAGATGGAAACAGAAAGAGAGAAAAGGGGAGAGAAAGGGGGTGGGGAGAGAGAGAGAGATAGAGACAGACAGAGACAGAGAGAGACAGGGAGAGAGACACACATACACAGAGAAATCTCTCAAAAACCTAGAGAGAAGAGTTTTAAGCAGGAAACAGTGATCAACAGTGTCAAAGGCTTCAGAGAGTTCAAGGAGAATGAGGATTGAGGAAAGGTCTGCAAAGTATTTTAGAACATTACCTTATATCCAGTGAGGTATCAATCAACAAGCATTTATTAAGTATCTGCTAAATGTCAGGCCCCAGAGCTAGGCACAAGCAATACAAAAACGAAAGGGCAACAATCCCTGACTTCAGGGAGCTTTCCTTCTATCAAGGGAGAAAAATCAAGTCAGCAAGCATTTATGAAGCGCTTGCTAGCCAGGCACTGTGCTAAGGGCCAGTGTCCCTGGGTCATAGAGAATGTGGAGGGGAAGAGGACGTAAAAAGACTGGAAAAGTAGGAAAGGCATCAGGTTATGTGGGGGTTTAGAGTCAGAGGATTTTATATTTGGTCCTAGAGAAAATTGAAAGTGTGTGTGTGTGTGTGTGTGTGTGTGTGTGTGTGTGACAGGGTCAGACCTGTACTTTAGAAAGGTCTGTTTGATAGCTAAGTAGAGGATGAACTGGAGTGGGGATATGCTTGAGTTAGAGAGAAAAATTAGAAGTATTTCCGGCATGATGCACCTTGGTAGTTGTAGCATCCAAGGAGACATGGGGGAACATACGAGACTTGTTGCAAAGTCAGAATCAACTTGATTTTACCTTGACAACATATTGGAAATCAGTGTGACAGAATGAGGAATTGAGGATGATACTTGAATGGAAGCAAACAAGGGATTCTATGACGTGGAAGAAAGGAGGGAGTATTATCGTTTGGTTGGTCATATCCAACTTTTTGTGACTCCATTTGGGATTTTCTTGGCAAAGATGCTGGAGTGGTTTGCCATTTCCTTCTCCAGCTCATTTACAGATGAGGAAACTGAGGCAAACAGGGTTAAGTGACTTGCCCAGGGTCATAGAGCTAGTAAGTCTCTGAGGTCAGTTTTGAACTCAGGGCTTCCTGACTCCAGGTCCCATACTCTATTCACTGCTCTGTTCGGCTGCTCCAAAGAAGGGAGTACATTCTAGTATTAAAAGACTTAGAAACAGACAGTTGTGTGTTGTTTGTGAGGGATTGAGAAAATGCCAGTGTGGCTGGATTGCAGGGTTCTAGAGGAAGAGCAATATTTTATGTGGCTAGAAAGATACATTTTGACCAGATTGTGAAGGTCTTTAAATGTCAGAAGAGTTAATTTCCTAGAGGTAATAAGGCTCAGTCAGAGTTTATTGAGGAGGGGAGTGACATGATGAAATAGCAGTATGCTTCAGGAAAATCACTCTGGCACCTAAATGGAGAATAGATTGGTGAAGAGAGGAAAAGTCTTCAAGTAGAGGGACCATGCAGGAAGCTACTGTAATAATCCAGGTGGGAAGTGATGGGGTCTGACCTGCGGCGGTAACTGGAAGTAGAGGAGAAGGGGGTAAATTCGAAAGACATGGAAGAAACAGAAGTATCAAGAATTGGAGACAGATTGGACATGCAAAGGCAGGGAGAGAGAGGACTTGAAGGTAACACTGAGATTGTAAACTCCAGATGACTTGAGAGATGGTGGTTCTCTCAACAGGAATTGCAAAGTTTGAAATTGGATTATAGTGTGGGATCTATTGAGTTTCAGATGCTTAGGAGGTATCCAATTTGAAATGATCTATTTGCTATATAGGATGTGCAACTGGATCAATGATCAATGAAACCCATGGAAGTTAAACAGGTTACCAAGTGAGAGAGCATAGAGGAAAGAAAAGAGGTCCCAGGACGGAGCCTTGGGGTGTACCCCATGATTAGGGGATATGATATGGATGATGAACCTGCAAAGCATACTGAGAAGGAGCTGTCGGATAGGCAGGAGAACCAAGAGAGAGCAATGTTATGAAAACCCAGAGAAGAGAAAGTATCCAAGAAGGGAAGGTGGTGAATATAGTGTCAAATTACGGATAGGTCAATGATGAGGATTGAGAGGGCCATCAGATACGGCTTTTAAGAGATCACTGGTAACTGTGGAAAAAACAATTTTATTTGAATTTATATAGGAAAGAATGATGTAAGAAATGTGATAAAAGAAGCAACAGGAAACAAAACAAAAGAAAGGATTTGATGAAGGAAGAGAGAAAATAACCCATTTTCCCCAAGGATTGAGAAGTAATGTGAAGTAATAGAGGCATTGAGTGTAGATAGACTTTTCTAGGCATTTGGGAGGAATAATATAGGAAAAAGGAAAAATACAGGAAAAGCTTGATGGGATGATAAAGTCTAATGAGGGTATTTTTTTTAAAGAATGAGTGAAGCTTGGGCCTATTTGTAGGCAACAAGAAAGGGACCAGTAAATTAGGGAAAACCTGAAGATTTATTGAAATCTGCTTATGGGCGATGGGAAAAGATGAGATCAGTGGCATATCTAGAGAAGCTGGCCTGGGCTGGGAGCAGGGAACCTCTTCTTCAAAATAAAGGAGGAAAAATCAGGGATGATATCAAGGGTTTGAGATACAAAAAAGGGGAGCAGAGAACCTATAATGAATGGCTTTATCTTTTTTCAATAAATTAAGAAGTTGTCGGCTGAGAGGGTGGGGATCCTCTGTAGTGAGAGGGCTAGAGATTTGATGAGGAAGAAGGATTGCCTTGTTTCTTCTAGGGCCCCCAGGAGATTTGATAACACATTTGTAGGAAGCCAATTGGTTCATGAATTTCTTTGACTTGTTTCAGGATCTTTCAGAGTAGAAGAAATTATGTGTGTCGGGGAGTTGAACTGGTTAACTTTCAGGCTGAGATTGGTGAGGGAGGAAAGTGAAATCAGAACAGAAATGATAACCTGAGAAAATACCAAAGGGGAGAGAAATTGGACGTCATTATGAGGATTGATAGGTTTAGGAGGAGTAAGGTATTAAAGGGTACTATCAATTATTATTCCATATATAGATACACACACATATAAACACACACACATATGTATATATATACATATATATGTACGTGTGTATTTAGATGTAGATATAAACACACACATATCTTCATTTTCCATCTGTCTGTACTACTTCAGGATTTCTCTTACTTCTCTACCATGCCCTTCACTGGGTGTTTTCCCTCTTCCCTCCTTATCAGTTTCCTTTTGTGTGTTGTCTCTCCTCTTATTAGATTGTAGTCTCCTTAGTCTAGAGACCAACTTTCTGTTTTGTATTTATCTGCCGAGTACTTAGCACAGTGCCTGACAGAGAGTAGGCACTTAATAAATATTTATTGACTACTTATTGTCTAATATTATTCCCATTTTACAGAGGAGGATATTGAGGCTCGTAGAGAGTGATTTCCACACAGACACATAGCCAGCAAGTAGCAGGGCAGGATTCAAACCCAGATCTTTCCTGATTGCATATACAGAACCTAGGGCAGCTAGATGGTGCAGTGGATAGAGCATCAGTGCAGGAGTCAGGAGGACCTGAGTTCAAATCTTACCTCAGACACTTGACACTCACTAGCTGTGTGACCTTGGGCAAGTCATTTAACCCCAATTGCCTCATCCTGGGTCATCTCCAGTCATCCTGATGAATATCTGGTCACTGGACTCAGATGGCTCTAGAGCAGAAGTGAGGCTGGAGATCTGTACAACCCTCCATCACTCAAAACAAAGTCAAGTGCAAGTCATGTCATTATCTCTCTGATGGCATGGTCTTCTTTAGCAACGAAGGATGAACACACACACACATACAGAACCCGTTACACTATCCCACTAGAGATGCAGCTTGCTATGTACTATCAATTGAATTGAAACTGTTTACCCTGAAAAAAAGACTTTGGAAAAAGGACTGAGAGATATATGTCATATATCATAATCAAAGCTGGCATACACATAGGTTTTGAAGCACTTTTACAAATATTATCTCATTGTATCTTCACAGTAACCCTAGGAGGTAGGTGACATTATTCCTGTGTTTTGCCTTTCAGGAAACTGAGGCAGGTAGAGTTTAAATGACTTATCCAGGGTCACATAGTTGCGAATGTCTGAGGTCATATTTGAACTCAAGTTTTCTGACTCCAGGTTCAGTACTCTACCCACCATGCCACCTGATATGTGACATGATAAATATCTATGCTGTCATATGTATTTAAAGGGTATCATGTGGAAGAGGGCTTAACTTTGTTCACTTTGAGGTTCTGGAGAACACGAGGAAGACCACTTGGTGGGAACTTTAGGAAACAGCTCTCCGCTCAACATGAGGTTAAATTTTCTACCATTAAGTGGAACGGGCTGCCTTGGAGAGTGGTATCACCTCCACTGGCCAAATCATCACTTGGTATTGTTGCATATGGAATTTAAGATTTGCCTCAGGAAAGGAGGCGGGGCCAGTTCTATAATCCTGCATTTTCTGTGCTCACTAATGAACAATTTACTCTGCTTTTATAGTCTACTGAACCAGAAGGCACCATAGCGGAGGACCCGGTTTCCCAGACATTCAATGAGGTTCCTGCGCCATCTAGTGTATATATTGTAAACTACAGACTCTCCCATTGAATAAAACAGAACCGGGTGGGGACTCAGATCTCCACCTTGTGCACGGAATTTCAGATAGTTCATTCTCACAGGACAGCAAGGACAGAACATTCAAGTCAGCCTGGATGCTTTTCTGTCTTTTTCCTTTCACCTTTAGATAGTCATCAAGTCATTTCTTATGTTTTGTTTCTTTTTTGACTCTTTTGGTTTATCCTATTTCTTGCATCGTTCTTTCCTTTTTATTTCCATTGTCACCAGTGATGCTCAGATCCTTATTGCATGCCTGGACCGTTGTCTCCTCACTGGTTTTCCTGTTTCCATTTTGTCCACCTTCAGGGATGTTACACTAAATGAATTTTCATAAAATGATACTTTCATTATGCCACTTCCCTATTAAAGAAAAAGCACAAATCAATTAATCAACATGTATTAAGTACTTGTTCCAGGTACCGTGCTAAGTGTTGTAGATACAAAAAGAGGCAAATAGTTCCTGTAGGAGGTGGGATTTTAGATGGGAGTTAAAGGAAGCTAGTGAGATTAGTAGTCAAAGGCAGAACATTTCAGATACGAGGAACAGCCAGAAAAAAATGCCCTGAGCTGATACACAAGTGAATTGTGGCCAGTTCTCAACTTTTGTGGGGGTAATGTTCCTAGAAAACTGCTGAAAGTAAAAAATGTGAATGTTGACGCATGGGAAATAGGGGGTTAGGTTTCCATGACCACCAAAAACTGTTGTCTTTCGCTAGAGACTGGTGAAAAAAGTGTACTTTTCTGCATGTAATTCCTTATAACACAACATTAATTCTGATAACATAGTAATCATGAAATAACCCATAAAATGCAGCATACAAAATAAAATTGATAGATGCAAAACATTTTTCTCACTAGTTATTCCCTGGAATTCTGTGACTTTTTGTGCTAACATTTCAATTAACAAAACCAATAATATTGATTTCAGAAAATATTTACTTTTTATAACACATGGAATATACAGTATCATAAATACTATACAGAAAATAAAATTCTGAAAACTAACATGAATCTTAGTTTCCACCATGTCAGATGGTGGTGTGAAGGCATTATACTTACACTATATGGCTTTAAACGTATCTTGGATGTCCTCTGAAAACCAAGCTAGAAGTTGCTAAGACTTTGGTTGGTGCTGTCAGAAGAAGAGACTGGCAAGATCTCAACATCATCTTAGAGCTCAAAAGACTTGCACTTGGCTTTGGGTGCATAATTGCAATTTAAAACTTGAGTTTTAAAAACAAACAATGAAAATATGGAACAAATGCATAGGGAGCTCTTTCTTTTCCAATGGTAGGGTGAACAAGACCAATGTAACAAGACCTAGTAGGATATCGCTCACTCTACAAACTTGTGCTTCTCTTTTTTCTCTCTATTGTGCATGTGTACCCATGTGAAAGTGAAAATGAAGTCTCTAATAAAAGCACCCAAATGCTTGGAGTCTCAAATGTGTACCCATGTGAAAGTGAAAATGAAGTCTCTAATAAAAGCACCCAAATGCTTGGAGTCTCAAAAGTTGAACCTTCAAATATTCATTACCATCAGAATGAAATCCTTAGTTTTATATGCAATGCCCTCTCCAATTTTCTTCCTAACTATTCATCTACATAGAGTCCCTTCTTAAAAGCCAGGTGAACTTGTCTTCTTATTGTCAATCAAGCATACCATTAATATTCCTATTTTTATGCCACCCAGTAACAGCAATATGTGGTGACTAACTGTGATAGACTTAGCTATTCTTAGCAATGCAAGGATCTAAGACAACTCCAAAAGACTCATGATGGAAAATGTTATTCATATCCAGAGGAAAACTATGGAGTCTGAATGCAGATCATTTGTATCTCTCTCTCTTTGTTTCTTCTTTCTTGTGGTTTCTCCCATTGGTTCTAATTCTTTTTTACAACATGACTAATGTGAAAATACGTTTAATATGAATGTATATGTAGAGCCCATATCAGATTGCACACACACCATCATGGGGAGGGAGGAGGGAAGGAAAGGGTGAAAATTTAGTATTCAAAATCTTACGGAAATGAATGTTGAGAACTAAAAATAAATAAATACATAGATGAAAAGTCATTCTCCCCACCTTAAATCACTATACTTCTTCTCCGTACACTTTGAAGCTTTGCTCAAGTCTTATCTCTCTTAAATAAAGCCTATTCAGTTGCCTTTTAGGGAATTCCTATGCCATTCCCAAAGTTCTCTTCATTGCTGAGTCACTCCTGGAAGACCAGATGGGTTTTGTCATCACTCAGAGTGGAGGCTCAGTCAGGGATGTTCTCGGAATGCTTTGTGGAACTCCTAGTTACATTGAAGCCAGGTTAAAGCCACTTAGGTACAATAAGAAAAGGCCTTTGTATTTCAGGAAGCGCAAGATGCCTCAGTTTCCTTTTCTGTAAAATGAGATAGTCAAGCTCAATGATCTTTAAGATCCTTTCCAGCTTTAACATTCTATCATTCCTAAGCCCATGGTAGATATTCTTGACCTCACAGAGGAAAGGGGAGTTTACTCACTTCATGGAGGGTCAGGGCAAGCCCTGAAGTTTGCCATAGGATCTGAGTGACTTCTGAAGCTCTGATTACCCATTGCTGTTCTCCATCTACATGTGTGATGAGCTACTACTCAAAGGAAAGATGATAATTAAGAGAATTTCAAACACTGGTGAGAGAGGGGTGACTTTTGACCCTCCAAATATTTTCCCTATCAGAACTACCCTTTTCAACAACAACCACAAACAACAACAACAAAAACTCTGACCAAAATTCATATTATCTGAAGTGGGGAAGATATGGAACAGATTTGTGCTCCTAATGTCTAAGCCCCTATTGTGCTGGGGATGGCCTTTCAATTAGGGAAATTTTGGGGTCAGAATATCCAAGTGACCATCATAATCATCTATGTTTGTCAAGGCCTTCATTCCCTTCCTGTCTTTGCTTTGAACTTTCTGTACTTGACCACTGTGACTCACCCTAGAATATCATTCCACTTCACAGACCCCCATTTTCCATGGATGAGATCATTCCAGGAGCCACCATTTTGGGGACATGTAAAGGTACTCCATGTTTTATTTCCCTCCTGGTATTGATTTTCTGCTCCAAAGCAAGTACCTTCTCTTGACCAGTCTTTCCCATCTCTCAACAGTATTTTTCAGCTTCCCTTTATGGGATGTCTCTCCTCCTTAGAATGTAAGCTCTTTTTGTGTAGGGGACTATCTTTTCTTTTGCCTATATTTGTTTCTCCAGTGCTTAGCATAGTACCTTGCATACAGTAAGTGGTTAATAAATGCATGGTGTCTGCCAGAAGAGAAGGGAATGTCTGGGTCAGGAAAAGAAAGAGTTTATAGAGTTGGTGATTTCAGTCCCCATTAGATCCCTGAAAGGGACCCTAGGGAGTTTGTTCAAGGTCCTCACACACTGTTCCTGAAGGATATACAGGTGTTAAATAGCCCTGTTCTTCTTTCTCCCAGGCTATTAATTTCTCATAATCTCTCCCCATCTGGGAGTTGAATAAACACTCAATAAATGTTATTACTATTTTCATGTTATCCTCAGTTAAGTATGGGTTTGTCCTAGTATGGCAGTATGCACATTAATTATCTTCTATTATTAAGAGGAAGAATCTTGTGGCTGTTAAATTACAGGCTTTCTAGTCTAGTGGTAAGTATACTAGGTTGAGAGACAGGAAACCTAGGTTGTATACCCAACTCTGACACTGACTTGCTCCATGATATAGTAAGGAGCCTCTTGGGGTTCACTTTCTCCAATTATAACATGACGTGTCTTGGACTCAAAATTTCAATCTAGTTCTGTGATTCTGGATATCCAGGAATATTCCTTTCAATGGACATTTATTAAGTATCTACTATATATCAGGTGCTGTGCTAAGCACTGGTAATCCAAATAAGAAAAAGAAAGACAATCCTTGCCCTTAAATGAGTTTATAATCTAATGGGGGAAGGTAACTGTAACAACAAGGACCCCAGTATACACAGGAGGGCCTGCTGTACAGGTTCTTAGATCTGCTTTTCTAAAGGAAATCAACTTTTGAGGGATCAACAATCACTTTAATCAAGCACATGTATCATTCACTTAGTTCAGGGGAATAAGTCAGCATCCTGAACTTCAGAGAAAATACAGAGAAATAAAAGTCAACAGACAGGTCTTCCAAATGTTTGACAATCAGCAATACATACATCACAGATCAACAGACAGTTCCAACTGTCTGACCATACATGCATAGCTACCAGCGAGAGAAGCACCAACATCTGGGTTTTCAAAGCTGAGGTGATCCTTTGCAGCTTCCCAGTCTCCTCTGGCTAAACAAACATTTCCAGTGATTAAAGCCCACAACAAAACCTCACCTCAGAGTATATATCCATTTTTCAGAGCCGGAGGACATCACAACCCTTGAAAACCAGTGCCTTATTAGAAATTAACTAAAACTGTGGGCCTCACCTAATCAAGCTTTCCTTAATGGGCAGGCCCATCAGTGGGTGGGGAAGATCTTTAACTCTCTAATTAACGTTACAGCAACAACAAAAGAAACTTGGAAAGCCTCATTTCCTTAAAATATTGAATTGTTTCCAGATCTTGCAAAGCCACTGAGATATAGATCAGACTTACACTGATGGTTTAAATTCTTGTTCTAGTTCCTCTTGTGAAATACACATTTGTTTATTTGCATATGGGATTGGTAGAGTTCTGTCAATCATGCTAGTAACTTCACCAAGCATTTATCTTAAGTTTATGATGGGGGATTCCTTTTGTCAATTACCATTGGTCTATTCTAACTTGTCTTGGACTGACTGTTTTCTAACTCACTCTGATGCTTATATGTCATCAGAAATTGTATTTATTTCAGTTAATTAATGGTATTTTCCAAAGAGTGGCTTGATTCATTATAATTAGATTGTAAATTCTTTGAGGGAAGAGACTATTTCTTCTATGTTTTAGGATTATCCCTCCAACACAGTTCCTTTCATGTAATTTCAATACCTTTGTGGATCTGTCATCAGTTCTTCCAATTTAAAGCTCCTCATCTTGGAAGATTCTACTTTCTTTTTTCTCCCCTTTTAAAAAATTATTTTATTTGTTTTCAGTTTTCTACACTCACTACCATATAACTTAGATTTTTTTCTCCCTCCCTCCCTTTCATTCCCCTCTCCATCCCCAAGATGGCTTGCATACTTATATAGATTCTACACATACATTCATATTAAATACATTTTTACCTTAGTCATGTTGCATAGAAGAATCAAAATGAATGGGAGGAACCATAAAACAAAACAAAACAAAACAACACAAGAGAAAATGGTCTGCGTCATTCTTCAATCCAATTCCATAGTGCTTTCACTGGATGTGGATAGCATTTTGCCTCAAGAGTCCATTGGGAATTTTTAGGTCCTTGCATTTCTGTGAAGGACTAATTCTACCAGAAAAATTCCTCACTCACTGGGGTTGTTGCTGTGTACAAAGTTCTCCTGGTTCTGCTCCTTTCACTAAGCATTAGTTTATGTAAGTCCTTCCAGGTCTCTCTGACGTCTTCCTGTTCATCATTTCTTATAGCACAATAGTATTCCATTACATTCATATACCACAACTTGTTCAGTCATTCCCCAATTGATTTCCAGTTCTTGGCCACCACAAAGAGAGCTGCTATACATATTTTTGTACATGTGGGACCCCTTCCCATTTTTATGATCTCTTTGGTTTACAGTCCTAGAAGCAATATTGCTGGGTCAAAGGATATGCACATTTTTACAGCCTTTTAGTATAGTTCCAAATTGCTCTCCAGAATGGTTGGATCAGCTCACAGCTCCATCAACAATGAATTAGTATTCCAATTCTCTCACATCTTCTCCAAAATTTATCATCCTCCTGTTTTGTCATGTTAGCCAATCTGATAGGTGTGGTGTGGTACCTCAGAGTTGTTTTGATTTGCATCTCTCTAATCAATAGTGGTTTAGAGCATTTTTTCATATGACTATAGATAGCTTTAATTTCTTTCTCTGAAAACTCTCTGTTCATATCCTTTGACCATTTATCAACTGGGGAATGACTTGTATTCTTATAAATTTGACTCAGTTCTCTATATTTTTTAGAAATTAGGCCTTTATCACAGACACTAGTTGCAAAAATTCTTTCCCAGTTTTCTACTTCCCTCCTGATCTTGTTTACATTGGATTTGTTTGTGCAAAAACTTTTCAAATTAATTTAATCAAAATTATCCATTTTGCACTTCATAATGTTCTCTATCTCTTGTTTGGTCAAAAATTTCTCCATTCTCCATAAATCTGACAAATACACTATTCCTTGTGACCCTAATTTGTTTATAGTATCAATTTTTATGCCCAGATAATGTATCTATTTGGACTTTATTCTTGCGTTGTGGTCTTAGGCATTGGTCTATGCCCAATTTCTGTCATACTGTTACCTAATTTTCCTAGCAATTTTTGTCAGTCAGTGAGTTCTTATTCCAGAAGCTGGGATCCTTGGGTTTATCAAACAGTAGATTGCTATATTCATTGACTGCTGTGTCTTGAGTGCCTAACCTATTCTACTGGTCTAGCCTTCTATTTCTTAGCCAGTAGCAAGTGGTTTTGATGATTGCTGCTTTGTAATACAATTTGAAATCTGGTAGGGCTAGGCCACCTTTCCTACCATTTCTTTTCATTAGTTCCCTTGATATTCAAGACCTTTTTTCATTCCAGATGGATTTTGATATTATTTTTTCTAGCTTTTGAAAACAATTATCTGATAGTTTTATTGGTATGGAACTGAATAAGTAAATTAATTTAGGTAGAACTGTTTTATTATATTAGCATGGCCTACCCATGAGCAACTGATGTTTTTCCATTTACTTAGATCTGACTTTATTTGTGCAAAAAGTGTTTTGTAATTATGTTCATATAGTCCCTGGTTTGTTTTGTCAAGTAGACTCCCAGATATTTTATAGTCTCTGCCGTAGCTTTAAATGGGATTTCTCTTTCTATCTCTTTCTGTCAGGCTTTGTTAGTAATATATAGAAATGCAGATGATTTATGTGGGTTTATTTTGTAACTTGCAACTTTGCCAAAGTTGTTTTTTATTTCAAGTAGTTTTTTTTACTGGATTCTCTGAGATTCTCTAAGTATATCATCATATCAGCTGCAAAGAGTGATAACTTAGTTTCTTCTTTGCCTACTCTAATTACTTCAATTTCTTTTTCTTCTCTTATTGCTAAAGCTAACATTTCTAGTACTATATTGAATAACAGTGGTGATAATGGACATCCTTGTTTCATCCCTAATCTTATTGGAAATGCATCTAGCTTTTTCTCATTGCATATAATGCTTGCTGTTGATTTTAGGTAGATACTGCTTATTATTTATGGAAAGTTCCATGTATTTCGATGCTGTCCTGTGTTTTCCACAGGAATGGGTGTTGTTTTTGTCAAAAGCTTTTACTACATCTATTGAGACAATTTCTGTTGGTTTAGTTGATCATGCTGATAGTTTTCCTAATATTGAACCAGCCCTGCATTCCTGATATAAATCCTACATGATCATAATGTATTATTCTCATGATAAGTTGTATTCTTTTTTGCTAGCATATTATTTAAAATTTTGCATCTATATTCATTAGAGAAATTGGTCTTTAGTTTTCTTTCTCTGTTTTGGCTCTTCCTGGTTTAGGCATCAGAACCATATTTGTATCATAAAAAGAATTTTGTAGGACTCCACTAATTTTCCCAAATAGTCTATATAGTATTGGAATTAATTGTTCTGTAAATATTTGATAGAATCCACTTGCAAATCCATCTGGTCCTGGAGATTTTTTCCTAGGGAGTTCATTGATGGTTTGCTCAATTTCTTTTTCTGAGATGGGATTATTTAAGTATTCAACTTCCTCTTCTGTTAATCTGGGAAATTTATATTTTTAAAAATATTCATGTATCTCATTTAGATTGTCAAATTTATGGGCATACAGTTGGGCACAGTAGTTTCTAATTAGTGTATTAATTTCCTTGTCTTTGGAGGTGACTTCATCCTTTTCAGTTTTGATATTGATAATTTGCTTTTCTTCTTTCTTTTTTTAATCAAATTGACCAAAAGTTTATCAGTTATTGTTTTTTTTCATAAAACCAACTCTTAGTTTCATTTATTAGTTCAATAGTTTTCTTAATTTCAATTTTATTAATCTCTCCTTTGATTTTTAGCATTTTTAATTTAGTATTTACCTGGGGGTTTTCAATTTGTTTGTTTTCTAGGTTTTTTAGCTACATGCCCAATTCATTGATTTCCTCTTTCTCTGTTTTATTCAGGTAAGCACTGTGATATAAAACTTCCCCTAAGAATTGCTGTTGCAGTATACCATAAATATAGGTAGGTTGTCTCATCATTGTTATTCTCTTGAATGAAATTTTTGATTGTTTCTATGATTTATTGTTTGGCCCACGCATTCTTTAGGACTAGATTATTTAGTTTCCAATAAATTTTTGGTTTTTCTTTCCATAGCCTTTTACTACATATAATTTTTTTTGCATTATGATCTGAGAAGAATGTATTGACCATCTCTACCTTTCTGCACTGGATTGTGAGTTTCTTATGTCCTAGTATATGATCAATTTTTGTATATGTGCCATGTACCACTGAGAAAAAAGGTATATTCTTTCCTATCCCATTCAATTTTCTCCAGAGTTCTATCATATCTACCTTACCCAGAGTTTTATTCATCACCTTAACTTCTTCCTTGTTTATTTTGAGGTTAGATTTATCAAGCTCAGAAAGGGAGAGGTTGAGATCCCCCACAAACCGTCTATTTCTTTCTGTAACTCCCTTAACTTGTCCTCTAAGAATCTGGATGCTATGCCACTTGAAGCATATATGTTTAGTAATGACATTGCTTCATTATCTATAGTGCCTTTTAGCAGGATATAGTTTCCTTCCTTATCTCTTTTGATTAGATCTATTTATGATTTTGCTTTGTCCGAGATTGGGATTGCTACACCTGCTTTTTTATATTAGCTGAAGTACAACATATTCTGCTCCAACCTTTTACCTTTACCCTTTGTGTATCCCCCTGTATCAAATATGTTTCTTGTAAACAACATATTGGATTATAGTTTTTGATCCATTCTGCTATCTGCCTCCACTTTATGTGAGAGCTCATCCCCTTCACATTCACAGTTATGTTTACTGTATCTTTCCCTCCATCCTATTTCCCCCCATTTATGCTTTTAGGTCTCCCTTCTCTCTTCCCCTCCACAATAATTTTAATTTTGACCACCACCTCCCTCAGTCTTCCCTCCCTTCTTTCAGTCCCCCTCCCTTTTACTCCCCTTTTCCCTTACTACTTCTTCCCCACTTTTAGCCTCCCTTCCCTTTTCTTTTCCCTTTCCCCTCTTACTGCCTATAGAGCTAGTTAGATTTCTATCCTTAACTGAGTTTGTTGTTCCCTCCTTGAACCCAATCCGATGAGAGCAAATCTCAGACAATGCTCATCTCTCTCCCCATTTTCCCTCTACTATGATATGTTTCTGTGCCTCTTCCTGTGATGTCATTTACCTTTTTCTGCCTCCTCCTTTTCTCATCTCCCATCACAATCCCTTTGCACCCTTAAATCACACTTTTATCACATCATTTCATTTATACCCACTCCCTCTATCTATGTATATCCCTTTTAAATATCATAATAAGTACACAATTCTCAAGATTAACAAGTATCATATTCCCTTACAGGGATGTAAACAGTTTGCCCATATTGAATAATAAGCTTTTATTTTTCTCACCTATTTACCTTTTTATGCCTCTCTTGAGACTTGTATTTGAAGACTGAACTTTTTATTGAGCTCTGGTCTTTTCATCAGGAAGGTCTGGAAATTCCTTATTTCATTGAATGTCCATCTCCTTGCCTGAAATATTATGCTCACTTTTCCTGCATAATTGATCCTTGGTTGTAGTCCCAGCTGCTTTGCCTTACAGAATATTATATTCCAATCCCTCTGATCTTTTAATGTAGAAGCTGCAAGGTCCTGTGTGATCCTGATTGTAGCTCTTCGATATTTGAATTATTTCTTTCTGGCTGCTTGCAATATTTTCTCTTGTACTTGATAGTTCTGGAATTTGGTAATTATATTCCTTGGTGTTTTCAGTTTGGACCCCTTTCAGGAGGTGATCAATGGATTCTTTCAATGCCTATTTTTTGCTCTGGCTCTAGGACTTCTGAGCAGTTTTCCTTGATGATTTCTTGGAAAATATTGTTCAGGCTCTTCTTCTCATCATGACTTTCTGGTAGACCATCAATTCTTAGATTTTCTCTCCTGGATTCATTTTCAAGGTCAGTTGTTTTTCCAATGAGATATTTTACATTTTCTTCTACTTTTCATTCTTTAGATTCTGTTTGACTCATTCTTGATGTCTCATATAGTCATTAGCTTCTACCTGCCCAATTCTAATTTTTAATAGATTGTTTTCTTCAGTTAACTTATGCATCTCCTTTTCCATTTGCCCAATTGTTCCTTTTAAGGAGTTATTTTCTCCAGGTCAGTTTTGTACTTTCTTTTTGCAGTTGTCCAATTTTCCTTTTTAAGGAGCTGTTCTCTTCACTGAATTCTTTTTTCATATTTCTAAAATCATTGGCCAGTTTTTCTTCTACTTCTCTAATTTGGTTTTTAAAATTCTTCTTGAGCTCTTCCAAGAATCCTCTTTGGACTTGAGACCAGTTCATATTCCCTTCTGAAGTTTCAGATGGGAATACAGTCTCGATGCTGACCTCTTTGGTATTTGTGTTTTGGTACTTGTCCCCATAGATTCTATGGTCTTTTCTGGTTTGCTTCTTGCTCATGATGATCACCCTTTTCATGGCTTTTAAAATGAATCTCTGTTTCTGGGGCATAGCAGGCTCTATCCCACAGTTCTTGTGCTTAGAACTTGAGGCATGGTGTGTTGTGGTCTCTGGTTCTTTAAGCTAGAAGCTAAAACACTGCATCTTACCTTGTGCTGAGCTAGTTGGTGTGCCAAAGCAGAGGTCAGGTGAAGTCTTTCTGAGTTTCCCCAGAGTTATCCTCGATCTAGCTGTGTTAAATATGGGGGAGGAGTGATCTGGCCACAGGAGGTCTCCTCTGCTGAGCTTGAGCATAGACAAGCTCAGTGCTTGGTTAGCCCCATATGCACTAGTGTCTTCCTGACTCCCCCAGGATGCTGAGACATGCCTGGGGTCCTGGTGTTGGTGATTGAGGGCTCCATCCCCTGGGGCTTAGGATCTCCTCCCGGTTTGCTGAGGTCAGGCTGTCTGGAGCAGCCCTGGTCTTGCACTGGTCCTTATTAGCCACCACAAGAGGGACCCACCCCCCCGCTTTGTGATTTCCCCAGCCTCATGGGCCAAAAGATGGTTTACCCCTTTGGCTGATCCTGCTGTTCCAGGATTTTTCCTGAGGAAATATTCTCTGGGTTTTTCAAGGTCAAGAAGTGGGTGAGGGGATAGCATTTACAGATCACTCCATCATATTGGTTCCTGGAAGTTCAAGTAGGTGACTTACAGATATTTAATCTATAGACTGATAGTCTCTGAAGAGGTTGCTGCATTTACGTGGGGTTCTGTGGTTCTTTCTTACTCTTACTTCAGTTCCATTGAACTCCCTTCCTGAGCTGGTACTTCAGACTACCCAGGGCTTCCTACTTGGCTTTGTTATGGCATAGCCCACGCTGGTACATCCTGTGCACTGTGTGTTCCTCCAGCCTGTTTAACAGATCCTTCCCATCAACATTCCAGTCTGTCCTGTGTTGTAAATCTACCACATTCTGTCTCCTTTGGTATTCTGCCACTCTGAGGTATCTGAAGGAATTTGTCTTAGAGCTTAGGTTAGTAGGAGCTCTCACTCTGCCATCTTGGCTCTACTCCCTCTACTTTCTTTTCTTTCATAAATTATCCACAAAGCCACACCCAGTATTCTGGGGGCCTCTGTTGACATTACATGGATAGCAATAGATCACAGGGGTTGCCTATTAGTTATCCCTTGTCATCATTACATAATTAACCCACCTTCTTTTTAGGTCATACCTCACTTTGAGATTGTTTTATGCTATTTTTGTTTTGCAATTCTGTATTGGTAATGTCAGGGTGTGACAATGCAAGTCACTTAATAATGCTTCAGGACCTTAGGCTACTCTCAAAGGCTATAAATTGCTGAACAAGTACTAGTCTGCATTAGTAGAGGGAATTTTCTCTGGGGAGTTGTCTATACTAGTGAAGTCATAAGTTTGGTCCAAAAGAAATGCTCTATAGACTATTCACACCCACCAAGAATCTCTGTTGCTCTTTGGGTAGCTCACAATTTTAGTTCTTTGGAGACTGTGGTATTATCAATCAATAAACATTTATTCTTATGCTATGTTCTGTGCTCTATGCTAAGTGCTAAGAATATAAAAAGAAGCAAAAGACAGTCCCTGTTCTCAATGAGCTTATCATCTAATGGAAGAGACAACATGTGAACAAATATATATAAGAAAGTTTTATACAGGATAAATTAAAAAAAAATTAACAAAGGGAAGGCACTAGAATTAAGAATGATTGGATGCAATAGAATGGAAAAGGCTCCTTGTAAAATATAGTGTTCTGTAATTGCTAACCATATGGCATGATTAATTTAATATTGGTATTAAAATATGTTGTGTGTGTGTGTGTGTGTGTGCATGTATGTCTGTTTGCTTCAGGGAGAAGCTTGACACTATTAAAAGTATATTCATTTTTTTCTAATGTGTTCCAGCCTGCTGTCTTTGTGCTCTTAAATTTTGGGATCAATTAACAGTCCATCTGTAATGTCTGTCCAAGACATACATGCTGATAGTTTAGATCTATGCACTTCTCATTCCACATCATTTTATTGAAATAAATTTTTATTGGTAAATTTGTTTACTTCACCAGAATTTCTCCCAGTATCCCCTTTGATACTCTTCCCAGAGAATTATAATATTTTTACTTTTTTACATTTAGTTTTTATTTTTCTCAATTATATGTAAGAAAAATTTTTAACATTCATTTTTAAAAGCTAAGTTCCAAATTTTCTCCCTCCCATCCTCTTTAAGAAGGTAAGCAATTTTATATAGATTAAACATGTACAATCAGGCAGAACATTTCTCTATTTGCATGTTGCAAAAGAAAATGCAGACCAAAAATCAAAATCAAACCAAACCCAAGAATAATAAAGAAAATAAAAAGCACATACCTCAATCTGCATTCAGACTCTGTCAGTTGTTTCTGTGGAGGTAGATAGAAGTTTTCATCTTAAGTCTTTCAGAACTATCTTAAATTATTGTGTTGCTGAGAACAGTTGTTTAGTTTGATTAGAACTATAACATTTTTAAAAGAAAAAAAAGAAGAGAAAACCCATCAAAGCTAATCAATATATTGAAAAAATCTGAAAATATAGGCAATATATGATCTCCCATAGACCTCCCATCTCTAAAAAGGAGCAGAGTTGAGGAGTCTTCTCAATTCTCTTCTTTGGAACCATTCTTCTTTGTAATTTTTCAACATCCACTTTTGATGGTTTTGTAATTAATCTTTTCATTTGTGTTTTTGTAGTCATTGTGTATATTATTATAAGGTTTTTTTGGGGGAAGGGCTTTGTTTACGCTGCTCTGCATCAGAGCATATAAATCTTTCCATGCTTCTCTGTATTCATTTATTCATCACAGTAGCCATTCCTTATAGCATAATAATATTCCATTATATTCACATGCCAAAATTTGTTTAGCTATTCCTAAGTTAATGAGCATCTACTTTGTTTTCAATTCCTTACTACCACAAAAAAAGGCTGCTATAAATATTTTGGCATAAATGGAGACTTTTTTCTTATCAGAGACCTCCTTGGAGTCTCTGGGTCAAAAAAATCTCCAGGTCAAAGGGTATAGACATCTTAGTAATTTTATTTGCATAATTCTAAATTAATTTTCAAAATTATTGTACTGATCACAACTGTCAGTAATTCACTAATGTAGTTATCTTCCCTCAAACTCTCCAACAATGACTATTTCTATCCTTTTTCATCTTTACTAATTTGCAGAGTATGAAGTGAAACCTTAGGGTTATTTTGATTTATAATTTCTCTTATTACTAGTGATGTAAAGCATTTTTATATGTAGGTTAATAGCTTGCAACTCTACTTTTGAGAATTTTGATCCTCTCTATTTTGCAACTTATCTATTGGGGAATGCACTTTGATCATACCTGCATACCCACATACATATGCATATATAGATATACATATACAGATTTGTTGTCTATACATCTTGAATACCAAATTCTTATCTGAGAAATTATTAGAATTGTTTTCTTATTTCACTACTTTCCTTATCTGAAACACAATTGTGTTGTCTGTATAGAAGTTCTCCAAAATGATCCATTTTTTCTTTTGTAATTGTTTCTATCTTCTGTTTGATTAAGAGTATATCTCCTACCAATAGATGTGAGAAGTATATGATCTATTTCTCTTCCATTCACTGTTTCAGGTTATCTTTAACATTAAGGTTAAATATCCATTTTAAATTTATTGTGGAACATGGTGTAAAATGTTGGTCTAAATCTAATTTCTACCAGCTCACTTTTCAGTTTTTCCTGTAGTTTTATATATATATCAGATAGTGAGTTTTTCCTAACTAAATTATGTTTTCAGGTTTATTGAACATTGAGTTATTAAGTTCTGTTGTTTCTTATTCTCCCTTGTCTAGTCTATTCAATTGATCTATTCTTTAAAAAAACCCCAACTAATATCAAATGTTTTGATGATTGCTGCTTCATAATATAGAGTCTGGCCATGTTATTCTCCCTTCATCCTTATCTATTTTCATCATTTCCCTTGATATTCTTCAAATGGATTTTTCTAGTATTTTATCAGTTAATAAGGTCTCCCTTTGATTGATTGAATAGTATAGCATTAAACAGTAAATTAATTTGGGCAGTATTATTACATTGGAGAAACCCAACCATGAGTATTAAATATTCTTACACCTATTTAAGTTGTCCTTTATGTCTTTAAGGGGCACTTTGTAATCAGATCTATAAAAGTATTTTTTTCTATGAGAAGATTGGTCGTCAAGTTTTTTATGCATTTAAAGTTATGTTATTCGTAATTTCTTTTCTCTTATTGACTTGAATTTTGTTATTATTCCATAGAAATGCTTTTGATTTTTGTGGATTTATTTTGTAGTCTGCAACTTTGCTGAAACTGTTATCTCAGTATCTTTGCTGATTACATAAACTTTTCTAACTATTATGTACTCAAAAAATAGAGTTAGTTTTATCTCTTTCTTGTCTCTCTTTACATCTCGTTTCTTTTTCTTGTCTTCCTTCTATCTAACTAGGCAGCAAATTGGTAGAACTTTTAAACCCATTTCAAATGACAGTGGAGAGATGGACATCTTTGTATTACTTCTATATTTATTGGAAAAATTTCTAGAGTATCCCCATTGCAAATGATGCCTGATTTTGTTTCTTAAAATAGATATTTTTTATGATATTAAAAAGGCCTTTTTCTGCCCATACTTTGTATGTTGTTGTTTTTAGCAGAAATGAGTATTGTACTTTGTCAAAAGCTTTTTCTGCATCTACTGAGTCAATCATGTGGTTTCTGAGGTTTTTGATATGATTAATTAAGTTGATTGTTTTCCGAATGTTAAATCATCCTTGAATCCTTATATCCTTGCTACAAATCTTACTAGTCACTAATGATTAATTTCTTGGATGAATTGCTGTAGTGTCTTTCATAGGATCTTATTTAAAATTTTGAACCAATATTCCTCAATGATATTGGGCTATAGTTCTTTTTTGCTTTTTATTCTTCCTTGGCTTAGATATTAGGACTATATATTTTTCAAAAAAGGAGCTGGATAGAATCCTTTCTTTTTCAGTTTCAGAGAATAATTTGTGTAATAGTACTCCCAACTATTCTTTAAGTTTGCTAGAATTCTCTTGTGATTGGGACTAGGAAGTTTTTCTTTGTAAACGCCTTCATTTTTTTCTTCAAATTTATTAATTTATTTGTTTTCAGTTTTCAACAATGACTTCCATAAGTTCCAGATTTTCTCTCCCTCATTCCTCCCTCTTTCTCCAAGCTGGCATGCAATCTTCTATGGGTTCTACACATGCATTCCTATTAAACACATTTTCACATTAATCATGTTGTGTAGAAGAATTAAAACAAATGGGAGAAACCATGAGAAAAACAAAACATAACAAAGAAGAAAATAGTCTGCTTCATTCTGTATTCTGACTCCATAGTTCTTTCTTTGGATGGATAGTCTTTTGCATCATGAGTCCTTTGGAAATGTTTTAAGTCCTTGCATTCCTGAGAACATCTAAGTCTATCAAAAACAGTCCTCACACACTATGGGTGTTACTGTATACAATGTTCTTCTGGCTCTACTCACTTCACTCAGCATCAGTTCATATAAATCTTTCCAGGTTTTTCTGAAGCCCATCTGTTCATTTCTTATAGCGCAATAATATTCCATTACATTCACATACCACAACTTATTAAGCCATTCCCTGATTGATGGTCATCCTCTCAATTTTCAATTCTTTGCCATTACAAAAAGAGCTGCTATATTTTTGTACATGTTTGTCCTTTTCCCACTTTTGTGATCTCTTTGGGATATAGCCCTAGAAGTGGTGTTGCTGGGTCAAATGGTATACACATTTTTATAACCCTTTGGGCATAGTTCCAAATTACTCTCCAGAATGGTTGGATCAGTTCACAGTTCAACCAACAATAAATTAGGATTCCAACTCTCCCATTTCTCCAACATTTATCATTTTCATGTTTTGTTATGTTAGTCAATCTGATAGGTATGACTCAATTCTCTATGTATTTTAGAAATGAGGCCTTTATCACAGACACTAGTTGCAAAAATTCTTTCCCAGTTTTCTGCTTCCCTCCTAATGCCAATGCATTGGCTTTGTTAGTGCAAAAACTTTTCAATTTAATGTAATCAAAATTATCCATTTTGCATTACATAATGTTCCCTATCACTTGTTTGGTCATAAATTCCTTTATTGTCCATAAATCTGACAAATAAGCTGTTCATTGCTCTCCTCATTTGTGTATAGTATCAGTCTTTATACCTATATCATGTATCCATTTGGACTTTATTCTGGTATACAGTGTCAGGCATTGATCTATGCCCAGTTTTTGCCACACTGTTTTCCAGTTTTCCCAGCAATTTTTGTCAGTCAGTGAGTTCTCATCCCACAAGAAGGGAGCCTTGGATTTATCAAATTGTAGATATATTGCTATAGTCATTGACTTCTGTGTCTTGTGTACCTAACCTATTCTACTGATCTACCCCTGAAAACTCCTTTAGACATCATTCCATTTCTTTTTTGAGATTATATTAATTAAGAACTCTATTTGGGAGTCTTTTAGTTTGGGTATTTTATGTTGTTGAAGTTATTCCTCTGTTTCTTTGTATTCTCTGTTCTGTTTATGATACAAATCTGCATAGGAGATTAAGTATACTTAGGAAATTCTGATATTTTTTGTAGTTCTGGTTTTATTGCGATTCTACCTTGTTTATTTACTGTATTGTTGACTTGATTTTCCAGCCTTTTCCTTTTAATCAGATTGGTTATAAGTTTATTATTTTTTTTAGTCTTTTAAAAGAACTAACTTTTAGTTTTTTTCTTATCATTTGGTTTCTAGTTTATCAATTTCTCTTCTGATTTTCCATATCTACTCCTTTGTGCTTATTTTATTGTAGACTTGTTTATTTGTTGGCTTTCTATTTTTTTTAAAAGTATATATAGTTTATTAGTCATTTCCTTTTCTATTTAGTTAATACATGTTTTTAGGGATATAATTTTTCTCTTGAGGACCGCTTTAGTTACATCCCAGAAATTCTGACATGTTTAATTGTTATTAAGAGGAATGAGAAGAAGAAGCACCTGTTATGTGCTAGGCACTATGCTAAACACATTGAAAATATTATTGCATTCAATCTTCACAACAGTTCTAGGAAGTAGATTCTATTATTACCCATTTTTAACAGTTGTGGAAACTGAGGCAGACAGAATTTAAATAACTTGCCCAGGACTGCATAGATAGTGAATGTTGGAGACTGGATTTAAATTCTGCCACATAGGTGCAGTGGGTAAATAGAGTGTTGGATCAAGAGTCAGGAAGACCTAAAATCTGGCCTCAGGCACCTACTTGCTGTGTGACCCTGAGCAAATCATTTAACTTCTATCTGCTTACCTCAGTTTCCTCAGCTGTAAAATGGGGATCATAACAGAACTTATCTTATAAGGAGGTTGTATCAAATGAGTTAAATTTGTAAAGGGCTTAGCAAATAGTCCAACACATAGTGTGTGTTTGTCCATCATTACCAAGGAAGACCATGCTATCAGAGAGATAATGACATGACTTGCACGTGACTTTGTTTGGAGTGAGGGAGGGCTGTGTAGGTCACCAGCCTCACTTTTCCTCCAGACTCAGTGACCAGATATTCATCAGGATGTCTGGAGATGACCCAGGATGAGGCTATTGGGGTTAAGTGACTTGCCCAAGGTCACACAACTAGTGAGTGTTAAATGTCTGAGGTAAGATTTGAACTCAGGTCCTCTTGACTCCTACATTGGTGCTCTATCCACTGTACCACTTAGCTGCCCCTCCAACACATAGTAGGTGCTTAATAAATACTGATTTCCTTCTTTCCTATCATTTTCTTTCTCATAATTATTAATTCGTACAATATCTTAATTGTATATGGTTGTTCTCTCACCCAAAGATGCCATTTGAGTCTTTGTCTTTTATTTCTGTTCCAGGAACTGATCAATATTTTTACTGCATTATGGTCTGGAAAATATGAGTTTACAATTTCTTCCTTTTTATATCTATTTGCAATATGTCAATGTCCTAATACAAGGTCAGTTTTTGGAAGAGTTAAATGTGATTTTGAGAAATAGTTTTCTTCCTTATCAATTCCATTTGGAAGACATCATAACTCTTTTAGCTCTAGTTTCTCCAGCAATTTGTTAAATTTTATATTTTTTTTTCTGTGTATCTTTCTGTTAGATTTGTCCAAAATGGAGAGACTTTAAAATCTCCTGCTGTTATTGCTTTACTTACTATGTCTTCTTATAATTCAGTTAATTTTTCCCTTACGAATTTAGATGCTGAGGCATTGGGAGCATATATGTTTAATAAAGGTATTGGTTTGTCTGTAGTTCCTTTCACCATAAAGTAGCTTTCTTTTTTTCTTTTTCTTTCTTTCCTTCCTTCTTTCTTTCTTTCTTTTTTTACCACTTTTTAAATTGTGAATTTTTGTTTCAGCCAATAGATTGCAACTCCTATTTTTTTATTCACCTGATACATAATAAATTTTGTTCTAGTCCCTTGTTTTTATTTGTTGTATGTTTCCCTTTTAGATATGTTTGTTTTATTTTAAGCAACAGATTATGGATTTTTGATTTCTTATCTAATCTATCACTTAAGCTATTTAAATTTATAAGTTGGTTTCTATTTTCCTCCATTTGTGTTACATTTCCTTCATCTAAAGTGGTTCACCTTTGGATGCCATATTTCTCCACTTACCAAGGAAACTATATGTGATAACAGGGATGGTATTTAGACTCCTTCGATCTTCATGCAGTGGCAATTGATTTACATAAGTAAATTTTCTTGGGAAATGATAGCTTGATGTTCTTTTATTCATTTTCAATTTGTCAGTGCCAATAGGTTATTTAAATAACTCAGGTTGGAGATATTTTCATTACGAGACATATCTTAGTTTTTTTCCTTCTCATTATTTTGATCTTTGTACTAACAAGTCCATTGACTGTATACAGAGCATTGATCAGACAACAACTGTCATGTTAGTAATGTTATTTCCTGCCTAAGGCATAGTCAATTTTATTTTTGCATAGATGTTATGTATCGTTTGCCACATTCTCTGTGACATACCATGTAGTGCCATGCATAACAAACTGACCTTATAGTTAGGAAAACCTGGGTTCAAGTCTTGCTTATGACTCATACTGGTTGTGTAACTCTGGTCAAATCACACAACTTTTCAATGTTCTAGGCAATTCACTAAGATAAATTATTTGTAGAAAAGGTGCCAAAATGCAGTGGTACAGGTAATTTCTTCACCCAAGAGTTCCCATTCCCTGTCTTTACCCTCCCATATGTCTATCTTTGTATTGGAATCACTGAGAATCAAGGTATATACTATTTAAATTTTGAGGATCTTAAATGTTGGTGCATAAATTCCAATTGTTTTCATAGTATTAACAAGGCAAAATGAATTATATATTTCTTGATTTATTGGAATGCAACATGAAACAAAATCTCCTGACTACTGTCCAACGAGAACTTGAAAGTCATTCTTTCATTAAACTTCTACTTCCTTATGTTTTCTGTTTTCATTTATAGTGCAAAAGTCAAAATCAGTTAGGTCTAGTTCCTCTGGATGTGGGTCAAATCGGTCATTGGATGAGGCTTTCACATTTAGAGCACTAGAAGGAAATAACTGTTGCCAGTCTACAAACTAATCTTTATAGCCCTCTACCCCTTTGCCTACTACTCTGCCACCATCACTGCAGAAATAGGAGGGATTTTCATAGAATTGGCAGGCATTTAAAATTTTTGTTTTAGGATAGGTGAGTGCTATAGTCGAGGAATTCAGCCACTAGTGGCATTAACCTGTTGTTGTCATGCTTCTCCTGTTTGAGACTCAGACAACTGACAAAGTCTGGCTTTGGAGTCACATTGAAGCCTTTCCAGCCTATAAGAGCCTGCTAGAACTTGCCCTCTCCAGAACCCCCATTGTAACCTCTATGACATGGCGAGTATTCAGAGGAGGACTTGATCTGGTGTTCTGGCTGAGAGTTTGACCATGAATTAGCTATGTGGCCTTGGGGAAGTCACTTCTTTCTTCTGGGACTCAGTTTCCTCTGCTATAGAATCTAAATGTTGGGCTACATGTCCCTTCTTGATTTTTTTTTATTTTTATCCTTCTAACTCTGACATTTGAAGCTCTAAGTCTAGGATTTGGGATTCTGCTGTAGCTCCATAGTAGAATGGCTCTTTTTTAACATGTTCAAAATCAACCTCTTTATCTTTCCCCTCACACATGTTCTTCTTTTAAATTAACAGATTTGGTCTATGGAAAATAGCATTTCTTCTGTTGGGTGTAAGGTACTGTTCTAGAGATAAAAAATAAAAAGACGTTTCTGCCCTCAAGGACCTTGTAGATTTTCAAGGGTGGGAAAAGAGGAAGTGGAAGCTGAGATACAATATGTATGCTGATCTCTCTCTCTCTCTCTCTCTCTCCATCCAGAGAAGCTAGGTGGAAGAGTCAGGAAGACCTAAGTTCAAATCTGGCCTCAGATTCTTACTAGCTGTCACTTAACAAGTGACTTAACTTGCAAGTCACTTAACTTGCCTCAATTTCCCCATTTGTAAAATGATCTGGAGGATGAAATGGCAAGCCACTCTAGTATTTTTGCTAGGAAAACTCCAAATTGGGTCTCAAAGAAGTGAACATGACTGAAAAACAAATATCTATATCCTTATTTCTATCCATAATATGGTTATTCACATCCATCATGTTTTCCTAAACAGAATGTAAGCTCCTTGAGACCAGGAACTAATACACTTTTGTCTTTGTTTCCTCTGTGCCTAACATAGTACCTGGCACACAGAATGTGCTTAGTAAATTCTTATTTATTGATTGATTGGAATGAGGTCAGCTTCTTAGAGGTAGAGTAACTCATAGTGCTGTGCTATCTATTCTCCTTGTTTACTGTGAAGTATAGAAACAATGATTGGCTCTGGGTGACAGAGCTACATTCCCTGGCTGCTTACCAAACCTTTGCCTCTCCCACCTCTCCAACCAATCTAATCATGAAGAAAATAAAGTTTAATAGTATAAGAAACAGTCATGTTTATTGATTAGAACATGGTATAAAATTACAAGGATCTAGAGACGACCTTGGGCAAGGGCTGCTGGATGGGACATGCAGTGCTAGGCTTTGGGATAGGAGGAAATGCTGCTACAGAGAGCACTAGTGTGTGCTATAGGTCATACCATAGTCCAGTTCGTTCCCTCCATTTCCCTCCCAGGAAAGATGGAGGACTAAGTTGTCATTGTGGTTGATAGGCAGAGAACAGTGTAAATGTCCCTTGTGCTTGGAAACATCAAGGGAATTTGGGTCATGAGAATATGTCATGTTTAATCAACCAGACCCACTCCGAAAGACTGGAAAGGGAATCAATCTGATGCTGGTTTTCTGAATATAGCCCTGGTGTGGCCTTACTGCACAAGTTTTTGTTTTTTAGTTAAAATGAAAGGGCATGTTGATACAGGATGACATTGAAGGATGGGCTGAGTAGCTTCCACCACAGCAGGCAAACAGCAGAGTGGGTTCACCACTCAGTGCTCCTGGCATCATTGGGTGTGGGAGCCTTTGAGCTGGGGGGATGTGGAAGCACACACAGATTACTGTGCACTAGCAATAAAGCTTTGAGCAGAGGGATCTGTCCATGGTGGCAGTGGCCTGAAGAGATTCACATGCTTTGAAATGAAACAAAATCCCATCGTTGTCTCTTGAGAAAGGAGAAAGAATAGGCAGGGTTCTTAGCATTCTGAGACCGAGGCAGGTGGTGGGTGTCCATAGGAATCATCCAATGGTAAATATGCCCAAAGTTCTTCTTTAAAAGCTTTTCTGCTCAGAGTTGGTGTGTAAAATCTGAACTGGGGACTGCTCGGTTTCTTGAGTGGATTTGCTTTTCCTAGTACAATGTCTCTGATGTCCAGATGTCTCACTTACTAACTTATGGTTACATGACATTTTCAAAGAGTTGAAGGGATCTCATGATGTTGTCATCCTGCACATAGAGGGAAGGGGAAGATAAAGAGAGTTAATGAGAAATCACCACATGAGGAACTGTTGACATATCCTTTAGGGGCAGCTCCAAACAGCTTCACATCTTTTCTTTCATTAGCTTCCCAGCTTCCTCTCCTCTGTGAGACAAAAAGGACAAGATTGTCACGTCTATTTTTTATAGAGAAGCTGTGGCTCAGAGTGGGGCAGGGACTGGGCAAATGGAGGAAATGGAAGGGGTGGTGGTAAGAACTGGCAAGACCATGAGGCACTTGGAGATTGCTTTTTGGGGGGAATCTCTAAGACTTCTGTCAAATCAACAGATCCCAAATCCAGTTCACATTCTCAGAAAGAAACCTGCCATGTGCTTACATCAGAACAGAAAGGTAAAGTGGGGTCCAGAAAGTTAATAAATCTTTAAAGAAAGGGGGTATCTATGTTTTAACATGTAATTGGGGGAAATATTATATATGAAATATATATTAAAAAGACAGTCTAGTCTAGCCTTCCGGAGAAAACTAGGCATAGCAAAGCATGCAGTGAGACCTTTAAAACTGATACTTTGAAATTGTTATGGGCTACTGAGTAAGTTTGAAAAGCAATGTGTAGTTTGCATTTCTTCATATCCTCAGTACTTAGCATATGGTAAGCATTTAATAAATGCTTGTTGATTGACTGACTAGTGACTGCACTGACTGGGAACCATACCAACCAATCATTCTTCCTATAAGTGAAGTCTGAGGAAGTTTCTCAGTCTACTCAAAGGAGTATTGCACAGTTATCATCAGTTCACTTTATCTGTAGACATTATGTGGGCTAGTGGTTTGGGCACAAATTTGGCTGTATGTGGAGCATCTTTTTGTTTGTTTTCAGGGGGAAGGTTATTTTTTTCTTTTCATCTGGACTGAGATCCAGTATCTCATAACAAATACAGCACTAATTTGACCTCTCAGACCATTTACATCCCCCATATGCATATTCTACTCATCATGCCACTCTTTGGAAGGACAAACACAGACGGCAGCTTCCCTCTTTTTTTCCTACTGGAGCCCAAAGAATCCCTGACCCTCATCAAACATCACTTATGAAAATTCCCCTCACCTCTTGACAGGATTCAAGAAATTCATCTAAAGTCACGACACCATCTTTGTTCTTGTCCATTTTCTGAAAGATAAAACAGGAAGCAAGTCATAGAACACCACCACGCACATATTTCCTTGCTCCTTATATTTTTTTAAACAGTGTACAAAGAAGTATGGTGTTAGTCTCCCACAGGCAAGACTGCTAAAAAAGGCCTGGATTATAGATCTCAGAGGGTCATTGCACATCTTATAGAAGATGCACTGCGGGAGGAACAAAATTTGGAAGGTGGAGCTCACTACAGAACCATGTTATCCAATGCCAACTAACTCTCTATTGCTGGTTGGGGGCTCCTTGGTCTTCTCTTCCCTCACAGAAGCTGCTCTAGGCCAGATCCTTAAAATGCTCAGCTTTCTTAAAATTCTGTCTCTCAGCCCCCTCTCAGTGGGTGATCTAACGTTTTTTACAGAAAAGATTGGGGCTCTTTCTCTCATACAAACTCATTTTCACCTCAATATATCTCCGTCCTTCCCTTCATTCTCTCATTTTAACCTTTAGTCTCAGAGGAAGTGCTACTTTCTAGTTCTCATCTCTCTCTATGACCTCTGGCCCATAACTATCAATCTAATCCATCAACAATATTTATTGAAAAACTTGTGTGTGCCCTTCTCTCTTTAACCTTTTTAATCTCTTCTCTACTTTATAGGCCTTTTCTCTCTACATTCAAACATGCATAGATCATCTTTATCCTATGACAAAAATCACTTGACTCCATTTCCTTTTTTAGCTATAGTTAAGCTATTTTCTCTTTGATGTAATTGCAAAATTCTGTTGATTTTTTTCTTTTGAAATGTCTCTTGAATTCATCCCTTCTCTGATTCTACTGCTACCCCTCTAGTTCAGACCCTCATCATTTCCCCCACAGATGTATGTAACAGGGTCCTGATGCATAATGGATAAAGTACTGGATATGGAGTCAGGGGACCAATTTGAAATCCTTCCTCAAGTCACTTGATATCTCAGAGCTTTAGTTTCTTCAATTATAGAATGGGAAAACTAATATCTATACTCTCTACCATAGGTAGTAGTTATTCACAAAGTGCTTTGCAGATCAAGTTTTTATTATTATTGAATTGATCAGTCAAAATATATTTGCTAAGAACTTACCATGTGCCAAGCACAGAGCTAAGCACTGGAGACACGAAGACAAAATTGAAACGGTATACCCTCAAAAAGCTTACATTCTAACAGGAGAAAGACAACAAGTATGTATATATACAAGAATATGGAGTATACATTAAAAGTGAACACAAGATAGTTTTTGAAAGGACAGTATTAGCACTTATGTGTATGTATGGGATATAGTGGATATCAAGAAAGCTTCATATTTAATATGAACACACTTGCCAGGCAAATCTCACCATCATTATTAGCCCTTTCTCTCAATTTCAGTATTCTCTATGAACTGTAATCTTATCAGTGGGGGAACGTCTTCCAATGGGTACAACTCATAACCCATCCATGACTTCAAATGCTATGAGATTCCTGCCTACATTCCACCATAAATCTTCTGCTAGGTTCCACTCAGTGTGCTAGGAGTTTTCCTCCAGCTCTTTTGGTGCTACAGCACATGGGGAATGATGGAGCATACAAGCTGTTCATCTGTTATCCCTTGCTTTTGCTACATGGCTAACCTTCTTTCTTGTCTGATTTTACTCTGCTTTGGTGGATTTTGTTTATCTCACTTCTGATGGGTAATTCTTTGTTGACAATATGCTAGAGAAGATTTCTGTCTGAAAAGGGGGGGTCTTCTTTTCAAATGTGGATGGTTTTGCTAGAGAAATAAGGGCAAATGGAGAACCAATGAAAAACTGCAACAGTCTCATAGAGAAAAGGCTATTACCCAAAATAAAGATGGCTAAATTTTTTTTTGTTTCCTAGCATTTAATTTACATGCCATTGAAGCATGGACCTTATAAGTAATAGCTGGGAAACATTGGTTTCCAGAACTGTCTATTAGACAAATGTACATTGCCTAGTTATGTTATAGAATGGATGGCAGAAATATAGATTTTGGTTTATCATCGTGAGATAGAAATGAGTTATCTTATTGAATGCATGACCCTGTTTTAAACTGGTAGAGTAGCTTAAGATTCACAGAAAACTCAGAGGTCAGAAAACTGAAGCTCAAAGTAGAGCTGATCTTAGGAGAAACCTCTAGTAATATCTAAGAAAAAACCTTACCTGTTGCTTGGAAGAACTGAATGGGGAAGGAAGTTTGCAGTATGGAAGAGCTAATTAAAGAAGATTTTATTTATATTGCTCTTACTGTCTAAGAGATGGAAACTCTTGATATCCTAGCCCAGGGACACACCTTGTATAAGATCTATATATCCTGGTGTTACTATTTCTGCTTTTGCTGAAAGACAGACACACTATCTTATCAGTCCAGAAGAGAAACAACATGAGTGGATCAGTCAGCAGAGAAGTATCTCCACCTAGTAGGACTGCTGGGATGCCCAGAGGAGCAATAACTTGGGTGGGGTTACACAGTTCCGACCTTATCATGTGTTTACTGACTGATGTGGTTTACATTTCTCTACTCTCTAACAGGCCAGTACCACATTCTTTCTTGAAAATAAATAGAATGCTAGATTTCAAGTCAGGAGACTAGGGTTTGAATCCTGTCCAAGATACTTACTAGATAGTTTGAACCAATATCTCTTGGTCACCTCTTTATAGCAATTTATTTACAAGCAATAAATGCCCTGAAGGAAAGATGATGGTCTGCTGATGTCTGTTCTTTTATCTGTTGTTTTTTCTTTTCAAAATTTGGTACTGGTTTTGATCATTGCTCTGGTAAGTCAATGATTTCACTGTACACAGACATCTAGGAATAACTTTTCATATTGGGATCCAGTTGTTTATTGTCCATTAAGATAGTTAATTAATTTTTGTGACTTCATACTTGTCATGTCTAGCCCCAAACACTTTCTCGAAGAAAGCATTTATGACATGTATACATAGGGATCTTATACAGTCTACAAACATTTGGCCTCTCTTGTTTCTTGCTCTTGATACATATTTTCTAATGTATTTTTATCATCCTTCCTTCTGCCTACCTTTCTGTTGACATCACTAAGTACTATAATATATATGCTGATTTTAATTTGAAGAGTCCTATTAAGTTCTTCATAAAATTATTCCACCTCTTCATTCTCTGTCATATCTATTAGAATTAAATCTGCATTTATCTTTATAGTTGTCTTTTTTCATATTCTCATCCTGTGTACTTTTCTGTGACATGACCAAATGTCTTATGAAATAAGGTTTCTTATTGTATTTGGATGGAGATAAAGTCAGTTCCTTTATCTGCTTCTCCAAGAGGAACCAGTGAGCGATATCCTTCCATTTGATGACAATTTTCATTGGTCTTCTGATTTTTTTCATGGTGAGAGAGCAGTTAGGTGAGGAAATGGATAGAGTGCCAGGTCTAAAGTAAGGAACACTCATATTCCTGAGTTCAAATCTGGCCTCAGATACTCACTAGCTATGTGCCCTGACCAAATCATTTACTCCTGTTTGCCTCAGTTTCCTCATAAGTAAAATGAGCTGGAGAAGGAAATGGCAAACCATTCCAGTATCTTTGCGAAGAAAACCCCAAATGGAGTCACAAGGAATCAGACACAACTGAAAAAATTATGGTGAGAATGATAACATTCATATGATTAAGTTTCTCCCCTAGTGCATTAATTCTCTCATCATTAAGCAAAGATCTCACATAAATTTCCAACAGTTAAATTAATATTTGAAACTGGACTAAAAATTGTGTTTCTAGCTCCATCTTCTACCTTTTCCACTCTTAAATCACTGTCACTGCAAATGTAGTTGGGAGTTATGCAGGAAAGGGGAAAATTCTTTATTTTTCTTTGTTTCATGGGTTGTCATTATCACAGAATTGTTCACCAAGTGGCCAGCCAACCAGTATTGAGCAATTGCTACTTAGCAAGGCTGATCCTTGGAAAAGAGCTACTATCTGTCACCAGGTCCATGCGTGGAACCTTCCCAGTATGGGTAGAACCTTCCAGAAGCTCTGCAGTGAGCCACACCTGTGAAGTTCACTTAGTGCAGGAGTATGGCAGACTAGGCACTCAATATTTACTTGTCTATTGATTACAATAAGGAGTCATTGGAGACTATCATAGTCTCTGCTTATACTGGGAAAGTAGGCTTACCTGGAAAAACACATCTACATGTTGTCTTGGAGTGTCATCTTTGAGCACAGGATAAGTGTATTTCCCCATCATGTCATAAATGGCTTTGACGATATCAATCATCTCCTGGAACGGGAGCACATAAACATAGAACATGGAAACTGAGATGGTAAATCTGAGCAGGATGCACTGTTCCATCTTGTTTAGTGTGGACTGAGGCTTCCTACTTGTTTTGCCACAAGGAATGGGCAGACAGAAGCATTATCTGCGGGGATCAGTGTTACCTCCTGTTTCGATTGGGGTTGATTGCTGGAAATAGGGCTCCTGATAGGGGAGCCCTGAGAATCTTTCCTTTCCTATTTGCCTCCTAGACTTAATGGAATGGACTGCCATCCCTTTTCTTTGCATAATTTCCCCTGAAGAGGGAAGGGGAATCCCCTTGCATGTCTGGAAAAATATGGAAACCTTGTTCTGCTGTGATAGACTTGAACTGAATGAAATATCAGCTCACTTTGGAGAATATTTTAATATTCTGATTTTTGTTTTGGTTCAGCCATTTTGGAAGATATACAGGTTATATTACTGTCTTGAACTAAGTCTCTAAGTTTTTAGCTAAGAAATAAAAAAATGTTAAGGAGGGCCAAAGTTACAGAATTTGGAGACTAGTAGACATAGACATGGAGAGGGAGAGTCTCACCAGTTTGGTCCCAGGGAAATTGCGGGAACAGTCTGGAAGGGGCTATGTTTAACAGATTGATTGTAGGTATATGAACTTGAGTGCTTTGCTTTTTTTTTTAATAGCACCAGCTAATGGAGTCACCTCTCTTACCATGTACTTTCCTTTGATAACTCTTTAATGACTGATAACACCCAAAAAGGGGCTAAGGTGATCCCTCCATCTCTGTGCCCTGAGGACATATTCTTTCAACAGCCATATATTAATATCCATTTGCAAGATTGAACAATTGAAATGCTATAATGGATTGCATATGTCTTAAGGGAAAAAATTAAGACTGGGAAAAATAAAGACATATTTAATAGTTACAAGTAATAAAAATGATGATGTAGTTCAAGTCTAGAGTTTGTGAAGAAAAATACTTCCAAATAAAAATGCAAACTTTTTTGAATGTGGAAAATTTTCTTTTTTTTCTTTCTTTACTGAATTGTGACTTTTCAAGATGTGTCCATGTCTTCCTACTGCTGAACTCTGACTTCCATTGATAGTCAATCATGGGTACTATCATGACAAAGTCAAGTTGGTTTCTTCTCTCCCTTCCCTTATTCAGTATCCTTATTTCTCTCTCAGTGCCACACTCTTCTCTGCCCTCCAATTTCCTCCCCCAACTCCACTGACATTTACTTTCTCCTCTTCTAGCTAGATGGTGCAGTAGATAGAGTGCTGGGCCTAGAGTCAAGAAGACTTCTCTTCCTGAGATCACATCTGGCCTCAGACACTAGCAATGTGACCCTGAACAAGGCACTTAACCTTGTTTGCCTCAGTTTCTTCATCTGTAAAATGAGCTGGGGAAGGAAATAGCAAAACCACTCCAGTATCTTTACCAAGAAAACTCCAAATGGAGTGAGACATGACTGAGCAACAACTACCATTTCCCTTTTGCTGTAGGAAGGCAAGTTAATTAGTTGAATTCCCTGTAAATTATCATCCATTTGGCATGTTATTCCTCCCAAAGGTATTTGCATATTAGCAGCCATACTCTTAGAAACACAAGACTTGAATGCAAAGAAACAAATCTCTAATGATGTAATTTTAGATATTGGGGGTAGGTGAAAGAAAGAAGATATTTTGAGTTAGGGTTATTTTCCTTGTACCCCTAAAATGATTTAATCCACTACTTTCTTCATCTACATTAGGCTACCTCTCTTACAGTTTTTTGACATTCATATCATACACTGAACTACTTACTCATTCTCTATGTTTACCTGGTACCTTCCCTAATCCAAACCCCAGATGTGGTAGCCTTCTCTTTGGATGCTAACAACCCCAAGTCTTGTTAGAAGTAGGTGGGGTGGGATGAAAGATTTGCTTTATGTGGGCTGACCAAGTAGGGGCTCCATAAATCTTTGATTAGATGACTGCTTGGTTACTGTCACAGGTAATGTGGATAGTACTTACCCACCCAAGCTATCCTTTTTTAAGTATACTCAATTGTGTCAATATCTCAATTACATAAAGTATTTTAAAGTTCAAATGGCAAAACTTCTCAAACCAAATGAGACCTTGATCTAATGTTTGGTAAAGAAATTTGGGGCATTTAGTATTTTGGGGTTCATTTTGAGATTAAGCTTATAAATATTGTCTATTACGGCATTTGACTCATGATTTAGTTTGAGTTCCTACTTTTAAGGAGGAAGGCATGCACATAGGAATGGGAATTTAATTCTGAGTCTGCCCCTCAGTAGCTATGTGACCTTGAGTAAAACATTTAATTTCTCTAAAGCTGTTTCTCCTAAAATATCAAAAATAATATCTGTCTCACATATCCTGCAGACTTCTTTAAAGGATGCAATAAGATAAGGTATAAGTATTCTGTAAATTGTTAAAGCACTGTTGTTGTTGTTTTAGGTTGGTTGTTTCAGGTGTGTCTGACTCTCCATGACCTAATCTGGGGTTTTCTTGGCAAAGATATTGGAGTGGTTTGCTATTTCCTTCTCCAGTTCATTTTACAGATCAGAAAACTGAGGCAAACAGAGTTAAGTGACTTGGCCAGACTCACACAGCAAATAAGTATTTGAGGCCAAGTTGAACTGAGGAAGATGAGTCTTCCTGACTCCAAGCCTGACACTATTCATTAAGCCACCTAGCTACCCTTAAATTACTATACACTTTAGAATGACACAACATGTAGGTTTCATTTCTCATGATTCTACAGGAGCACAACTCTGGCTTTCTCCAGCTGCATCTCTGGACACAGACACAGCCCAATTTAGCTTAGGACCCCATGTGTACCAAGATGGTAGAAATTCAGAGGTTCTGATTATATGCTGGTCCATGGAAATAAGACTCTCCATTTGCCCATTTTAAAGGATTATGTTTAAAACTAAAAGTTTCTGAAGTAGAAATAATGGTAACCTTGAAGGAAAGCAACCATTCCATCACAGAGGAGAAGATTAAAGTTGTGCAGTTTGTCAAAAGCCCTAGATTTGGAGAAGAGAAAATGTGGAAGTGTTTTGAGAAAGAATAAATAATCTGGTAGGCAAATATACTGAAGGGGCAATCAGCCCAAGAAGGATGGAAAGTTCTGCAATTCTGGCAAAATAAGTGGAGATTATTTTAAGTGTGATGGAAGGTGGGATGCTGCTTGTACAGACCAGGAAGATGCAGAGGGACTTCATCAACAAAATCAGGGTTTAAAAAGTCAGGTATAGAAAGTGGAAGGAAGAGTTAGTTATTGAGGAGAATAGAAAAGAGTTTGGTCCCAGGAGAATTGTGTCAAGAGCATTCAAGCTCAGGGTAAAATGAGGCTGGTGGGGGATGAATTCTAAGAATGACAAAGCTATTATTCCAGGTAGATAGAATCATGACAATGGACTATGATGAGAAGGCTGAACTAGTCAACTCTTATTATGTCTCTGTTTCCTTTCTAGGGAGAATGATATTTGGAAGGAATGGAAAAAAATAATATTTAACAGGGGCACTAGAACCCAAGATAAGAGACAGTCCACATGTAGTTGTCTTCAGTGAAATTGACAGAACAGACTACAACCTAAGGTTCTAAAATAATTGGAAAATATGGTTGCTAAGACATTACCAATGATTTGTAAAAGAAAGCTCTTGGAGAATAGAGGAAGTGTTGCAGGCTTGGACAAGAGCAAATATTGTCCCAATTTTCAAAAAGAAAAAAAGTAAAAGGATAAATTTTGCACACTATAGACTAAAAAGCTTAACTTGTATTATTGGTAAAATCCTAGAATTCATTATTAGAGAAGTGGGCACATAGTAGGCATATAGAAAAAGAAATAGTGATCACTAAAAGTCAGTCAACTAACATTTATTAAGCGTTTACTATGTGTCAAACACTATGCTTAGTACTAGGGGAAAAGAAGGCAATAGACTGTGTCTGCCTTCAAGGAGCTCACAATCTAATGTCTAAAAGCCAGCATGGTTTCATAAAGAAGTCACACCAGACTAATCTGATTTTTTCCCACAGGGTAATTAAACTGGTAGATGGGGTGAATACCATCAATAGAGATTTCTGTAAAGCGTTTTTTACAAAGTCTCTCATGTTATAATCATGGATGAGATACAAGATATTGACTAGATGACAGTAAAATTAGATGGATTTGAATCTGATTGAATAAGCAGACCTAAAGAGTAGTTATTAATGAGTTGACATTATCTTGGATAAAGATCTTCAGTGGAATGCCCTGTACCATTCAACATTTTATTAGCAATATATTAAAGGCATAGGTGATTTGCCTGCCAAATGTTCCAATTGCACAAAGTCTGGAACAATAGTTAACCTCCTGGATGACAGAATTCCATTTGGAGATTTCAACAGGTTAGACCAATGGGCCAAAGTGAATAAAATGAAATATAAAAAGTGAAAATATACAAGTGAAAAGTTCAATACTTGGGTTGAAAAAAGAATTATTTTCTCACAGATAGCATGGCTAGACAACAGTCTGTGCAAAATGTCTCTAGTCTGAAGCCAATATAAGTCAGTCTCTCGTGGTAGCCAAAAAATCCAGTGTAACTCTTGATAGACATGTGATGTTCAGAAGGAGGGAATGTTAAGGGATCATAGAGCTAAAGCTACAAGGTACCTCAGAAGTCATCCAGTCTAATTTTTTCATTTTATATATGGGGAAAGTGTAGACCTGGGAGGTTGTAACTTGCTCAGTATCACATAGGTAGCAAGTGTCAGGCAAGATCTGAACCCTAGTCTTCTGACTCCAGACCCAGTGCTCTGTCTATAGTAATATATCTATTATTTTCTCTCTGGGACAGGTCACTTCTAGAGAATTGCATTTGGTTCTAGGCACCACGTTTTAGGAAAGACTAAATGGAATTGGTCCAGGAGAAGACTGGGATCTTGAAAAGACTGGTCAAAGGACCAGGGAATGTGTAGTTTGGAGAAGAGAGGACAGAGAGGATATGATTGCTGTCTTCAAGTATTTCAATGCATTGCTTTATCTCCTTGAACCCAAAGGCAAAAACAGACACAATGTGTGATGCAGTTGATAAGACTATTGAGTCTGGAGTAAGGAAGATCTGGCCTCAGATGCTTACTAGCTGTGTGACCTTAGGCAAGTCACTTAATCTCTGTCTCAGTTTCCTTAACTGTAAAATAATAACACTACCTACCTCATTGATATGAGAATTAAATGAGATAATTTTTGTAAGGCATTTAGTACAGTGTCTGGCACATAGTAGGCATTGTATAAATGCTAGTTACTACTCTTATTAGTTTTCCATTAGGAGGAAAATGTAGTTTTGATGTAGATAGGAAAAGCTTTCTAATAATTAGAGTTATATGAAAGTGGAAAGGAAAGTCTTGATCAGAAGTGAGTTCTTCCTCATGGAAAATCTACTTGTAGAAGTTGTAGGAGTTGTAGGACCCCTTAGGGATCTTGTACAACTGATTCTTGGTCAGGTGGAGATCTCTTGAGTTCTATCTTCTTATTCTCCAGGCAAAACATCCCCAGTTCTTCTACCTGATTCTCAAATTGCACACTTCTCAATTCTCTTACATCCTTCCCATGGTATGTATGCCTTTACCAACATGGAGCAGTAGAAAGAGCCTTGGATTTGGAGTCAGAGGCCTTGGGTTCAAATCCTGGCTCTCCTATGGGACTTTAGGCTTAAAACCATTTGCTGGGTCTCAGTTTCCTCATGTGTAAAGTGAGAAAGATTAGATTAAATGACTTTTCAAGTCTGCTGGTAACAATGATTCTTATTTAGCAAATCTATTTAAAATCAATAATGTAGTTTCTTGTATAAATAATTAGAGCTAGAAGGACCTTCAAGGCCATCCAATTAAAATTTCTCATTTTACAGATGAGGAAACTGAAGTCCAAAGAGGGAAAATTACTTGTCCATGGTCACCCAAACAATATGTAGCAAAGGTACTTGTAGGATCTTGATTGGGGAAAAGCCATAAAATGTAGTAAGAAGTGAAGAGCCACAAAAACTTAAACTTCTGTGAAAGGTGAAAGCCTGAACATGGTGACCTGTTAACAATCATAACTTAGATACTGAGTCATTTTATTTTTTTAGACACTGAGTCATAACTTAAGATACTGTAACCTATGAAAGCTATAACAAGAATGTTGTGACACATATGTGAACCATACATGATCAACGTACTATGTTTGGGCATAACATTCACTTAACTACCAAGCTCATTACTAAGTAGAAAACCAAAAATATTCACCAGTCAGTGTACTCCCTAGCTCTTCCTTCCTTTGTCTGTTTTCTGTAAGTACCACAGGATTTTCAGGGTTCTCAGCAGGGATCCACTGAACTATCTGGCCACTGACCCAGATCTAATTGCCCTTGTTTTGTAAGTGTTTAAAATGATTGATTAAACTACTATCTATAATCAATATGGAGATATTTGGCCTTTTCCTTTAGTACTGAAAGAATACCCCACTGTTATGGGGGAGGTACAGGGTTCCCCACCTAGGGGAATTCTGAACCTTACAGTACATTGGAACATAAATCTCAACCTAGGCTTACCCCAGGCATCACTCTCAGAGATAAGGATGTCCAGTTTTCATTCTTGGTGGGACATCTCATTCAGCTCTTCATTAAGAGACTTCTTGTTCATTTTGTCTTTTGATGAAAGATGCAGAGAAAGGAGGATTTCTTCCCATTTTGCAGGAATACAATATATAATATTCATTGGAAAGGCCAGGACTGGGATCCGCTCAAATGGAGCCCTAGTCCAATGTATTTTTCTTGGATTTACCCTGACTTTTGATAGAACATTATCTCTCATGGAACCGATAAGGCCACTGGGTCTAGAAATGTGTTTCAGTGCTATAGAGAGAGAATTCAGCCTCCGACAGGAAGACAGAGCTTCTAATCTCTTTGACTTTTTTTTCCAGTTGAGCTTTGGCGTATTAAACCATATTTCTAATCATTTTGATTTGGAAATGAATCTCTGACAATGGAATTTTCCCTCTGTTTGTGTCTGTTATCTCACTTTCTTCCTGGGCTTGACAATTCCACTATTGTGAGCAAAGTCCCTCTTTGTTGGACTAATCTTTGTTGGGTGAGCAGGGAAAGAGAGAGATGGAAAGATACAGCGGAGAGAAAGGGAAGTGCTTCTGCCTGAGCATTCATGAATAATGGCTTTATTTTCCTTTGTCATGAATAGTAGCAGAAAGGCACCAGGCCCTTCGGCAGCTGACTTAATAACAGCATAATTATGCAGCATTTTAAGTATTCTCGGGCAGAATTTAAAGTAGGATATTGTGATTTCTTTCCTAGAGACTATCTAACATGAGCAGGATTATGCTCCATAGAAAACCACAGCAAATCCTTTCATATCCTTTCTGGGCCTGGTCTGTTGCCCAACCCTTAAGTAGGGGCCAAAAAAAGCTCCTAAAAGGCCCAGAGACTGATTTCCTTCTTGACCTTAGTGTAAGCTGAAGACAGGTCATTACATTTATCTATAGGGTAATGGAAAAGGACCTTAGACTTCACGTCAGGAGCCAGGCTGATGTCCCCTTTCTGTCACTTGGTTAACGAACTTAGATAAGTAATTCCACCTTCCCGTGAATTTTAGTTTCCTTATCTATAAAATGAGATAACTGATTAAAATCTAAAAAGTCCATAGGGGCATAGATCTAGAGGAAGAAACTACAGAAGTCATCTAATTCAAGTCCCTCATTTTAGAGATGAATTTGAGACCCAGATGGGTGAAGATACCAGTTATCTAAGGTAGTTAAGTGGTAGCTGGGCCAGCTAGGTGGCACCATATTGTACAGGGAGTTGGACCTGGACTCATCCTCAAATGTGACCTCAGACACAGACTAGCTGTGTGACCCTGACCAAGTCATTTAATCCTACTTGCCTCAGTTTCTTCAACTCTAAAATGAGCTGGGAAAGGAAATGGCAAACTACTCCAGTATTTTTAACAAGAAAAACTCCCTCAAAATTTGTGGGTTCACAAAGAGTTGAACAAAACTGAATAACTTGAGTTGGTAGAGCTTAAATCTGAACCCAGATCTTCTGACTCCAAATACAGCACACTTTCCATCCCTCCACATTATCCCCCCAAATACACATAAGGGATTATTTACTATAGCTTTTATTGTCTCCCTTGGCTAGCTTTACAAATAGGTAGAATAAGTGATTGCCTATGAGATGTGGATTTGAGATCATCCAGAAATAAGTTTTCCTTACCCACTAGTTGCTGCCTGAAATACCACCACTAACAACTTCATTTCTTTAGCCCCTATTAAGAACATGGAATCATAGATTTAGAGTGAGGAAAGACCTGAGAGGTCATCTAAGTCCAAACCTCTCATTTTAGAAGTGAGGGGTGTGAATTGCCCTAAGTCACAAAGGTAGCATGTAGCAGAGCTGGTACTTGGATCCAGGTCCTTGGATTTCAAATCCAGGGTTTTTCCCACTACACCCCCACTGTCTCCCAATGCAAATCAACCTGGGAGGACAGCACTTTCAGCTGATTACACTAAGGTATAAATGATCCTATAAGATTCTTGTCTGAGATCAAGTTATTATTATGGGGGAGAAGAAGGGAATGGGATGAATAACTCTTATCAGATTGTTTATGGAGGGGAGGAAAGGAAAGATAGAATTTGGAACTTAAACTTAAAAAAAACTCTAAATGTTAAAAATTGTTTTTACATGTAATTAGGGGGGAGGAATAAATATTTTTTAAAGGGGGTGGGAGTGGGGAGGACTGGGAGATGGGAAGACAAACTTTGCACATTTTTCAAGAACTCACTCTCTTCTCCCCAAAAGGACATCCTTTTTTCTTGTCCATCCTGCTTAGGGCATAACCCTTCATAACCCTAGTTGTTTTATTTTAATTAAGAGTTTATAAATTGTTAATCTTCAGTGCAAGCAAGACCTTCTACCAACGAAGTTCCTGCCCCTGGGTCCCAGCATTCTTACCTCTTTATTTATATAGCCATCTTTATTGATGTCATACAAATTGAATGTCCACCTCAGCTTTTCATGGACGGTTCCTCTCAGCAAAATCGATAGAGCAGTTACAAAATCCTGTTAAGGGGTGGGAGCCACAAGGGACATCACCAGAAAAGCAATACTTGAAACCAGGAAAATACAGTGATCTACATGTTACTGAGCAGACAGTCAGTGTTTGTTGAATGAATGAACTAATGACCAAATGATTCTTGGGTGAAAACTCATTTTTGTGGCAACCCTCGCAACCCTAATTCTAAAATAAATATATTCTATTTATTTTCTTAGTGCATAGTACAATGTTTTGTACATAGTAACAGTTTAAAAAATATTTTTTCATTCATTCATGGATCAGAACGACTCAGTTTACTTCAGTGAGCCCTCACTTTCTGAGTTATAGGAAAGAAATTGGTGCATGCGTCCTCTCTGAGGGGAAGACCTATATATAGTAATAATGAGAACAGATATAATAGCCATTTGCTTTTCCTTTTATATGCCTTACAATTCACAAAGCATATATACCAGTCTCTCAGTTAATCCTTATAATAAAGTTACTCAGGGCAAATATTATGAAATCCATTTTACAGGTTCATAGGATCATAGATCAAAAACTACATGGGAGCTTGGAAGTCATCTAGTCTAATACCCATTTTATAGATGAGAAAACTGAGGCCCAGGGAAGGGAAATGCCAGGACACACAGGTAATGTCAGATAAAAGACTTGAACCCAGGTTTGGTATACAGTCCAGTGGAGCCTCCTATAATGGAGAAAAGAAGATTTGGAGGAGAGTGATTAGATGTGTCCTTGGTCCAGGAAGACATAGATAGAAGAAATAGAAGAAGTAGCAGACGGGCAAATTTAGGCTCGATGAAAGCAAAAACTCTAACAATTGGGACTACACAAAAAAGGTAATTGGCTGTCCTGGGAGATAGTCTATTTCCACTCACCTTTAGGTCTCCAAGTGTAGGCTGGATTTATTAGGGTCATGCTTGGTTGGGTAAGGGCATTGAGGATTCCTGTCAGTTGTAGGATTCTGTGAAACTAAGGCTCAGAGGAACAAAATTATTTACCAAGGATCATATAGCTAGTAAGTGGCAGGGTAGGAGTCAAACTAAGATCTTCTAATTCCTCATCCAATATTCTTTTTATCACCCTAAGTTTCTGGGTCTGGGATAGGAATGGATTTCTTGTGTGTATACCAAAATAGTCGTGATTTTTTTTTTTTGCAAGGCACTCAAGGTTAAAGTGACTTCCTCAGAGTCACACAACTGTTAAGTGATAAGTATCTGAAGTCAGATTTGAATTCAGGTTCTCCTCACTGCAGGACTGATACTCTATCCACTGTGCCACCAAGCACCCCTATCATTGTGATTTCATGGAGCTGTTGTCTGGGGTTAGAGCCGATGGAAAAGAGTTACTACGATGATCCTTTACAAAATTGTTTGTCCTTCATTTCTGGAGCAGTAATGGTATGATGGGGTGATGTCTTGACTTGTATGTGAATTGAATTGCATGTGCAGAGCTGCACAGAGCTGTGAGCCTCACTCTGTCTCTCTGTCTTCCAGAGTCATCCAGAAGGGAGTTTGAGGAAAAGGTGATAGGGTAACCTGAGCATTCACTGTCCTAAAAGTCAAGAGAATTCTATTCTCAGTACTTTCACTAGGAAGCTGTGTTACCTTGGGCAAGTTATTTCACTTTATAGGACCTCAGATTTCTTTTCTATAAAATGAGGAAGACTGGCCTATGCTTAAGTTTCCTTTTAGTAGTAAAATTCTATGATTGTAATTAATAACCATACCTCAAACTTTACAGATCCCGTCTGAGTGGTATCAAAGGCATTGAAGAGATAATGAGCATACATGCTTGCATCTGAAAAACAAGAAAGAGCATCTTTTAGTAGGAGGCTAAGGAAGACATAATACCACAAGAAATTGCTTTGGGAAGGCCCTTTCCCCTCCATTATTAGTCTTTTGCTGTGACTATATCCCCATGTATTTGGCATGGGAAAAGCTAAGGAATCAAGAGGGTTTGGATATGGTACTGTAGAGTAGCATACATACTTGGTACCACAAGATACCATACCTGGAGAGTATCTCTTCTCAATGGGGAGAATAGTTATGTGTGGCATATGATGGTCTTGGGGTAGAATCTCTCTAAAACCTGCAAAATATTACTTCTTTATGTCTCCTTCCACTCAGCTCAACTTACCTCCATGTGGGAAAAACTGGGAGTATATCTGTTTGAATGTTTCTTCATTAACCACCCCACTGGGACACTCCTGTTTGAGAGAAGAGAGAAAAAGTCTCTGTGTGGATCTGAATACTCCCTGAACAGAAGACAGGCTGGGCAGATTGCATGTGATTGGGAGAGAGCTGGTTCTCATTCAACAGGCTGGATTTCATGTCAATCCCTGGGTAGGCAGATGTTGTACTTTATGTTACCAGACTATATTATATTAATCACAATGCATAACAGGGCCGTTGTTGATCCTTATGAGACGGTGGGTAAACAACTAAATATGATTGAGAAACCTGCCTATGATGAAATCACAAAGCCAAAGATATCAAGAAACTGTCAGGTTTTAATGTTGATAAAGCAAGCAGTTTGGAGGCAGCCCAAGGACTGAAGCTGCTCTTCACTAACTGAGGTGCTATTAAGATCAAATGGAAGTAGAATTACAAAGCAGGTGAAGTTTATTTTGATACTTTTCTTTCTCCAACCCCTCCCTATGTACCTCTGACTTCCCCTCCTGAAAAAAAAAACTGTATCACTACCTCCTCCTAGTTACTTCTCTTACTAGGGCTATGGTGTTAGATGTTAACCAAATTTAATGTTAACATAATAATCCTGAATTTTAAGAAGGTACTTTTGAAAACCAAAAAGCTTTTGGATCTATAGGAATGAAACTCTAATAACAGAATTTGGGGCATACATTTGGGTATGGAGGAAATATCTGGGGCAGAAGGAAGGTGATTGTTGTGTCTTCACCTCACCAAAGTTCATTAGCTATGACCAGCCTGGGGATGAGCCAGGCTGAACTGGTGATGGACTTTGTTAGAAGAGACCATACTTGCGGTTGAAATCAGAAGCCATCCCGGTTTGGTAGGATCTGCCAGAACTTGCCTTCCCATGGCATAACCTTCAAGAACCCAGACTCACTTCTACTCCATACACAGGAAGAGGACTTCAGTGGTAGGATCCCATAGAAGTATTTAACCCTAATTGAGGAGCCTCCTGGGATCACTTGATTCTTACATTTTTAAAGCCTCTGTACAGGACTTGCAGCTCCCTCTTGGTGAAGTTGGTCTGTGCCTCAAGCTGCTCCAGTCCCTCAGGTCGATGGCACACCATGGTCATTTCCAATTCATCCTCAATTTTATCTGGAACCAGAAGAGACAACATTGGAGATGCTAGATTTTGATGTCACTCTAGATCTATAAGAGTGACTTTAGTACTCTAGGACATCAAGGAATCCATGATATGTTCATATCTGTAACCTACTCTGATGACAACCCATCTAAATGGCTTAGACATTATTTCAGTGATGATGTGAGCTGTAATAAATGTGGGTAGATAGCTTCGTTTTGATATTTGTGGATTAGAAGGAGGAAGGAAGGAGGCAGAGGAGGATTTTATTAGGTATCCATGATGACTTTGGTGGGGGAGACAAGGTGATGTTGACTGAAGGGTAGCAATATTCAATGATGTCTATATGAAGAGGTCCCAGGACCCTAGTAGTAATTATCTATTGTAATCAGAAAGTCTCAGTTGATTCCTTGAGTCAATGTTCAAGAAGACCCAGGTTAAGGAGGCATAGTGTCTCGTAGGTTGGTTCCTTGGACCTTGTTGGCTTATGTGCTCACGCACTCTAATTGTACCATGCTCTAAGACCATCTCTTAGACGTCTTAGCCAGTCCATCCCAAGTGGAAATAGAATCCTAGGATCATAGCTCTAGAGTTGGAAGGAACCTCTCATGCCACTGAGTCGAAACACCACTCCCACCTCTCATCGCCTGTCTTATTTTATAGATGGAGAACCTGAGGCCTGGAGAAGTTAAATGACTTGTCTAATGTCACATAGGTAATAAGAATCTAAGGTAGGATTTGAAATCAGGTCTTCTGACTCCAAAGGCCTTTTCATTGTAATATGCTCTTATCCCATATTAAAACATGTTTTCTATTTCCTTCAGAATTTGACTCTATCCAACAGTCATAAAAAATCTCCCCAGATATTTGGTCTAGTTCTGAGACTAAAACTCATGAACATCTCTGGCAGACAAATAAGCGATAGGAATAGTAAATACCCCAACCTCTACCCCTACACCCCAAATAAAACTAATTAATAGAGGCAGATGATAAAAGATTTTAGAAAATTGGTAAGATTCCACTTTTTAGGACTCTAATAATTGTAAGAGAAGTAGGGGCATACTCAGATTCAGGAAGGTTTTTAAAATAAATGCAACTTTACTACTTTTAAGCAATAATTTAAACTCTAATAAACTGGTAGGAAAGTTCATAATTACTATCTCCACTATATTTAAATGGATACTTCTGAAGTTCTCTTAAAATAGATTAAATGTAACTTTCTATAACCTATTAATTTGTACTCTGTATATGGGAAGGACACAGTAAAAATAATAATATTTAACATTTATATAGTGATTACTATGTGTCAGTCACTGTGCTAAACACTTTACAAGTATCTCATTTTATCCTCACAACAACCTGGGGGAGATAACAGGTGCTATTATCTCTTACCTTACACTTGGAGACACTGAGACAGAGAAAGGTTAAGTGACTTGCCCAGGGTCATACATCTAGTGCGTGTCTGTGGCTGGATTCAAACTCAGGTCTTCCCAAATCCAAGCCTGGTTCTCTATCCTCTGGGCTGCCTAGCTGTCCCTATAGTTATACAGTGCCAGTGTAGAATATTCCAAATTCCAAATTAACAGAGTACAAATTAATTAAGTTTTATTATGGGGAAGAATAATTATCTTCCTGAGTACAAATAACCTTAAGAGAAGCCAGAGGATTGAATATAAATGGAGATAACCACCACCCCATTGAATGCTGTGGGCTAAGTAGGCCTGCTTCCTGAAGTGAAATAACCTTCTTCCTCTGAGTATTTCCAGAAGGCTTTCTATGAATTTCCTACAATAAAGAATCAATTAGCTGCCTAAGCTCTCTCTGATAGCTGTTTTATGAACATCAGCAAATCCATATATTGAATTCCTATAAATCTGGACTAGGAAAAACGGTGCCTTGGTGAGTTACGTACCCACAAACATTCACATGGCATCATAAATCTCATGATAAGCAACTAAACTACATGCTTATTACATAGCTCTGATGGCATCCTTTGTCAATACAGGTGTACTGGGTTGTCCATCTAAGTTTCCTACTTATTATTAAGTTTCCTACTAAGTGTTGATTTATCTACTGTATTGTCAGTTTCCTGTGAAATTGATTCCCTTCTTTTCTATTCAACAAAAGCTGTTCCTACAGAGTGAGTTTTTCTTCTTATAGACAATTCTGAAGGAATTCTCCAAAGGTAGGTCAGAATTATTTAAGCCTTGTGAGAAATGCACAGTTCAAAACTGCCATCATATGCATGTGAAAACATACTTTTATCCTGGTGAAAAGAAAGTAGATTGTCACAGACAATATGTCCCATTGTCTACACACAAGAAGTATGATAGTATTGTTAATTGAGAATTGGCCTCAAAGCCAAGAAGACCTGGGTTTAAATCCTGCCTCTGACACATACTAACTGCATCATTCAAGACAAGTCATTTAACCTCTTCATAATCTGGACAACTCCCTAAGACTAGATATAAGTTGTAGAAAAGATACTGATGTGCATTGATAGAGGAAGCTTTGTCACCAAGTAGTTCAAGTGATATAGACACCCAGTTTCTATCCCAGACAATACCCAAGATATGAAGAGGTCAGATTTTTCCATACTTCTTGGTGTTCTTAATTATTCCTATAGTTGGAGTTGAAAGCTCAAGTAAGTATTATTTAAATATTGCCAATCATCAGATAATATTGCAGTAAACCAAAGGACCACTTAAGATGTTCTAAGTTCAACCCATTTTAAAATAAAATTTAACCACAAGTCAAACAATCCATCAGTTTAAAAAATCCATACTTTTTTTTACAGATCTGCGGATATCTTTAGTGAGTGCAAGTACACTGTGCTATCTATCTATAGTTTCCTAATAAATGTTCCTCTCTATTGTGCTGTCAATTTCCTCCAAAACTGATCCCCTATGTTTCTCTTGCTTTTATCTGGTAAGTCAAAGACTGGTAGGTCAAAATAAGTTTTCCCTTTACAGACCATTAGCTAGGATTGTAAGAAAGGAGATAGATTTACACTATAGGTAAAAAATGGAGAAAGGAAAGTGTTAATGATATAAATAAGAAAAATCAGATACTGCATCTCTGAGTAAGAATCACTTTTTGTGTGTGTGTGTGTGTCTCATCACCACTTCTAAGTTTCTATCCTATCTAGAAACCATGAAGGCAGCCTATTTTTTCCTTAACAATACCTTATTTCTGTTTGCCCGCCTAGAGCTGAATGCTGCCTGATTTCATAGAAAGCAAAGCTTTCTTTGGACATCTGGGCAAATGTAGGCACAGGAATCCTATTTGTAACTGAATAGCTGAGTAAGCTTGAGAGATTACTTCTGTTTCTGAAAAGGTGGCTGCTTACCGTGGGCTTTTATTAAAAATGTACCAAGTAATTATTGAAATATCAAATATTAAACCCACTTCATTAAGGCTGATCGGGGCTTTATTAATAAATGATTTGTTTACAGTCTGAAAGGTTGGATCAATTTCCACACCAAACCAACTGTTTAATTTTCTTTTTATTTGACTATTGACCATCAGCCTTCTTTGGGGAGTTTCACTTTAACTCTTTTGCCTAGTGTTTCTGTACAAAGAGGTTCTATTAGCTTGCCTAGTGGTTCAGCCTAAATGGAGATGGGTTCTTAGGATATCTTTGTGCCTAGGGAAGGAGTTCCCTTTACTAAAATTGCCTTCTCCCTAGCACAGGATGAGAGATTTCTCCTCTCTGGTTTCTCATCAATATTTATCATTTGTAAGGATTTCAGAAGGGATTCCCAAAATCTCCCACCTCAGCCTACTTCCTTCTCATTCCCTTCAAGGTTGAAACAGAGGGTCTAGGAGAAGTTCCCAAATTTCTCTGGTCAATGGGAGGAGGAAACAGGGTTAAACAGGATTCTGATTTCCAGTTTTTTTCTTTGTCTTTTTGCAGAGTTTATCAAAGGAACCTCTAAGAACAGAAGGGCATTTTGTACTAATGGGCCATCCTCTAGGCTGAACCTGGACTATGAGGAAAAGTTTAATTATAATAATAAGGAGATGAGAGTACTACCTTACATTTGTATAGTTCTATTGATTTTTCTTTTGGAAGCAAGATCTCCTTATCTTGTCCAGGCTGAAAGTGCAGTATTCACAAAGGCCTGATCCTACTGCAGATTGGTACCAGAGCCTGTTTCTGACCTTGGCCCAGTTCATTCCTCCTTAGCAGAGTGAGGTGGTTCCTCACTCTCAGGGCTTACTCTATCAGTGTCAGACTTTGTTTAGATACTTGATCACCTTAGCACACTGTAGTTCAAAATGGAGCCAAGTGATCTACTAGCTTCCATCTTCCCAGAAGCAGGGACTCTGGAGTTTGCCCTTCTTGGCCAGTTCTACTGATTTTTCAAAGAACTTTCACATCTATGACTCTTTGATCCTCATAAAACCCCTGTGATGTAGTTAGTACATATGTTTTATCTCTATTTGATGGGTAAGGAAACTCAGGCACAGAATAATTAAGCAACTTTCTACTTATTACAATTTCTATTTCTGTTTGTCACAATAAAAGGGGATTCTTGCCCTGGGAGAGAGGATGGACTAGATAACTTTTGAGGTGCTTTTCAACTCTAAGATTCCATCATTCTAGCTACCATAAGGTCAAACAGCTTATAGAGGCAAATCTGGAAGTAGAACCCAATCCTTTTGCCTCCCAGTGCTCCACTTGGCCCTGGAAACAAAATCTTACTGACTCAGCTTTACCTGTAGTGAGTTAGATCTGGGGATATGCTCACTGGTCTACTTTCCTGTTCTTCTTGCCTGCCATCTACTTATTGGAATAAGGAGTAAAGTATATTTTGCTGAAGCATGCCTGAGAACATCCCTACAGAGGCCATTATGTCTTAATGCTGCCCCTTCCTCCCCACCTGGAAAAGGCCTTCCCTGCCGGGTAGGAACTTATTAACAAGGGATTCAGAAAAGGGGACCTGCCTACCAATGATCATAATTAGTATACATGTGTATGCCTGACAAAGAAGTTTTTCCAGTGATGGGTACGTGACAAGTCAAATGAGTTTACATTTACCTCTCTGATACTGGTAATACCAGCCGGTGATGTCTAGGAGAAAGTAAGAAAACATTTTACCAATCCTAGTCTTTAAAAATAACAACATTCACTTTGTTTTTCAATGGAGATGCTATTTTGAGGGTGGGGATCCCTTAAGTTTGTCCCCCAATCCCACTTGCCAAGGAATTTTGCTCATTCGTACATGAGAATTAGAATGGTGTCTTCCCTAAGGGTAAAGCTGCTACCCTCGACACAAGCATGGACACTACCTGTATGCTCAGTCATGTGACCAAAGAGGAATGGGATGGGGGTGGGTGGGAAGGTGCATGCTGAGATGTAGATGAGATCTGGTGAATGCAGGTGGTTCTGAAGATTAGTTTGTGAAAATCTTTTGAATGGCAAACCCTCTCCTCCTACCATTTTCCCACCCCCAATTTCACTTCCCAAGAAAGAAAATAAGAGAATCTTTGAATTTCATAACCCTTTATATATATATATATATATATATGCATTACAATGCTTAGGAATATTTGGCACTTAGTGAATCAGAAACAAATCTAAACAGGATTGCAATAAAATTAATTGATTCTTGCCAGGTCATAGGAATAGGGAATCTTCAATTCAGTGAAATTCAATCAACAGGCATTTATTTATTAAACACCTCTATGTTAGATGTACTAGGCATACAGACACAAACATCTTTTCTCCCCTCAAGGAGCTTATATTCTGTTGGATAGACAGATACCAAATTCAATGCTTTCCTGCATTTGCCTTTCAAGATAGCTTTTAGGCAGCCCAAGTTCCTTGACATAAATTCCATATAGTACTTGCAGACTATTGTGTTTAGTGATTTTTGTTGCTGTCAGGAAGAAGTATAAAAGTGAGCCAGTCACTCCAATAAGATCAGGAGACCAGAAGAACAAGTCCCCATATTTTTTTTTAATATGTTCTGTAGAATGACTAAAAAATCACAGTGTTATTGAGAATGTTCAACTTTGACCTTGAATGACTGAATAATTAATTCATTTTACCTGACAGAAATTTACATAACTAGTAATGTTTCCTAAGCTTTATTCCTATAATTCTTGAGCCAATATCCCCAAATGCCTTTTATGAGCAAACTAAAACTTTCAGCCTGTTAAAAATGAGACATTTGGGAGAATCTGGGTGCTTGAAGGCTGAGCCAGTGAGGCACAAACTCTCTCAGCTTCAATAGGGCTGTCTATCACAGACAATAGTCTACAAGTCCTAGATGGAGTTTATGTTGAAAGGCTTGGGCTGCCTAAAAGATATCTTAAGAGGGAAATGCAGGAAAGCAGTGAACTTGATATTGAATATAAGCTCCTTGAGGGGAGGAATGGTGTTTTTGTCTGTATGCCTAGTACATCTAACATAGAGGTGTTTAATAAATAAATGACTTGAATTGAATTTCATTGAATTGAAGACTTGGGAATGGTTCTAGCAACAGAATAGAATGTCCACTATATGCTCAGGATCTTCAATTTAGAACCTTGGAGGCTGTTTGGCCTAAACTTGTCTCAGATCTGATGAGGTTGAGACCCAGAGTGATGACTGAGAAGCCCATGGTCATCAGGTAGTAAATAATTTCTGGCAGAGTCAGGTTAAGAACCCCAGACCTCTGACTCTCTAAGATCAATGCTCTTCTAACTAGGTCACTCAGCTTTTGGCCATGGAAATCCATGAAACAAAGAAAATCAATAGGCCATGGATACACTTCCATTTTTACAGTAAATGTGGCAGAATGGCAGAGAAGGGAGCAAAGAATACTGCTAATATTACAGGCTTTAGACCATCTACAAATGTCAACTTAGCTATTGGTTCTCTAAATATGAGAATCCTGTCCAATGACCAATGAGAGAACATGCTATTAGAAGAAAAAAAGTCATACTGATCTTGACATTCTTGCTATAAATGAAACCAGAAGACAAAAGGAAATTGCAGTCAAATGAAGGATCGGTCACAAATTCTCCTTGGAGAGGCAAACAGAGAAGCTGGTAGAACTGATTTTATCATGTGTCTAAGGGCAATGAGAAATATTACTTGTCTGTTCATCTTGACTTGTAATGGGAGCTTGAACAAAATGACCTCTATGAAGATAACCATATTAATGTCTGTTACAGGGGATGAAGGGGTAGATAAATTCTATTAAGAATTCAGTGGATCCTTTAATTGTATTTACATATGCTCTAATAATTCCTTATATAAATGGTCCCCGAAATATTTGGTCCCAATACCCCATTGTATTCTTACAAATGATTGAGGACTCCAAAAATCTCTTGTATGTGCAAGTTACATCTATCAGTATTTACTGTATTAGAAATTACAGCATCTTGGTATTTTTATGAAAATAGGTTTGACCTTATAGACACACAGAAAGGGTCTTGGAGATGCCAAGGGTCCCCAGAACACACTTTGAGAACCACTGTCCTATGCCAATGAAAGCAAAGGTCTGGTCCCTATCCCAATCTGGTTCTGTAGTGGTCTGTTTCTGATTTAGGGAAGAGAAATACAACTCATGCTCACAGGGAAATTATCTGGTTATAATCTGTTAACGTTAAAAACAAAAGACAGTGAGGACATGTACCTGTCTGTGAAATAGCCACCCAGATGGACTCCTTTTCTTCAGAACAAGGACAAGCAATAGCAAATGTGAGATTTAATTAGGAGCCCCCTTGGAGGAAAGGGGTCTGGTTTGACTTGAGTCTGACAAGACTGCTTCAGGTTTGATGAAATTCAAATTATATTCTGCTTCCTGTAAGTGTATATTCTCCCAATGCTTTGAACATTAAAAAATTAATTTAAACAACTCCTTTATGCATTTACACTTATCTTTAAAAATGCTGTTGAAAGGGCTGCCAGACAACCCATTTTTTTCCTTTGGTAGCAGTAATTTGGGTAATTTTAAGAGGTTGACGAGAATAAAAATTCTCACAATACACATTGTATTTCAGTGAGGTCCACTGTTCCCAAAGTCACAGGAAACAGAAAAGCCAGACTAGAGTCCTTGATCCACCTCTCCAGGTTACATGGGAGAGCAAACTGGCCTCCTAAACTATCTCCTGACATTGGACTCTTCAGGACCTGCCTGAAAGACAAGGCATCTCTGGGTCTTTCAGGGGATCCTAGTGGGCCACGGTTTCCTGGGGTAAAGGACTATCTATACAGGCCTCTTCAGATATTTTGGTGAACTCAGCTGATTCCAGAAAGTGAAGTCATTGCAAGACTTCTTTCAGGGAGTCACAGAGAACAAAACAGAACAAGAATAAAATAAAATAAAAATTGCTCTGTACCACCTACTTGCTTCCAAATTTTGAGGCTCTTGGGATCACAGATTTATAGATTAAAGGGCCTTTAGAGGCCTTTGGGACCAATGTCCTTATTTACAGGGCTGCTAGGTGGTGCAATGGATATGTGTTGGGATTGGAGTTCAGAAAACTTATCTTCCTGAGTTCAAATCTGGCCTCAGACACTTTCTACCTGTATGACCCTGGACAAATCACTTAACCCTGTTTGACTCAGTTTCCTCATCTGTAAAATGAAGTAGAGAAAGAAATATCAAACCACTCCAGTATCTTTGCCAAGGAAACCCCAAATGGGGTTAAGAAGAATCAGACTCAATTGAAATGACTGTATAACAAGAAACTGAGATTGAGAAAAGTTAAGGGTCACATAGCTAATAAGTGTCCGAAGCAAAATTTGAAATAACACTTCCTGACTTCAAGTCTTGAGCTCTATACACTAAATTTGATGTTTTCGATTTTGCTATTTCCTCTATTGGACAGTAAAATCATTGACTGTAGGGATTGATCTTTATCCTAAACAGCCAGCATAGTGTCTTGTACATAAGTAGGTTTGTCTATTCTCAAAGAGGACCATGACATCAGGGAGGTAATGACATGACTTACAGTTGACTTTGATTTGAGTGAGGGAGGGCTGTACAAGGTCACCAGCTTCACTTTCTCCTCTGGAGCCATCTGGATCCAATGACAAGATATTCATCAAATGACTGGAGATGGCCCAGGATGCAATGGGAGACACTGGCCCTTTTTAGGTTAAGGCCTTTTCAGGTTCTCACCTTGAATGAGGTAACACCCATTTAGTGAATAGGCCTCTTTAAGGAATGAGTCAAAGGATGAACCCCTTTAATAAAAAATTTTAAAAAGTCGCATAAGTCCCTGATAAGTGTTTGCTGACTGAAACAAATGAATGAATAAGATCCCACCCAAGAATGAGCCAAAGAAGTCAGGTTGTCAACTGGATGAGCCAGAAGCATCCAAGGTGGGGAACTCAAAAAGTATTAAAGGGAACTGAGAGCAAATTGGGTTGTAGGACCTCCTAGGAGGCTAGCCTCAGATTAGAGACCACATAAGAAGAAGGCTCCAAAGAGAAAAAAAAATTCAAAGCTTAGTGTCATTTTCCCCAGTTAGGCATTCACAGGATCACAGATTCAGATCTGCAAGAGATCTTGGAGGTAATCTAGTATAACCCACTTATCTTATTTTTTTATTCAGTTTTTTGAATTTTGAATTCTTAAATTTTATTATCAGAACCAAATTTTCTCCCTGCCACTTTTCTCCTCCTTATTCCCTTTCAGTGAGAAATCAAGAAAAACAAAACCTGCTGCAAAAATGTACAAACAAAACAAATTTCTACATTGATCTAGCCTATCCTATCTTATATTAATTATATGATATGATATGATATATCATATTATATAAGTTATGGTTATGTATATGTTTATATCTTTCTGGTGCAGTACATAGAATGCCAACCTTGAAGTCAGAAAGACTCATCTTCATGCATTCAAATTCAGGCTCAGATATTTCCTAGCTGTGTGATTCTAGATAAATCACTTAACTCTAGTTGCCTCTGTTTCCTCATCTGCAAAATGAGTTGGAGAAGGAAATGGCAAACCACTTTAGTATCTTTGCCTAGAAAACCCCAAATGGGGTCACAAAGAATTGAACAAGACAGAAACAACTGAAAAACAACGATCTATCTATACTATTTCATTTGTGTCTATATCACCTATATCTACTTCTACAATTTCTGTCTATATCATCTACATCTATATCTATGTTTATATCACCTATAGCTATTTCTATTACCTATGTCTGTCTCATCTGTGTGTATGTCTATATTATCAACTGTCTTATTTTCCACATAAAAATAGGAACAGGAAAAAGTTAAGTGATTTATTTGAAATCACTTAGATACTAAGAGCTGGGGATTCAAAGCCTGGTCCTCTGCCTCCAGGTCCAATACTCTTTGTACTGTAACTCATCCATCCCTTCTCAGCTCTTCTCCTCTTCCTTCTTCCTACTGAGCCTTCTGAAAATACTGCTGATGTATTGCTTTCCAATAGAATGTAAGCTCCTTTGGGTCAGAGACTTTTTGATTTTTGTCTTAGTATCACTATCACCTCTACTAGTGCCTGGCACATATGAGCCACCTTAATAAAGGCTTGCTCAATGAATGAATCTCCTGATAGCTAACTGTAAGGGTGACTTGTGGTACTCAGAGTGCTCAGAGTAGCCAACATTTTTTCTTCATGCAAATTTAAAGTAATTTCTTACATCAGATCTGAATTTCTGAGGTAGAGATTTAAGGTTTTCAAAGTTTTTTGCATGAACATCTAGTTTGACGTTTACAATAGCCCTGTGAGTAGGTGCCTGTATTGTCCCCATTTTACATATGAGGAAACTGAGGCTGACGGGGTTTAGTGATTTGCTCAGGTTACATAGTGTCTGAGGCAGGATGGGAATTCAAGTCTTTGTCCCATGTCCAGCAGTCTATTCATTATACCACCTAGGAGGATCAGGTCTACAAACAGAAGACCCCTGAGAGAAAACTTCAGGCAGATAATTTCCCTCTGGAAAGTGCCTTGGAATATAATGGCACCCCAATTTGCTCTTTAGAGGGCCCCCTCTATAGTTTTAGAGAGTCTCCAGGAAGCAGAAACTTGTTATCTGAGTATATTCAGGAGGCCAGCTGGAGACCCTTTTACCGCTTCCCCTCTGGACTCAGCTCGACATTGGCCCAGAAAGAATTGGAGAGAGTAGTCAATTACTTGGCATTAAACTGAATAGCCAAGGGACATTTGGGCCAGGCTTTGGAGAGGTGATTAAGAATGGAGTTCCATAAAGTGATAATGGGCTTTAGAAAAATAGACCAAGAAAAGAAGTATAATCCAGGCCAGGCATTATTACTCTTCCCTCTTGATGAGCTGAAATGATGGCATGTTCCCAAAACAATCCTTAGGAGCAGGAAGAAAAAGGAGTCCTGGAGAGTGATACTGGGGCATTTCAAGATAGGGAAACCGAGGCAGAAGGGTTTGTTCAAAGGACCACCGTGTCAGTCTTTATATTCAGGCGGGTATACAGTTTTTATTGTCAGACACCTCTCATACAGTAAATAAGAAGAATAATAAATAACTAGCATTTACATAGTGATCTAAGGGTTGCAAAGAGCTTTACAGAGATTAATTTATCCTCACAACCATCATGGAAGGTTGGTGATTTTATTGTCCCTATTTTATAGGTGAAGAAATTGAGGCAGATGGACATTAAGTGACTTGACCAGGGTGACACAGCTAGTACGTATCCAAGACTGGATTTGAATTTGGGTTTTCCTGATGCTAGGTGCAGAACTCTATTTATTTCCTTACCTGGCTGCCTCTGGGAAGCTTTCCTGACTCTACCTTGTTGCTGTGAAGGTCAGGGTGATTTTGTGGTGATTTTCTGCTGTGTAAGGGCCCTGGATAGTCTCATTTATAAAAAGGGTGCCTCTGTGTATAAGCAAAGTGGAAAGGCCTATGAAAGCATTTAATTTTTTAAAATAAAATTAAAAGTTAAGTGACACAGGGCAGTTAGGTGGCACAGTGGACATAGAGCCTGAAGTTAGAAAGACTAATCTCCCTGAGTTCAAATCTGTCCTTAAACATTACCTGTGTGACCCTAGGTTAGGTTACTTAACCCTGTTTGCCTCAGTTTCCACATCTGTAAAAATGAGTTGGAGAAGGAAATGGCAAACCACTCCAGCATCTTTGCCATGAAAACTCCAGATGGGATCAGGAAGAGTTGGGTGTGACTCAACAATTTTTAAATTTTAAACCTAAGATTACATTCCATGTCTCCTGCTCAGATTTGAGCTTTAAAAGTCAGAGGGAATTATAGAGGTTAACTTAACCACAGGGAGGAAGGATTTTTTCCAATAAAGACCACTTGATTTAGAGATGGGGAACAGGTTTTTGAATTAAGGCTCTGACACAATCCCTGTGACTTTAAAAATCACTAAACACCTTTGACTTCAGCCTCCTCTTATGTAAATGGTGAGAATGTTGGACTAGACAATTTCTAACATCCTTTCCAGCTCTGTCTGTGATCCTAATTCCCTCAATAATGCATGAACCTCTTTTGCAAATTGGACAAATTTTCATCTGACCTTTGCTTGCATACTTCCAGTGATAGTAAGCTCATTATCTATTGAGAGCCTTTTTTTTTGGACAGCTGTTAACTATCATTAAATTCTTTCCTTATTTTGAACTCACACCTGTCTCTCTATAGCTTCTCCCCATTAGTCACCCTGAGAACCAGCATGATGGCAGATAGAAGGCTAGACAGGTTGAGGAAGTATTGGGTTTATATCCTGCCTCAGATGTCAATTTTGTGACCCCAGTGAAGTTACTTCACAGAATGATAGGATTAGAGCTGAAAGGGACATGGAATCCAATTCTATCTGAAAAACAAAAGTACTTATACTGTCTTAGCAGGAAGACTTTCAATGAGAGAGAATTTATTACCTCCCAGGTCAGCCCTTTCCACTCAGGAATATTTCTAATTTTGAAGAAGTTTTCCTTGACACCCTTAAATTTACCTTCTTTACAATATCTATCTGTTGCCCTTGGTTCTTCCCTTAGAACAAATAGGACAAGTTTACTCTATTTCCCTTATGATAGCCCTTCAAATATTGGAGCACAGGGGTTTTCTTCCCCCTCTTTACCTTCATTAAACTACACATTCCCAGTTCTTTCATCTGATCCTTATAAGGCATGGATTCAAGTCTCTTCCCCTTCCTAATAAAGTTTTTTTTAAAAATTCATTCATTCATTCACTTATTCACTAACATTCATTCATTCACTGACTCACTCATTCATTCATTTATTCATTCTTTCTGAAGTCAGAAGACCTGAGTTTAAATCTTTCTTCTGATGACCTTGTGCCAGTCATTTAACCTTCCTGAGCTTTGGTTTCCTCATCTGTAACATGAGGTCATTGGACTAGAGGTCCTCAGAGGGCTCTTCCCTCCAATTCCTATGAGCCCATGAAAAATTCCCAAATTTTCCCCAAACTTTAATGTGTCTCTGCCTCCTTCATCTTGTACTTGTGAAGTGATGCTTTTGAAGACTTTAAATTTCTTTCTATTAAATTTCATCTTACAAGATGCAACCTAAGATGTAAACTGTGAAGATGTTGTTGGATGTTGACGGTCATCAAGTAGGTAAACTTCCCTTCCCAGTTTTATGTCTTCTCTAAGTTTCCATAGATCTTTGAGACTCAATATCCTCATCTGGGAAATGGGGATGCTAACAGTACCTACTCTCTCAATGGTCGTCATGAGAATCAAGTGAGATAATGTATGTAAGGTGTTTTGAAAGCTTTAAAGTGCCATAAAAAGGTCAGCCATTATCATCACCATCATCACTGGTCCTAGACTTCCCTATGAAGAAGTAGAAAATATCTTTAATTCCTCTTTCTCAAGACAACTCCTCAGATATTTAAAGACAGTGATCTTTACCAGGCATATGTTGTTAAGTGTTTAACAACTGAATCTCTGGAGAAAAAATGTACCCACAACCTCCTTTTAAGTTTAATCTCCAGTATTAACATTTTTCCATCACTTTCTTAGTTCCAGACAATCAACAAAACACTAAGTCAAGCCCTGATTTGTAGCACTTGCCTATCTCTGAGGGGTAAATAATCCCACTGAAAATATAATAATTGGCTTTGAGCCCTGAGCTAGCTAGCTCTAGCATACCCCTGACTCCCACCTAAATGTACTATCTTTTGGATTAAGTGTCTGTTGGGCTCATATTGAATGGTAGTTGGCTGGTGTTGCTCTTATATTTTTTAGCATTAAATAAATTTAAGCCCTATGATCAATATATTGAGCTCAGTGTTACAGAAGATACACAGATAAATATTTTCTCTGACCTTATGAAACTTACAATCTAAAGGGTGTTCCAAAAGTGTTAGTGCAGTTCTATCAAAGTTTAAGCCTTTGGAGACATCCTGTATTAGCTTGTACACAGATTGCTATAAAACAAATCAGAATATGAGAAGTCCATAAAAGTACAAATATATGCTATGAGTTCATATGGAAGAGAGCTCACTAGTGGTTGATAATGTCTTGAGAGGCTTCCTGGAGTGGAAAAAGTTTAAACTGGGCTTTGAATAAAATCAACAGGCCTTTATTAAGAACTTTCTGTGTGCAGGTAGAGATGAAGATGAGGAGGGGCAGTCCAGATGCAGGGAATGGTAAGACATGGAAAAACACGGGGTCGCCAGTATTCTAATTTGGTTATAGAATAGCGTATATGAGGAAAAAAATTTAAAAAGTAAAAGAGACTGAAATACTAGCTGGTTATTGTTCAGTTGTGTCTGACTTTATATGACCCCATGTAAATTTTCTTGCAAAGACACTGAAGTGGTTTTCCATTTTCCTCTCCAGCTCATTTTACAGATGAGAGAACTGAGACAAACAGGGTTAAGTGACTTGCTCAGGGTCACACAGCTAGGAAGTGTTTTAGGCCAGATTTGAACTTGGATCTTCCTAACTGTGGGTCTGATGCTCTCTATTTACTGTACCACCTAGCTACCCCCATCTGGCGGGTACTAGATTAATATTTATGAAATCTTATATACACGCTGGAATAAAAATCACCAGCTGCATCAACATTCAGGAAGCTTGAAAATGTGTTTGCTTTGTCATTGTATCCCTAGCACTTAGCCTAGTTCCATACACGCAGTGTGTGTGGTGCTCGATACCAGTTTATTGAATGAAGAATGAAGCTGTGGACATTATAGGTTCTGTGTAGCAGAGGAATGGGGGTTTAGAGAGAAATCCAGGAAGAATAGGTTTAATCTGTTACCACAATTGGGTAATTCCCATGTGTCCTCGGTCCTTGGTGCTCCAAACAATCCTTGTGTTATGGCTTTGACCTGGGTTAGGCAATTCCTTAGCAAGAGAAAGGAAATGGAAAGTTCCCCCAATATGAACTGTCCCCTCCCCCCCAAATGACTGCTGTGGCCAGTGGTTGAAAGCATGTGTGCCCAGATTGAGTGACTCACCCTGGGACAGATGCCTAACCAAGGTCCTTCTCTAGGTCTGAGAGTGGGAGACTTTTAGTAGTGGGTACTCTTAGTAAGTGAAATCCAGGCAGATATCCTTTGAATTATTAATGCAGATACTCAGCTTTGATTATTTTCTTCTTTGGGGAAAGGTTATTCACAAAAACACCTTTGATGAGTTTACACAATGCATCACAATTGGACATATTTTATGCGAGAGGCTTTGTAGTGATAATGGTTCTGTCTTATTTAGAAGAAATCAGACATTATGAACTTCCTTATTTATTAATGCATTGATTTCTATAAATGTCAGAGCACTTCACTTTCCCTCATCAACTCAGAAGCAATCAAGGGAGGGCATATAAACCTGGAAAATGAAACAATCTAGAAACAAAGGGAATTCAATCAGTTTCAAAATGCTAACTGCTTAACTATGGTTTGGGGGAATTCTGATCATGATGGTAAGAGAAAGCCTCAAGAAAGCCTGGAAAAGAGAGAGACTTGGGGCTGTCACATGGGATATCATATCCTGCTGCATGTTTATCCTTCAGGAAATGAAACAAAGAAGGGACTGAAGAATGAGGACTGAATCATACTTTTGTAGCCTATCCATAGATCCATCTTCACAGAGGAATGATAACAGCTGACATTTATTTAGTAGTTTAAGGTTTACAGAGAGCAATGTGACATACTGCACAGAGTGCTGCTCCTAGAGGTAGGAAGATCTGAATTTAAGGACCTGGCTGATACATCCTGGGCAACTAGGAGATGCAGTGGATAAAGCACAGGGACTGGACTCATTTTCATGAGTTCAAATCTGGCCTCAGACACTTACTAACTGCGTGACCCTGGCCAAGATCACTTAACCCTGTTTGGATCAGTTTCCTCATCTGTAAAATGAGATGGAGAAGGAAATGGCAAGCCACTCCAGGATCTTTGCCAAGAAAACCTCAATAGGGTCACAAAGAGTTGGGCATGACTGAACAACGGTAATAACAACTGATACATGCTGACTGTGGATCCTGGACAATTCACAGAACTTTAGACCAGTACTGTCAAACTCCAACTGAAATGGGGCCACTAAAATATAGATAAGGATCCCTATGGTCTTCATCTTATTTATTTATTTAAATGCTCTACAACCACTTCCTTAAAATTAAGATTTTATCCCCTCCACACCTTCTCCCCGCTACCCCCCTCCCTCCCCATGCCAGCATACAATTCTGTATAG
>CM053769.1:368186679-368238723 GCA_028658325.1 Potorous gilbertii
CACACACGGTGGTCGTTGCTGTGCACGAAGTTCTCCTGGTTCTGCTCCTTTCGCTCAGCATCAGATCATATAAGTCCTTCCAGGACTCCCTGAAGTCTTCTTGTTCATCATTTCTTATGGCACAATAGTATTCCATTACATTCATATACCATAATTTATTAAGCCATTCGCCAATTGATGGGCATCTCCTTGATTTCCAGTTCTTGGCTACCACAAAGAGTGCTGCTATAACATTATCTCTTTACCTATGCTCTATTGTCTCTTTAGTATTATATTAAATATTTACTCAATTTTAATCTGGTTTGCCAGAGACTCTGAGAGTGGTGCCTACAATGATGCCACCAGAGAGTTTAATATCTTTGCTGAAACAACTGCCCAACACTGTAAGTTATAGAGAAAGTGCCAACCTGTAAGGATAGGAGGAGTTTCCTTGTAGGCAAACTATCCAATGGAATCACAGGTGCAATCCCCATCTCTTAAGGTTTGACCCTCCAAACAACCCTGTGAAGTAGGTACTATTGCCATTTTGTAGATTGGGAAATGGAGATTTAGACAGGTTAGGTGATATATTTGTTGTTCAATCATTTTCAGTAGTGTCTGTGCAATCCCATTTGGAATTTTCTTGGCAGAGATACTGGAGTGGTTTGGCATTTCCTTCTCTAACTTATTTTATAGATGAGAAAACTGAGGTAAACAGGACTAAGTGACTTGCCTAGGGTCACACAGTAAGTATCTGAGGCCAGATTCAAACTCACAAAAATGAGTCTTTCTGACTCCAGGTCCAGAACTCTATACCCAGTGCCAGCTGGCTATCTTGATTTATATACCCTATTTCATACAGAAATATGGCTGTAATCGAACTCAGGTCTTTCCTAATTGCAAGTCCAGTGTCCCTTCCATTATATATGTATATAATGTATATGTGTGCGTGTGTGTGTGAGTGTGTGTGAGTGTGTGTGTGTCCTATATCTACCTAAATCTATATCTATCACCTATAGATTTTGTATAAGGCTAATCTTCCTAAAATTCCCCTTTCACCATGCTCTGCCCAGAAATTTCCATGGCCTTCCATCATCACCAGTCATTTTCTTTCTTTTATCCCCATGTATCAGTCATCTCTTTTAACTACTGATTCAAAAGAGCAAAAACAGCAAAAATCACTGCAAAAAACTTGAAGTAAGGCAAGATAACAGTTCATGTGAAAAATACATGAAAGTTTTAGAGGACTGCTTAGCATAAAGAATCTGAGCAAATGGTGTCACATGGAAGCACAACATAACTAATTCAGTCTTAGGCTGCATGAAGATGCACATGGCATCTAGAATGAAGAGTCCTACTATCTTCTCTGTAGATGCAGCGCCATGCCTGGAGGCAGAAAGACTCTTCTTTGTGAGTTCAAATCCAGCCTCAGACACTTCCTAGCTATGTAATCCTGGGCAAATCACTTAGCCCTGTTTACCTCAGTTTCCTCATCTGTAAAATAAGCTGGAGAAGGAAATGGCAAACCATTCCAGGGTCTTTGCCAAGAAAACCCCAAATGAGGTCATGAAGAGTCAGACATGACTGAAAAATGACTAAACAACAAAAATTCTCTGCTCTGGTCAGATCATGTCTGGAGCGCTGGGTTCAATTCTGAGAACTCCATTTCAAGAAGTATGTCAATAAACTAGAGCAGGTCTAGAAGAATACAACGAGTAGGATGAGGGAACCAGAGATCATTCCATACTGGGATTTATCAAATGAATCAGGGATACTAGACCTAGTAACTAGAAAAGAGAAAACTTGGAGGCAAGGGTCCTTAATTGCTATCTTCACGTTTCTGAAGGGCTGTTATACAGAAGGGGGATTTGATTTCTTCTGCTTGAACCCTGGGGACAGACCTGGGAATACTAGGTGTGAGTTGTGAGTAGTCAATTTTGGTTTTATCCCTTCCCAAAGTGGAAGAGATTGCCCTAGAAGGTCATGGATTGCTCTTCTCTAGAGAGTTATCCAAGAGGAGACTAGATGACTACTTCTTATACTCCTGTTTCTGTAAGTGTTGGACTCCATAACTTCAGAAATCCTTTCCAACACTCAATTTCAGTGATTCTGTATTTTCAGAATCTCCCTCTCTGCTGGGAACTTTCCAGGAGTGTGCTGGAGCCAGCTCCAACAGGCTTGCAAAAACGGATTGTTAAATTTATATCGTGAGTATCTACACTTTGGAAATCAGCAAACACTACAAATCATTGCTTGACTTACTGCTATTGTTTAGACTTAAGAAAGTGATGGACAAAATGTCAATAACGTAGATTAAGCTTTAAAGTATGTGATGCTTATTTTTTCTTCCTTGAAGAGCCAGTTGGTAAACATTTACCGGGCACCACTAGACCTTTCCCTTTTCCTATAAACAGGCTCAAAACACCCAAATCATCACATATATAAAAAAACCTACCGTGATCCTTCTTCTTCATCCAGTTACCAGTATCTCCTCCTTTTCGTTTCTAAACTTGTTAAAAAAGCTCTCCACGATATCTCTTCTCTTGTATTACTCACTCTCATGAACCTTGGCAGTTACATTTTTGCCCTGTGGTAGGAGCAATATCTTAATCCAGGGGTGGGAACCTATGGCCTCGAGGCCACATGTGGCCTTCTAGGTCCTCAAGTGCCTTTTGACTGAGTCCAAATATTACAGAACAAATCTTTTTATTATGAGGATTTGTTCTGTGAAGTTTGGATTCAAAACAAGAGCTGCACTTGAGGACCTAGCGGGTCACATGTGACCTCCAGGCTGTAGGTTCCCCACCCCTGTCCCCATACCCCATACCATATGAAGTATAGGCTAGATTTTCCTTAAAAGATGTTGAGACTATCCACAAATCTTGGTTGGCACAGGGGTCTAGAGGTTCAGGTGATTGATATCACTTCTAGGCCACCTGAGTACAAAGCAGACATGAGGAACTGGAGGGCAGCTGAGACTTGGCTGGCGAATTATAATGGATAGCACAATCAAGGGAGTTTTCTCAGGTCAGCCCACTCAAAGTATCCTCAGTGCCTATCTTTAAGTATGCTATGGCTTAGAAAATCCCTTTTTGTCAATGCTGAATGACCTATAAGTCTCATTTCACCTCAGTATCTGACCTACACTACCAGAGGACTTGGCCTTAATTAATGGGGATCCAGTCCAGAAAACACTCCTGTGGTGTAACTGAAAATGTTCTTTCAAAGGTCAACAATGTTCTTCCTAACAATCCAGCAGCCTTTGATGAGTCCTCCCTCTTTGACCTTTCTGTAGCATTTGACACTACTGACCCCTTCTTACAACTGGACCCTTTCTCCTCTCTAGGCTGTAAAAACATCACACTTTCCTGGTTCTCCTTTTACCTGCTCTTGTTAGAGACAGTTCAATGAGGCACTGTCCCACATGCTTGAAGCCACCCCTTCCTTAACTCCCTCATCTTACCACTGCCAAGACTCCTCTTGGGCTCATTCCTACTGCATCTTTTCTTTACTCTGATCTACCAACCACTGTTACAGAAAGTCGTGTAACCATGCTGCTGAGCTTTGCTACAAATTCATTTTATTTAACTTGATCTGGGTTCCCACCACTCCAGAGCAGTCCTTTTATTCCTCTCTGGCTCCTCTCTATTATACCTGTACAGCAGCTGTTCTAAAGCTTTTGCTCTCTGCTCAAGTCATCAGGGCTACCCCCCAGCCCTTTCTTTGTAAGGAAATGATCTCAATTTCTCTACTGAGAAGATCAGTCATTGATTGCATGCTTTTTTCTCGCTCCCATTCCATACCTCCAAACCTCTTTCATCATCAATCATCCAAGCTCAGAATAAGGTGGCCCAGACTGTGCCAAAGCCAAACTCTGTAACCTTTATCTCATTCCTCCCGTCAGTTCTAGGTGCCTGTCCTATTAGTCATTCTCTCTCATTTTCCATATACTCCTATTTGTCAACTCATTTGTAGCTACTTACAAACATGATTATATGTATTTTAAAAAAAACTTTTATTTTGCCTTGTTTTCCTCTCAAAATATTGTTCTGTATCTCTTGCATGCAGTGATGTAGAGACACTGACCTCCTTGCTGTTGGTTGCCCAAGACAGTCCATCTCCCACCTTCCTTCACTGGCTATTGTACACACCTAGAATGCTCTCTGTCTTCATATCTGCTTCTTGACTTCCTTCAAGTTCCAGCTAAAACCCTAAAGCAGGTTTCCTCAATCTCTCCCAATGTCAGTGTCTTCTCTCTGAGATTATCTCCATTATCCCATCTATATTTTGTATGTATATAGTTGTGTGTATATTGTCTCCACTAATAGAGTAGGAGCTCCTTGAGAGGAGGAACTTGATGTTTTTGTATGCTCAGGTCTCAGTGGACCTTCATCACATTGCCTGGAACATAGTAGGTTTTTCAAAAATTGTTGTTGCCTTGACTCTTTTACTGATAAATTCCTAGAAAAAGTAATCTCTCTATATGTCCATTAATTGGGTAATGGCAAGATAAATTGTGATACATAAATGTAATGGAATATTGCTGTGCTGTAAGAAATGGTGAATTTCATGAATCTAGAGAAGCATAGGTAGGCTTACTTTAACTGGCACAAAGTGAAGTAAGCAGAACTAGAAATACGCTATGTACAAAGACAATGCAAATGTAAAAAACGATAGCAAAATAACAAAGATGCGTGCTGTGAAATTATAATGACAAAGCCCTATTGACCCTACAGAGCACACACACAAACACACATATATGTATATACACACATATATGTATATATACATGTGTGTATACACACACACAATTTACTGTCCTTCATGTTCACAGAGGACCAAAATATCACTACGTTGGGGTCAAAGTACAGTGTGTCCGACTATGGTTGAGCAGACCAAGATGAGCTTGCATGGCTCTACCATGGATCAGCCACAAATAGTACATATAAAAAAAAGTATATATATATATATATATGTACACATAAATACATACATATATATGATATCACCTTCCTTTGATTCTTTGCAGTGATGGGGGATTATATGAGTGTGGAGCACTGCAGACTTCTAAAAAATGTTACTTAGCATTGCTGAACTTATTTCCCCTCTTTTTTATTCATTCTAAGTATGGCTTTATGGAATGGAGAGGGAGAAAGGATACACTGGGAAATATAAGGAATGTAAAAACAAAAGCTATCAGTAAAATATATGTATATATATATATATATATATATGTATAATTTAAAAATACAAAAAAAAAGAAAACAATCTACACTTGACGCTTCATTTCCTTACCACTAATTCACTTTCTGGGCCCTGGCAATTGGCTCTTGAAACTACTCCTCCACTAGAACCACTCTCCTAGCTTAACAATGGTCTAATCATTGCTAAATCTATTAGTCTTTTCTCAGTCCTCATCCAGGGTATGCTGGTAAATGTCTAAAAAGAATCTCTCTGCAAAAAAACCCAACACAAATGACACACTTTGAAGTCTGATCTGCATTATTAACACTCTCTTAAGTCTGGCTGATCAACCAGACAATAAATCAAGCTCTAATTTGTAGCATTTGCTGATTGCAGAGGTGCAAATATTCACATTGGAAAATTTAGCAATGGACTCTCACCAATTGACTAGCGGCCTCCAGTGTAGCCCTGGTCCTCACCCTCTTTGATTTTTTTTTTTTTTTGATGCAGGTGACTTCTCCCTCATCTGACACTCTTTCATCTCTTGGCTTCTGTGACACTGTTCTTTTCTGGGTCTCCTAGCAAGCTAATGCTCCTTCTCAGTTTCTTTCTTTGTTACATCTTCCATCTTTCACTTCTGAACAACAGTGTTCTTTTCTAGACCCTCTTCTTTACCCTCTCTCCCTTGATGATCTCATCCATTCAATGACCACATGGATGTAGATGACTGACAAAGTCATATTGCTGATCTTAATGTTGTCCTAAACTCTAGTCCCACATATCCAGTTGCCTTCTGGAGATCTTTACCTGGATACTCTGCCAGCATCTCAAAAAAATCAACATATTCAAAAATGAACTAGAGATTTTTTCATGCTTTCTCCAAATTTCCCTTTTTCTACTGATGACACCATTATCTTCCCAATTACCTTGGTTAATAACCTCAAAATTCATTTCCCCCTACCTTGAAACTCTAACCAGTTGTTAGGTCCTTCTCTCCAATCACACAACTCAAATCTAATTCACTTGTGTGTCATGGCATCACCTTCCTGATGTCGTGATCCTCTTCGAGAATGAAGAACAAACAGTGGCAGTAACTACTGTCCTGGTTCAGGACCTCATGACAAGTGACCTGGACTATTTTAATGTCCTTCTAATCAGTCTTCCTGACTCTGGTTCTTTCCAATCTTTTCTTGACACAATTGTCAAAATAATCTTGCTAAGGCATAGATCTGACCATGTCACTTTCCTACTTTAAAAACCATCATTGGTTCTCTATTGTCACTGGGCTAAAATATTAACTTCTTCACCTGTTATATAGGATCTTCCACAATCTGGTTGCTAGCTACCTTATTTCATATGCCCTACATTCTAGCCAAAATGGACTGACAGCTGTTTCCTGGGCTAAACACATAATTTTCCATGTTTTTTGCATTTGCATGGGTTGTCTTCCACGACTGATATGCCTGATATCCCCTTTTCATCTTTGCCTCAAATTAGGACAGTGTCTGACACATAGTAGGCACTTAATAAATGATTATTGATTGACTGAAATTACTTCTCCTCCTTCAAGACGTATCTTAGGTTTCCCCTCCTCTTTGAAGCCCTCTTTGATTCCCTCCCCTCCTTTCCTCTTGTCAAATTTCCTATGCCAGTGGAATCAAAGGTCCAGTACCTTTCCCTATGCTGATCTCTCTGGCATATTTAATAAGAAATAATAATAAATAATAGGGCAGCTAGGTGGCAAAGTGGAGAGAATGTCAGGCTTGGAATCAGGAAGACCTGAGTTCAAAATCAGACTCAGATACTTTGTAGCTATGTGACCTTGGACAAGTCACTTAACCTCTGTCTGCCTCAGTTTTCTCATCTGTAAACTGGGGATCATAAGAGCATCCACCTCTCAGAGTTGTTGTGGAGTTCCAATGAGATAATAGCTGCAAAGTGCTTAGCCCAGCATCTGGCATATAATGAGGACTATATAAAGGTTAGCTGTTATTATCTATGTTTGTGTCTTACTTCCAGTGGCCTACAAATTCCATGAGACCAAGGCTTTATCTACGCTTTGTACTTCCTTATAATAGTACATACAGTCCTCTACATATAGTAGACAATTAATAAATGCTTATGAAATGAATGAATGTTCATTCCTTAAGTTGTCATTCAAGGCTGTCTATGCTCAGTCTTTCCAATGTTATCTCTCAACATTTCTTAGTATGAATCTTCTATGAATCTGATCTCTTAACTTTAATTCAAACAAATCTTGTGTAGCCCCGCCCTAATATCCTTTTACCTTTATACTTTTCACTCTTTCAAAATCTAGCCTAAATAGCACTTCCTTAATGAAATCTTCCAACCTACTAGTCTCCCCCTCCTCAGAATTTCATGTTATACCTACTGTGTAGATTCTACACTTTGGCACTGAGCACAGAATGCCTGGTAGTGCTGCTTAAATTTTCACACGTGGCAGACTTGTGCCTTCTACCCCTGGTCTTTGCCATGGTGCTTAATACATGTCTTTGTACATAGTAGTCTCAGAAAGCGTTTGCTGATCAATGGGTAAGAGTCTAGGGTGGCTAGGTGGAGCAGACACTTACTAGCTATGTGACCCTGGTCAAGTTACAACTGGAAATTGCAGGGATGTCCATCAATTGGGGAATGGCTGAATAAATTATGATATATGATCATGATAGAATACAACTGGGCTATAAGAAATGATAAGCTCAATGACCTTAGAAAAACATGGGAAAACTTGTATGAAATAACCAAGAGCAAAATGAGCAGGTTCAAGATAATGTTGTATACAGTAACAGGAATATTATTTTAAGAATGACTTGGAGCAACTAAGTCTTTCAATTATTATAGATACCCAAATTAATGATAAAGGACCTATGAAGGAAGATGCCATCTGCATCCAGAGAAAGAGTTATAAATAGAAGTATATAGAGACCAATTTTACAGATGTGTGTATATACAATAATACACACATGCATGCATACATACATACACACAGATGTGTGTATGTCTAATAGTAGTCATCCCTAGGGTGGGAAGGGAAAAAAGAAAGTTACATGATAACTTTATTATATATTTAAAAGGAATAGCAAATTGTACATAGTAGATTTGCAGTTTCATGTGCAATCATCTTTTTTCTATTTTACTATGTTGTGGAAATACTTGTTTTATTACTTAAGTTCAGAATAAAAATAAATTAAAAAACCACTTGTTTCCCTCAATTTCCTCATATGTAAAATGAGTTGGAGAAGGAAATAGCAAACCACTTCAGTATCTCTGCCAAGGAAACCCCAAATGGGGTCACGAAGAATCAGACATGACTGAACAGCAACTAGTAAGAGACTATGGAAAGAGGCAAATTCAGGTTTAAATACAGAGCAGTATGAGTCAGTGTTGCCTTGAAAGCACTTTGATACACGGTGTTTTAGTGAGAGATTTCAGACTGGTGGGTTTGCCTTTTTTCCTCAGATGTTTCTCTGACTGACAATTTTTGGTGATGAATTTCCTGGCACCAAAAGGCAGGCAAGCTCAATAGCTCTGGGCAACTGGTGGAGAAGATGCATACACATTGACAAATATACAGGCAATTAGAAACAAAAAAATCAGAATTTTAGGGACTGGAGAGAAGTAATGATAATATTGTTGTTTAGTCACAGTTATATCTGACTCTTCATGACCCTATGGACTTTTCCCAAGTAGTTTTATTGGCAAAGATACTAGAGATGCCATTTCGTTCTTCATCATGTCTCCATTTTATCAACAAGGAACTGAAGCAAATAGAGGTTAAGTGACTTCCCTAGGGTCACACTGCTTGTATCTAAGGCCGGATTTGAATTCAGATCTTCCTGACTCCAGGTCAAGTAGTCTATGCATTGCATAACCTAGCTGCCTCAATGATAATATTAATTTCCCTTTATAGAGCACTTTAAAAGCTACAAAACATTTTATTTCTTTATCTTGTTTGAAAATTCAGAGATCGTCTAATAGAAGGTAGGTCATACAATCCAACCTGCTCATTTTACAGATGTGGCAACCACGGCCCAGAGAGCAGAATTAACTACCTAGTCCAGCTACATAGAGTTGGAATAAAGACTACAATCCAAGTGTGATAGGGAATAATAGGGGCATTCCTTGGGCAATGCATGTCACACAGGCCTCTCTGGTCAAAGCTTTCTCCATTACGTGGGTGTTTCTAAAAGTCGAGCAGATTAATTCTGATTTCTGTTCTTTGTTGTGGCAAAAGTCCTAGATGACCTGAGAGCCTAAATTTTTAATGAGTATCTCTGTTTAGGTGGATATGGAGGAGCAGACTGCCGGACCCACTCACATGTAAAGCTATTAAGCTGAAAAAACAGTTACAGGGACACATGACTGATTTTGGTAGTTTATTAGAATGAGTGAGTCAGGATTAATTAGCTCAGTTATTTTGTGAATACATTAACAGGTTTCGGGACTCTAAAGCCTATTAATTTCCTGATGAATAGGGTGTGGGTGACTGCTGAGCCCAGGTGTCTCTGGATTGTAACTTTTGAGCTTGAAGTCTGATTTTGGAATTCAAAGTTCTTCCAAGTTTGGTTCCTTTGAAATACCAGCACTTCTCTTTATTCATGAGACTTTCAAAGTTATTTGCTTGAAAAATTTTGGATAAGAGTCGTTTAGCAAACACAACCTTAGCTTTTTTAGGGTCTAAAGATTCAGTGATAAAGTTGTTTCAGTGGAAAGAGCAGTCAGGCATATTGAGTTCTAGTTCCAGGTTTACCACGTATGTAACTCAAGGTAAATCACTTCTTTGTGCCTCAGTTTCCCCATATGTAAAATGAGGGATTTGAACTAGATTATCTTTAGATCTTCTCTCAATCTCCAAAATTCCATGACTAAGACTCTAAATTAGGGGTTCTTAATTTTTTTTTTTTATGTCATGGACCCCTTTGGCAATCTAGTGAGTTCTATCAATAGATTCCTCAGAATAATGTTTTCAAATGCACAAAACAAAATACATGGGATTAAAAAGGAAAGTGATATATTGACATATAGTAATCAAAATATTTTTAAAAAACAAATTTACAACCCCCCAAGTTAAGTATACTTGCCCTAAATACATCTTCCCAGTCTGTCTCTGTTGCTTGGACCTTTTTGCTAATTAATTCTTTTCTCTTTTTTGAATTCTGTCAATTTCCCCTACAGATATTTACCATTTATATCAAAGCTTGTGCAAAATGAAATTGGCTTAAATTCTTCTGAGGATGGAGGAGTGTAGGCTATCTATGGAGAAGTGATTGGTAATGAGGGCTCAAGCTGGTGACTGACAAAGATGGGAAGATGATATTGCCACTTGGTAATGCTTCAGAATGTAAGAAGTAACTGCTTTTAATTTCCCAAAAGTCTTAGGGGTTTAGAGGTGACGTTGTATGTTCCAAAGAAGAAAAGGAGAAGGGGGTCTATTTCTTATTATAATCGCTTTCCCTACCCAGCATCCCAGAAAAAACTACGAAGAGAGGATAATGGTAGAAACTGACTTGGATCTATCAGATAAGGATCTGAGATCTGTAGATCAAATCAAAAAAGTACCTACTATGTGCCAGACACTCTGCAAGGTACTGGAAATGCAAAGAATGAAACAATCCCTGCTTTCAAGGAGCATTTCAGCAGGAGGAACCACAAGGGTACATATAAGGATATATGAAATAAATATAAAGAGAATGTAAAATACATAAAATAAAATACAAAGAGAATATATACATAAATATAAAAATATAAAATACATAAAATACAAAGAGAATATAAAATATAAATTAGCTAAGTACATGTAGCTAGGAAAGGACACTGGCAGTTAAGGAAATCAGAAAAGACTATGTAGGAGCTAGTGCTTGAACTATGTTTTGAAGGAAGAGAGGAATTCTATGAGGCAAGAGTGAGGTGGGGGGATAGAGGGAGGTGGGCACCGAGATAAGAGATGGAGCTCTGTGTGTAAAGAACAGATGAGAGATGGCTGGCAGACTGCAAAGTGAAAAAGATACAGAACTGGCTAGAGGCAGAAGATCAGACAATCTGACCTATAAAGAGCACAGTCATTTGGAGATTGCTTTGACCATTTTAATAGAGGATTGTCTAAAGTAGGGGGTGTCTTTTGGCTCTGCTTTTCTAGGCTCAATCAGCCTGAGGCCACATTACCACGGTTTCTCAGACCTCCAAGCAGCATCCTAAAGCTAGGATGCTGAAAAAGTAATTTTTGCTTGAGCTGTGTGGATAGATTTTTAATATTTAATTAGAGAAACCTTCAGCACGGCAAGAGGGCAGGACTTGTTATTAAATCCCCACCGCTCTTGGCTCTCCTTGCTTGCTGGTGGGATTATTCATTCATCTTCAGTCACACAATTTAATATCACAATATCTAATGGGGGAGATGTTGATAATTTGTAAAACTGCTCAGTGCTTGGGGCCACTGGATGGTCTGTGTCCATACCAGAATGAGAAAGGGGGTCTGAATCAGATGTTCGTTTTAGAATTCCATCATCCTAGAGTTGGAAAGGACTTAAAAGGACAAGCATCTACCCACTTGATACATCCCCTCTCTAACATTAGTGACAAGTGACCATTTATTATGTTTTTGAATACTTCCAGTGACAAGGTACCTCCTTCCATGTTCAGATGATTTTAATTGTTAAGTTCTTCCTTATTTACCTCCCTCTAACTTGTTGGCCAGTTCCAGTGTAACAACTCAGCTCCTCCTAACCTCCTTTTCCCCTCTCCTCTTAGGGTGTTCTGCCCAAAGGAAAGGAAATTTTGATGAGTTAACTTGGGGTTTACTTGCTAGGCTCCTTTCTCAAAGACCAAGCCTTAAACCCAACTCACTCTGAATCTCTTGGATTGGCCAACAATAGGTCCTAGTCCAAGCACCACTTAATAGCTATTTTTTTGCGGGGGGGGTCCTCCTGGCTGAGAATGAATGTGAACAGTAACTTCTACACAGCAACCTTGAGGGTTTTCCCCTCCAAATTTGATTTTTGTTTTCTTTTTTCAATTAAAGGGGCCATCCCTTGATTCACTTCTTAAAGAGGCCTAGTCACTGAATGGGCATTACCCTATTCAAAGTGAGAACCTGAAAAGATCTTAACTTAAAAGGACCAGGATCTCCCATTGCATCCTGGGCCATTCCAGTCATTCTGAGCTACATCTGGCCACTGGACCAAGATGACTCTGGAGGAGAAAGTGAGGTTGGTGACCTTGCACAGCCCTCCCTCATTCAAATCAAAGTCAACTGCAAGTCATCTCATCATCTCGTTGATGTCATGGTCCTCTTTGAGAAAGGACAAACCATACGCAACCCTCTAATTTATACATGGCAACTAGGTGGTGTCATAGTGCACAGAGTACCAGGCCTGAAGTCAGAAAGACTCATCTTCCTGAGTTCAAATCTGGCCTCAGACGCTAGGTGTGTGACTCTGGGCAAGTCACTTCACCCTGTCTGCCTCAGTTTCCTCATTTGTAAAATGAGCAAGAGAAGGAAATGGCAAACCATTCTTGAATCTTTGTCAAGAAAGCCCCAAAAAGGGTCATAAAGAGTCAGACACAACCAAAATGACTCAACGACAAAACTTGTACCCACTGGTCTTCATCTGTGCCCTCTCAAGTTTTACAGTATATTTCTAATGCCCCCTACCTAGAAGATCATAGCTTAGAAAGGAAAGGACGCCATTTGGTCCAACCCCCTCATTTTACAATGGATAAAGTGAGGCCTAGGATAGCCTTTCAGGTATTTGAAGATAACAGTTATGCTCCCCTGTTTTCTTTTTTTAAGGTTGTGGCAGAAATCCCCAATTTTTTCAACCAATCTGTACATGTCACAGCTTTAAGTACAGTCTTACTCCTCGAGCTTCAATGTTCTCCCATAAATGGTGGCACCCACTTGTCATCTGACCAGTATAGCACACCATACAGTGGGGAGAATCACAGCTATTGTTCTGGACATTGTAGTTTTATCACCATATATATGCCTATATATGTATATATACATATGTCTAAGGTCATAGTAGCATTTTTGGTTATTGCATCACACTGTTGACTCATATTCAACTTCCAAGCAATTAAAACCCCGAGGTATTTTTCCTATGAACTGCTGTCTAAACATGTGTCCTCCATCCTGTAATTGCATAGTAGGTTTACTTGAACCCAAATGCAGGGCTTTACATTCAGTCCAATTCCACTTTCCAGCCTTTAGATCTCTCTCCTTGGCAGCCACCGTTTCATCCTGCAGAAACTTTTTTCTGCCCAGTTCTCCTGATGTATGACTCCTCCATCCCTGGAAGGAGCCATTTCCTCACTTTGATCTCTAAGAATTCCTTCCTGTGTTCAAAGCTCAGCTAAAGTGCTGCTTGATACATGAGGTGGAACCCCTTAGTTCCTAGTGCTCATTAACCCCCCAAATTACCTTGTATAAATTTTGTGTATATTTAAATGTGTTCATGTTGTCTCCATGGATTGAATATGATCTCATTTTTGGCAGGCCCTGTTCGAAGTTTGGGGTTTTGTTTTGGATTTTTGATTCCCCCAGTACCTAGCCTGAAGCCTGGTTTATCTTAGGCAATTAATATTACTTGGTGATTGAACAACAGTAACATTTTTACTTCTTCTTTTTTAAATGTACTTTATTTTAGCATTCGTTTTTTAAAATTTTGAGGTCCAAATTCCAGCTTTCCCCCAACCATTGGGGAGGCAAATACAAGGGGTGAAGAGGTGGAAACAAGCATTTATTAACTGCTCACTGTCTGCTAAGTGCTTTACAAATTATTGTTCAGTCATATCTGACTCTTCATAACTGTGAATTATACTGTTCACTACCTTTTCTTATCAAAGATACTGAAGCGTTCTCTGGTGAATTAAGGCAAACCGTGATTTACCCAGGGTCATATAGCTAATACGTACCTGAGACTAGATTTGAACTCAGGTCTTCCTGCCTCCAAGCCTGGTGCTCTATCCACTGAGCCACCTAGCTGCCCACTTTACAAATATTATCTCATTTGACTTTTGTAATAACCTTGTAAAGTAGGTGCTACTATTATTACTATTTTATAGCAGAGAGTTCTTGTAGGGAAAGAGTGGGAGACATGGTTAAGGACTAGGTTAACAAATTGTAGAGGGCCTTGAATGCTGGGCTAGGGAGCTTGGATTGTCTTATATGAAATATATAATCACTGAAGATTTTTGGATAGATGGGTGATGCATGAAAAGTAATGTCTTTGGAAAGCTGGCCTAGTGGCAGTACAGAATTGATTGTGTTTGACTGTCTCAGAGATCAGACCATAATCCCACTCATCTCATGATGATGTGGGGATGGATCAATATTTGTAAAGTGCTTTGAGATCTTAAATGGAAACTGCCCTTAAGGTTGTGTTTTATCATCTTTTTTATTTGCCTATGTCCTCTCTTTATAGGGTAATAAAAATGAACCATCTATGGCTCATTGGAAAACATGTCTCAGGTTTATTAAAAATATATGAATTTTTACTTTAAGACTAGATGGTCATATTATTCAAAATTGGAAGCCAAAATGTATTATCTATTATTAATTTATTTTTAATGGACATTTTTCTTATAGAGTAGCATTCCAATTACTTTTGAAAAAGTGGGAGTCAGTGAGAAGAGATTTCCAATTAAAGTTGTCCTGAAGATAAATTGGGGAATTCAATTGAGAGCACTTGAGCTTTCTCCCAGTCATTGAGCAACTGCATTTGTCATCTTCCTGGAGTCAAGACATTTCCATTTCTGTCCTGGATTCTCCTTGGGAAGTTCTGGCCTTTCTTACGGATGTGCTGGGATAGCACCAGAGTTTCTAGCACAAGCTCATGGAGCATGAAATGACTTTGTATCTAGCTTCAATATGACCATGAATAGTTAAATAAAAATAAGGTCAGCCCTCAGCAAACTCTGGCCTCCCCTGTCTGTTCCCTTTTCCTGCTCAGGAGCACCTTCTAGAGATAGAAATTGGGGGTGGGATTACTAAGGATCATCACACTTTTTAAGGTTTGAAAAATGCAGGATAGATTGCCATCTGTGGTGTCCCCGGTAAGAGGTTAGCATTACCTCCATAAACATGCCATGCTTCAATGGACATCAATAAGTGTATCTCAATCATTCTTAAACCCATTTATAGCATTAATTAGTACATTAAGGCTATAGTTCCATAATAATGGGGACACTCAGCTCCACCATGTGTCTGGTGGCAAATCCTTTCATCAAGGGGCTTTGTTCTGTGAAATTTGGATTCAGTCAAAGGACTGCACTCGAGGGCCTAGAAGGCCATATGTGGCCTCAGGACTGCGGGTTCCCCACCCCTGGTCTAGCCTGCTATGCTTCTCCAAGTACTTTCACGCTCATTGTCTCACTGGACTCTTCCAACAACCCCAGGGTGTAGGGAGGGTGGAAGTCACCTTTCTTTTATACAGGAGGACCCTGACATTCAGAATGATGAAATGTCTTATTGCCGACACAAAGCTCGAAGTAACAGAGCAAGGTCTTCCAACTTCAAGTCACTTGTCCAATACTCTCTTCCCTCCAGAAACTAGCCATCCTCTGTATAAAGCAAAACTTCCTGGAAGGGTGATTGGTATTCAGACAGTCTAAGAAGAGAAGGAGGATCATTACAGCCTAGGGCAACAGACTCATAGATGTGGGTATACCTACATCATGCTTAGAGCAAAAGGGATAAATTAGTCTGGCTGAAGCAGACTTTGTACAGTAGAGCAGTAAATAGATGACTTTGCTAGCTAGAACATGGCAGAGAATAAACATTTATTAAACAGCTACTGTCTGCCAAGTGCTTTACAAATATTATCTCATTTGGTCCTCTTAACAACCCTGGGAGGTAGATGCTCTTATTATCCTGATTTACAGCTGAAGAAACTGAGTCAGACAGGTTAAGTGATTTGACCAGGATGGTATAGCTGGAAAGTATTTGAGACTGATTTTGATCTTAGGTCTTCTTGACTGGAGACCCTGTCCACTGCACCACATAGCTGCCATGGCTGAGGGTTTAAATTTTTTTTTTTTTGGGAAGCCACTGCAAGTTTCTGAACAAAAGAGTGATGTGAAAAATTATCCTAAATTTATCTTTTTTCAATTTTCCAGTTTTAAGGCCCCAGTTTTTGATTTTGGAATTTGTTGAATAAATCCAGAATCATCATAAGCATATCCTTTTATGATTTTATGCATTATAAAGTCATAGATTTGGAGCTAAAGGAGACTTCCAAGGGCACCAAGGCCAACCTCCTTATTTTACAGTCGAGGAAACTGAAGCTCACATGGATGTTGTCTGGGCTGGGGTCACACAGTTACCAAGTGGCTGAGGCAGAAACTGGACTCAGATCTTTCCAGTACCAAGTCCAGTGCCCTATGTAATAACCAGTCACATAAGGATCTCACAATCAAAGGGAGAAGACAACAGGCAAACAACTATGTGCAAATAAGACATATACAGGACAAATCAGAGATGTTGTCAAGGGAAGATACTAAGATTAAGGAAGACAGAAAGGATTTTTGCAGAAAATGAACTTTAACTGAGATGTGAAGGAAGTAAGAGAAGCCAAAAGGCAGAGATGAGGAGGAAGAGAGAATCCTAAGCGGGGGAACTGTGAAAAAATTAATAAATTTACATATTTTGTTGTTATTCAGCTGTATCCTACTCTCTATGGCCCCATTTAGGATTTTCTTGCTGAAGATATTAGAGTGATTTGCCATTTCTTTCTCCAGCTCATTTTGTAGATGAGGAGACTGAGACAAACAGAATTAAGTGACTTTCCCAAGGTCATATAGCTCATAAGTGTCTGAGGCCAGATTTGAACTCAGAAAGATGAGTCTTCTTGACTCCAGGCCCAGAACTCTATCTATTGAACTACCTAGCTACCTCCATATACATATACATATACATATATATATATATATATATATATATATATATATATATATATATAAAGAGAATCTATATATGCATGTAAATATATACATATTTATACACATATATACATGTGTAAACATAACCTATATCTATAACTATCTAACCAGATAGATTTAAGGTTTGCAAAAATATTCCACTTAGAGACTGAGGATAGCAACCATTTCTGAGACTGCTCTGGGTTAACTCTTTGCTTATCAATAGGTGAGGTCTAGAGATTTGCCTAGCTCAATGCTCCTGCTTCCTGGTCTACCATCTCCTTTGTCTAAAAGAACCCCTAATGTAAGTAAATAGGAAAAAAGGCATGGTGTAGGGAGATGCAGTGGGAGGGGGCACTGCCACCTGGGAATAGTTCTTAGACTCTATCCTAAGAAGTCCATTGGCCACATCAGTATTAGATAGCCAGGGCTGAGAAATGTGGAATGAAAGTTGCTGCCGCTGCTGTTTAATGAATAGCTAGCTGAGCCAGAGCACATATATTTAATACCACATACGTTTAATTGCTCCTGGCCCAGGAGTGTGTTGGATGTTTGGGGAGTTTTACTGAGATCGTTCTCAGGGAAAATTGAGGGCATGTATATCAAGCAATTTTTTGAATTATGTCTCTATTAGCATCTGCAAATGTCTCCCAGGGGAACTAGAGAAAACTCTATTATTTGAGCTGTTTAAAACAGATTGGAGGAAGCAGTAGTGAAAATCCCGCAGGGAACAATAATTATAAACAGCACTTCCATGTAAACAGGTTTTAATGTGTTTTATATATTGAATTCTTGGGAGTGAGAACCTCTGGGCTATCCCATAGCATGGTTCTCACAGATACTAGACCATGTCTAGAAGCCTTAGGTAGTCCTCTCCAGGGTCATTCATCTACTGCTTAGCTGACCTCCATAGCTTCTGGTGAATTGCCCCCTCTTCTGTGAAGACTATGAATTATACATACTTGGCTCCTATAGATCCAATCTGCCTGCCCTCATAAAGTGTACTTATATGGAGACATAAAGGACTAGTTGACTAGTCAAGAGACCCGAATTCTAGTCTCAGTTTTGTTACTAAAAAACTTGGTCGAATCACTTCTAAATCTGAATTTTCTACAGGAGAAAAGAGTTCCATGTAACTCAAGAAAACTTAGAATCATAGAATATTGAAACTAGAAATGATCTTGGAGGTCCTCTATAGAGCTTTAGCTCCAAAATTTTATGTGAGGGCATTCCCCTTGGGCCCAGAGGGGTGAGGTGGTCTGAAAGGTCTTTTCCAGAAGGTCACTGAAAAGTTCGAAGGCAGAGTCCAATACCTGGAGAATAGTTTTGAGATATCCTAGAAAAACTGGTTTCTTACAGGTTGGGGAAAGGGAACTTTGGATTGGCAAAACCTGAAGCCTGAATGCCCCTATTCTAGAATTTATAGGCTTTTGTTGTTGTTATCCAGATGTTTTGCAGTTGTGTATGACTCTTCATGATACCATATGAGGTTTGACATTTTCTTCTTCCAGTTCATTTTACAGATGAGGAAACTTAAATAAACTGGGTTGTGACTTGCCCAAAGTCACATAGCTAGTAAGTTTCAGGTCAATTTTGAATTCAGGTCCTTCTGACTCCAGGACCAGCACTCTATTCACTGTGTCACCTAGCTGCCCCAAGAATCCAGAAGTGGATTTCAGAGTATCTCCGCCAGAGGTGTGTTGGTAAATATTTTACAACAAGCTTTATGGGGGGTAAAATGTAAATATGACATCCTCCTAAATTTAATCTGCATTAACATCTTATCTCTCATTTTCTTAGGTCTAGATCAGCTCAATTAGCCTATAAAACTCCTAAGTGTATTGATTAAAATGGAATAGGGAAAGGTTTACAAAATAAGTTTTAAAAAATACAATGCAACATAGATAATGCTAATCTGTGGTCAATATACAGCCTGCAGAGATCAGTTTCTATTTGAGTGTGACATCATCAGTCTAGACAATCAACAAAACAAGGTCAAACCCTGACCTGTCACTTCGATAATTTCCAAGATATAAATTCTCAAATTTAATGACTGGTTTTTGTGATCAGTTCCAGCTGTCACCCCTGAGTTTTCCTGATATATGATGCCATCCCTCAACACATATCCCCCCCAAATCCCCTACACTTCTCTTTTTCTATTAGTGGTAACATTACTTGCTTGGTCCTTAGACTCGACACTCTGGGGCTAATTTTGACTCCTTTTCTTCTCCTTACTATCTCAGTCAACAAGTCATAACCATTCTTCCTTCATAATAATACTCACAACCCTTCCTTCTTCTCCATTATATTGAGAGGCAGTGTACTAAAGGCAATGGAGCTGGCATCCGGAAGACCTGGGCACACACCCTGCCCTACATACTACCCAGCTGTGTGACTCTTTATGTCACTTATGAGGCTTTGCTTCCTCATCTCCAACTGGACTAGGTGATTTTTAACATCCCTCTAAGCTCTAAAATCTTACCATCGTATTAAAAATGCTCTTTCCAGTATATTACACTACATCACTTGGTATTTTCTTTTCATGGGTGTATAACTCATTTCCTCAGCTACATTGGAAGCAAACTGGGAAAACAGTAACAATAACTCCCATTTCTATAGTGCTTTTAAGGCTGTTTTTGTTGTTTTTTGTTCTTCATTCTCGAAGAGGACACCTGGGAGGTGATGCATGGCTGTGCCAGTGAATTGGATTCACATGAAGGAGGGCCATGCAACATCATCAGCCTCATCCTCCCTCCTGGAGCCATTTGGGTCCAGTGGCAAGTTACAGATCAGGATGACTGGAGATGGTTTGGATGGAATGGGAGACCTTGACCTTTTAAGCTAAGGTCTTTAACAGATCTCAGTTTGACTGAGGGAGCACCCTTCAGTGATTAAAACTGGATAAGAAATGAGGCAAAAAATGACAATTATGTGGTCAAAAAAAATAAATAAACATTTTTTAAAAATCTGGGAGGGGAAGACCACCAGGGTTTCTAGCCAAAACAGAAAATATTGCTAATTACATACACTCTGAACCAATCAAGGCCCAAAGCATCCCCACTTGGTCATTGTTTGGTCCCTGATTGGCTCAGAATGAACGTAAACAGCAATTGTTTCTGTTTTGGCCAGAAGCCCTGAGGATCTTCCACTCCCAGACAGATGTGTGTGTGTGTGTGTGTGTGTGTGTGTGTGCTGCGTGTGTGCTGCGTGTGCGCTGGCGTCTGTATGAGTATGTTTTGACTCCATTCCTTGCCTCCTTTTTTACCCAGCCTTAAGGAATGTAAATTTTTGATTGCTGAAGCCTCACAAGGCATCTTGGGGTTTATAGGCAGTTCTTTCTTCAGGACCCTGTTTTAAACCCAAATCACTCTGGCTGTCATTAATTGGCCAACAACAGGTCCCAGGCCAACCTCCACTTGACTTTAAGGCAGTGATGTCAAATAAAAATGGATTCGTGCAGGTTTCATATTGACTTAGAAAACCATAAATTGACACTATCTATATTATATTGCATTTTCATTTATCTTGTTGAACATTTTCTAATTACATTTTAATCTAGTTTGGGCTATCCTGGAGAGTTTTGTGACTCTGTTTTAAGGCATACAGAGCACTTCCTTTGCAACCTCTCTGTAAGGTTGTACGGATGTCATCATGCCTATTTTACAGATGAGAGGTTGAGGCTCACTTGTCCATGATGGCACAGCTGTATCTGAGTCTCTTATTCTTTCTGGCATTTCACTAGATGTAATATCTCTGTGTCCGTGGTATAGTAGCTTGCATGTAATTCTTTCTAAGTCAGTCAGGAACTGTTTTCAACCTTTACTAGGACAGATGGCTGCATTGACTTGAGTTTGTACCCTCCTCCAAAACGCATTAAAAATTGCTTGATCATGGGAATCTGTGACTTCACTTAAGACTCTGAATCTCTGTTTCATCATGGGGATAATGACTGCTGTACCTGCCTCACAGGGCTGTTGTAAGGCTCAAATGAGGGAATGCACATCAGGAAACTTTAAAGCACTGTGTAAACATCAGCTAGCACCATTAATACTATTATCATTAACAAGAGCAAAAAAATTGCTTAGAAGCAAGGCTTGCTTGCTTTCCTCTTTGTCCTCAGAGATGTTGAGTGCCATCCTAAGCTAAGAGATACTTTTAACATTGACTTTTCAGAGGAAAGAGGACAACTATATTTTGTAGGAATAAAAAAAATTAGTGATATAAGCGTTCAGGCTCCAATCAGAATGCATAAAACTCAAGAGACCTTGGAGGTCTGGTAAATAAAGCTTAATTTAACACACATTTATTAAGTGTCTACTATGTGCCATGACCCATGCTGGGTCATAAGGCAACATAAGATGTGATCCCTGCTCTCAGAGAATTTATCATCTAGTAGATTCATATACAAAGAACTCAAACTCGGTAAGTGTATAAGAGAGGACAATGTGCTATGTGAAGGAACATGGTAATATTTTGAGCCCTTGGAAAGCCAGTCTGAAAGGCAGCCCACACTAGGATAAAATTGCAGGAATGAGGGTGCCATATGAAAAAGCCAACTTGGCCTCCTTTACTTTGAGAAGCTTAGGAACACTGATCTTTGTTTGGTGTATTGTTATACTGATTCATTACTTACTTGGGCTCAAGGATCCATGGAAAGAGCCAGATGTTTAAAACAAACTATCAAACAAAGACTTAAATCTCAGATTTTTATGTCTCAGAAAATGCCTTGTACTCCATTGATTTTAAAGAAAAGGACTTGATTTGCAAAATAATGAATCCCATGGAAATTTCTACCCTGAATTTGCAGCCTGTAAGATGCAATGGAAAGAACATTGATTTGTAGTTAGAACTTAGGTTCACATCTCCCACTTCTTCCTGTGTGATCTTTGATAAATCATTCAAAGTCTCTGGGCTTTAATTTCCTCATCTGTACAATCAAGAGGTTAAACTAGATGACTCCAAAGGTCCCTTAGAGCTCTCGGACCTATAATCTTAAGAAACATTCCCTGGATGGTGCTCTGATATTCTCCCATGCCTGTCCCTACCTCCCAATGCTAAAATCATAACTTTAGCAGACCAGAGTAGGGGACTTGTATCTACATCATAGACACCAACACTCTCCTCCTCTGAAAGGCCTATCTATCCATTTAGCAGCCTCAGGGATAAGGTACTGCCTGGGCTTTTGCCAGTCTTGGCTCTTTCACTGATTGGCAGTTGCCTACTTACTCAGGGTACCACACCCTCCCATATGCCAACTGGGTCTTGCTAACAAGGCCATCAAGACTGAGTGGTGGAATGACATGAGTGACCATGATAGGAGCAGTAGGGTATAGTAGAAAGTACACTGACTTTGGAGTCAGAAGATTTGAGTTTATCTTGGCCATAGCTACTTTTTTATAAAAGAGACATTAGACTCTTTGCTTGAACCCAGAGAATAGAGTTAAGGCCAATGGGTGTAAGAAAGAACGCATCTATATCTATAGATTTCTGTCTCATTACATATAGTTATCTATCTATCTATCTATCTATATATGTGTGTGTGTGTGCATATATACTTGTGTACATATAGATCCTTCTTCATATGTGTATATCTATATCTATATCTTTCTTTATATAACTTTGTTGTTTGGTTGTTTCAGTCCTGTCTGACTCTTCATGATCCATTTGGGGTTTTCTTGGCAAAGACTGGTTTGCCATTTCCTTCTCCAGCTCATTTTACAGATGAAACTGAAGCAAACAAGGTTAATTGAACTGCCTAGGGTCACACAGCTAGTAAGTGTCAGAGCCTGGATTTTGAATTCATGAAGATGAGTCTTCCAGACAACAGGCCCAATCCACCATCCACTGTGCTACCTAACTGCCTATTATACATACATATCTATCTATCAATGTAACTATGTTTATCTATGTATGTATCTATCCATCCATCCTTATAATTCCTTAAAATTAAAGCTGTCCCCATTTTGAATGTGATCCTTTTGAAGGGGTGAGTTTTACCTTTCCTAGGAGGTGTTCAAGCAAACACCAGACGTCTACTTCTTGGAGATGCTATGGAGGTGATTATTAATGCTTCAGTTAGAGTCGGACTTAAAGAATTCTAAGATACTATTCAATTAGCTTCCATGATTGCCATGTTATAGGGATTAAATATGTCAGGGCCCCATCTGATAACCTGTGAGTCTTGTGTTTTGAATGAACCCTCCCCATATAACTTCTCCTGATATGGAAAGAGTTAAAGGGTTGGGTGGGAATGATTTTGGTCAGTAATCATCAAATCTATTTGGTATTATTTAAAAATAGAAAGTTGATCATTTGAATGGAGTAGACAAGTAAGACCTAGAAACAGTTGAACACAGCAGCTTAATGTCCAATTAACTTGAGACCAACTAATAATATTCCCTATTCAACTAAAACTTCTGGGAAAACTAAAATTGGTTAGGCAGAAATTAGTCAGACCATGTGGTAGGTCCATAATAACCCTGATTAAGCTGGCAACAGATAATAAAGGACAAGGATGACACCTGGGGTACACGTGTGAATTGCTCAGATGGGCAGCCATATTCAGGGGAAGGGTGGCTCTCCCCTTTTGCCCTTCAGAATATTAGACCCGGTAGGATAAATCTAACTCTGTTTGAATCACATCACTTAGGGTTACTAAATGCAACTGTGTAGTAAATGGAAAGCCACAGGGAGCTGTTGTCAACTTTCTTTGTTACTGTTCAGGTAAAAGCAACTGCTTGACCCTGTACTTAAAAACCTTGAGTGCTTTACTGCATTATAATAGATTTTCATTTTTGGACTGAGACCAGAGTCTTTTATCACATAAGGCAATAAACTTCAAATGGATACATGGCCAAAAATTGAGGATCAAAATGTTTAAAAATATGTAAATAAAATATAAGAGAACAGGATAAGTTTTCTTGCATATTTATCATTGGGGGATTTTTTTTATTTTAGCTAAACAAAAGATAGAGGTTATCAGAAGAAAAGATGGATAATTTCTCTTACACAAAATTGAAAAGACTTTTCATGAACAGAATCAATGCAGCTAGAATTAAAAGTGAAACAGGTAATTAGGAAAAATTTTATGCTGCAAATATCTCTGAAAAAAATCTTATATCCAAGATCTATAGGGAATCTATGCAAATATATAAGAATAAGAGCCATTCCCCAATAGATATGTAGTCAAAGGAATACAAAGGCAATTTTTTGAAAGAAGAAATGCAAAATATCAACAACTTTTTGAAAAAAAATAATTAAAAAAACAATAAGAGAATTGCAAACTAAAACAACTCAGGTTTTATCTCATACCCATCTGAATAGTAAAAACTGCAAAAAGCAAAACTGGTAAATGTTAGAGATAATATAGACTTGGTACAGCTATGAACTAGTCTAGTGATTCTAAGAAACAATTTGGAATTATAATTTAAAAAAATGACAGTGATATCATTTCTAGACGTTCATCTCGAGGTGATCAAAGACAAAAGAAAAAGTGCCAAATATATTTTTTAAAAAACATTATGGTGGTACTTTTAAAAGAAGCAAAGAACTAGAAACAAACTGAATGCCCATCAACTGCAGAATAAACTAATTGTGACAAATAAAAGAAAATTGGATATTTTCATACTGTAAGAAATAACCAACATGAATTCAGAATAACTTGGGAAGACTTACATTAACTGACACAGAGTGAAGTAAGCAGAAACAGGAGAACAACATAATACAATCATGTAAGGGAAAATAACACTCTAAAATTTCAGAATTCTGATCAATTTAATGGTCAATCATGAGTTCACAAGGCTGAGGGTGGAGGAGGCCTCTCATTTCTCAGGAGACTAGTGGTAGCCTAGAAGTGTCAAATGAGGCATGCATCTTCAGACGTAAACAGTGTGTTGTTTTATTTTGCTTGACCATGTTCATTTGTAAGAAGGGCTGAGAGCTCTTGGACCGGTGAAATCAATGGAGAAATGACAGTGATTTTTTTTAAATCAAGAAAACAATAATAGCTGGTATTAAATATAGTACTTTTATTATGGAGCCTGAATGCAGATTGAAGCATACTATTTGCTCTCTCTTTTTTGCTTTGTTTTGTTTTGTTTCTTCTTTCTCACGGTTCATTCCATTGGTTATAATTCTTCTTTACAACCTTACTAATGTGAAAATATGTTTAATATAAATGTATATGTAGAGCCTATATCATATTGCACTCCTTGGGGATGAATGAAGGGAAGGGGAAAATTTAAAAAGCTTGTGGAACTGAATGTTGAAAACTAAAAAGAAAGAAAGTATTATGAAAAAATAAATATAGCACTTTTAAGGTTTGCAAAGCACTTCACATGGTATCTCATTTGGTGATAGAAATGACGTAGGGATGGACAGTGCGCCAACTCTGAGGACAAGGAGAATCAAATAAAAGACAAGATGGCATTGGCTCAGAGAGCCTGACAATTATTTTTTAATGATGAGATTGTGACAGTGAGACTGTACCTCTGAGTGGTAAAATCATGTGTCGAATAGTAAAGGAGAGATCAGAGGCATGGTTAGAACAGAGCTGCCAACAACAAGGAAAGTGACCATCCACATCTGAATACAGATTTCTGAGTGGTAACTGTCCTTGCTGAGGAGTCAGGGATAAGCCCTTACCCCATTTCATGAGCCTGCTAAGCTGCCTGGGCTTGACCTTCTTATATGCTGTGTGTAGGTCTGTGTTGAGGGGCATTCGCTTACTCTTAGTGGGAGAGGTGATAGAGAATCTAAGTTTAGATGCCAGAACTGTGCCCAGGAACTTCCATGTTTGGGACTGGTCAAGGACTGGCTAGGTCTGGAGGAGTTGCAAGGGCATAGTTTGCACAGCCATTGTTCTAATATAGTTTTATTTATTCCTTTTGTTCAATGGGTATGAATAAAGAGACCATACAGTCAAGCTTTTACATATTTCCTTGTCCGTTATTCTTATATTTGTGTTATTGGGGTTGATTGAAATACAGCATAAAGGTAAGACTTTGGAGTTTTCCTAAGAGTGGGAGCCAAGCCAAGAATTTAATTGCATAAATCTACGTAGACTACAACCCTAGACCAAAGAGATGAACATTGCTGCCCACAAGAAGGGGTGTTCTGAGTTAGCAGCCGGGAAGAACCATAGTGAGTTTGAATGTTTGGTCAAGCACATAAGAGTGTGGGGAAGCATGGCACTGCCCAATTTCTAGTTCTTAATGTTGGACAGAGTCAGGCTCTGATCAGCAGCACCTCCTAGTGAATTACACTATGAATATTGAACCAAGTCATGAAAAAGAAAAGGAATTTCAGGAAGCAATTTTCAAGCTGAGGCAGGGAAGTTTGACAGAGAAGAAAGTTAAGTAGGGTGGAGCAGCCTCCATCTGCCTTGCCTTGGTGATTGATTGTGGTGAATATGTGGGCTGAGCCTCAGAGTATATTTTAAAATTCATCATCTAGGAGATCTCCCTCCCTATCATTTACTGCTTTTCTTGGTCATTGCCCAGACCAGGCTCCTGATCACAATAGTCTGGAGTCTGCCAAACTTCTTTGCCTAGCGTGATTGCCTTGGCTTGCTATATCTAGGAAAGGCTTTGACAAACTATTAGGGCTGCCATATCTTTTTTCCTTCCAATCTTTGAGGCAACAAAGGTAGAAGCACTCTTCTTTTTCTCTAGTTTTGTCTAGCTGCATTCAAAGCTTCAATCCTGCTATACATACTTGTAGACTCAACATCTCATGAATGAAGATGTATTTGAGGATACATAAATTTATTATGAACATATAGCCTATGGAAATGAAGATAAGCTATTTGGATAGTGGGAATGTAAGAATTCTCAGAAGGGCAAAGGAAGATTAAGAGCATTTTACTCCGCAGTTGTTCCTATCTACAGTGGTAGCTGAATCCTCCATAAGCATGATGATAGGAGACAATAAAATATGTGCAAAGGACAGAGAAGCACAAAATCTGTGAATCAAAAGTGACTTGAGAACTCATCAAGCTATACCTGAACAGGAGTCCTCTTCATAGCCTCACTATCCTTGTAATGAAGGCAGCAGACACAAGGCTCCAACCATAATATTTCCCCAGATAAAATTTTCATTTTAACAAGTGTTCTTGGGGTTTTACTCAAAGGAATGAGTAAGTATGGGGAGTCTTTTAATATGGCCAAAGGGGAAAATGGTTGAAGGTGGGGGTGGGGTTAGCAAAGAGCTAGGGGAAAGGAGGAGCAAAACCCTAGGTTCGTTTAGATCTGGTTGATCTCACTTCCTTCCTGGAAACCTGTACCCTCATCCCTGCTGATGGTAGTGGGACAGAAGGAAGAGAGGCCACTAACTTCAGCCTGAGATTTAGTAAAAAAAATCATGGAGGGACAGTTAGGTGGTGCAGTGATCATGATCCTGGGAGTCAGAAGGATCTGAGTTCAAATCCAGCCTCAGACCCTTACTATCTATGTGACCCTGGGGAAGTTACTTAATTCTGATTGCTCCCCCCATAAAATGTCATGGAGAATGGTCATGTGCAAATTCTGCCAATTCTTTCCCACCTAGAGAACAGGTTTTTGTCTTTTGATGTATGCCCAGATCTTCGTATAAGGCCTGGCACATAATAAGCCCTTAAACAATGCTTGTGGGTGTTTCATATATGGAGGAAAGGTGAAAGCATCAAAGGTAGGCTCTGGCAGTTGGATGGGGAGAGGGAAGGGGCATGGCAGGAGGTTCACACAGGACTAATTCCTAAGCATTAAAAATCAGCAAAAGTGTTTCAAGTCAAGTTCCACCCATTGCTTCAGAAAGTGCCAGCTGTCGCTGCTCCAGCCAGTCTCAGCCTTTGCAACCACTGGCTGCTTTAGTTCCTGTGGCAGCGAAGAGGGGAATCAGTTTATAAATAGACCTCTGACAGTAACGTGTGTGCCACTGGCATGCCAAGACACCAAGAAGAAAAGTCAAACCTCCAACCAACTCTCCAGATGCTCCCCCTCCAGCTGTTGTAATGGTGTGCTTGACAGTCAAAATGAAAGGTTATATTGCCTGAGGATGGAACATGTGCTTTAAAACCAAGAAATTGAGTTTCTGTAACTTCAGGTTGGATGCAGATGTTGACTTTTTCTTAGATACACTCTATATACCATAGAAGCCTAGGCAAGCAATTTAGTTTTTCCAGAAGAAACAGAGCAAGCTCAGGGATATCAAAAGGATGACTTCTTGTCCTCCAGTGACATACTAGTGACCTTCAGAGCTAAACTAGGTCAAAACAGATCCCGGATATACACTAGAGGCAGAGTGCAGACCTCTGTGAAGACAGGAGCTCCATATAGTAGGTATACTAGTTAAAAATAATATTAGGAAGCACATAATAGAAGGATATCCATGAGTCTCAGTACATGTTATAATAATACCTAGCATTTATAGAGCATGGAATTGTGTTAGGTACTGTGCTGAGTGCTTTATAAGATTTATCTTATTTGATTCTCACAATAACCCTGCAAAGTAGGTACAGTTATTACCCTCATTTTATAGCTGAGGAAACTGAGGCAAATAGAATTTAATTGACTTGTCCAGGGTCACAGAGCTAGTAAGTACCTGAGATCGAATTTAAATTTGGATTTTCCTGACCCCAGGTCCAATACACTAGCCACAGCATCACCTAGCAGTATGTATGTTCAGTCATTTTTTTCCAATTGTGTCTTACTTTTTGGGACCCCACTGGGATTTTCTTGGCAGAGATACTGGAGTGGTTTGCCATTTCCTTTTCCAGTTCATTTTACAGATGAGGAAACTGAGGCAAACAGAATTAAATAACTTGCCCAAGGTCATATAGCTAGTAAGTATCTGAGGTCAGATTTGAATTTAGGATGATGAGTCTTCTAGACTCCAAGTCCAGCCCCTGTGCATTATGATGCCACCTAGCCGCTCACTTAGCAGTATGGTATGTTACAAATAACAGTGTTGAGGGGGAGGGGAAAGCTGTCTAGATTGGTTTTATGGTATTGGGTTCCCAACTGGAAAAAAAAACCAAAAGAAAACATGATTGTGCTGTCAAGCTAATGTATAATGTACAATCACCTTGTCTCACTAACATCCCTGCTTTGCTTTGGCTAGGAAAATAACGTGGCTGAAAATGTGCTGGAGTAATTGAGTTAACTGTGTTCTTGGAAAGTCCTAAATTCTAACTCTGGAGAATGAAGGTGGAAACACCTAATATGAAAATGAGTTCCAGATGACCTCCCCACTCCGGCAAAATTCCTAAGCTCTTCTTTTGTGAGTGAGTAATTTCTCTGAACAAGGTGGAAAGTGTATCCCTGGAGATGGGGAAAGTCATCCAGAGGAAGTTCTGAATTGTGGTCCCTTTCAGAAACGTGTGTTAGTAGAGCACTGAATAATGTGCAAAAGCAAATTGATGGAAAGAAAGGTAGACATCTATCTATACCTATATCTATATATACATATATGTATATCTATCTATCTATGTATATACATAAGCATTTCAAAATTGGAAAGGATATTAGTGATCACTTAATCTAACTACTCCTTTGGGAAGTTAATGCCTGGAGAGCCCGGAGTGACTTGTCCTAAATCACAAAGCTTGGTCAGTGGCAAAGCAAGCAGGCCCTAGAATCTTTTTACCTTATGACTCTTTATTGAATAGTTTTTCATGTTAGGCTTGTTTACTATGGAAAATTTCCATATGTGTTTCAGCTTCCCAACCATAGGGTAATAGTTCAATGGAATCTATTCCTTTCCTCAATCGACCAGTAGCTAGCTAATATGAACCTAGATAACTCATTCTTTATCTTTGGCCGAGTATTCCCTGGTAATTCAAATAAGTGTTTCTGGGAACATTTCTCATCATTCTGTCATTCTCGGAAAAAGAATCCACTTCTTTTTACACATGTAGTGAACTTGTGGTGGGTAATACAATTATTCAGCTATTTCTCTATGTAGTTCACTAACATAGGATTCATTCTAGATGTTAACACACTTTGACCATCAAAAATATATTTTTAGAAGATTGCATGGCAATGAATTGCCCTTTACCTGGAAAAAAAATGTGGCTGAAAAAAGATTTTTATTCCCTCAGTCCCTTAATTAAGTCTTGCAGCTCAACTGCCTTAGTTTTTCTAATTCTAAATACCCTGTTTCCCTGGGTTTATGGCTATGTATCATCTCAATGGATGGGAGGCTGGAATTAGAAATTAATGGAAGTGAGTGGGGAGGGAGGGACATCATATTGGAAGGCAAAGAAGAAAAGATTTAAAAAAGGCATCAGTCTTAAAACAAGAAGTTAGCTGAAAACATATGTTCTCTAAAAGTTACTGTTCATCATAGACAATTCTGTTGGAAAGGCCATTGTCACTCATTCAGTGGGCATGATAGTCAATAAATAACCAGAAGAGATATAATACACCTATATCAGGGAGAGTGAAACAGAACTCTGCTCCCCCTGCTCCCCGCCTCCTTGTAGGAGAATGGTAGTATTCTAATCTCACATATAGCCTGTCTCACCTCCCTCCAATTCCCATCCATATTTAACAAGCGTTAAAAAGACAGGGATCTATACATCTGTGTGCTGGAAAGGAAGTACCTCACTCTCCCCCATACCCAGGACACTTAAAACATACATACACACACACACACACACAGAGGAAGTACTTCACTCTCCCCTATACCCAGGGCACTTAAAACACACACATACACATACACACACACACTCACACACACACACACAGAAACCACATTCACAAAGAATGAAAACTCATCAGTCTGCTTACCATCCGACAAGTCAATTAGGCCAAGGTAGTGTAAAAGTTTCAAAGAGGAGCAGATCACCAGCACAATCCCTAATGTCTGAAGTCCCTCGGAGTCGCCTTTACTCCACATGCTCACAGATACCCGCTGGCACGAGAGTAAAATAACCAGCAGACATCTAAAGCTCCAGAACAGTCAGATCAAAGCTCCCTCCCCACCAGTCCAATAACTGAATGGCTCATTTTCCCTCCCTGCCTCTCTTTCCTCATACTCCCTCTCTTCCTATTTCCCTCCCTCCCTTTCTCCTCCCTCCCTTCCTTCCTCTCTTTTCACTCTGATCAGCTCCCTCTCCCCTTCCTTTCAGCATGCAATCTCAGCATTTAGTTTGGGTTTTTTGGTTTGTTTTTTCCCCCTTCTCTTTTCTTTCCTCAGGGCAGTTCCAGGGCAGTTTTGTTTTTGATTTTAACAAGCCTCAGAAATAACTGCCAAACCCTAAGATATTTCCAACCATTTCAAATCTGGGACTCAGAGCAATTTTCTGATTCTTGGTCATTTTCAGAGAAATCATATTTGTTGTCAGAACACAAAGATTTCCTGCTCTTGGTCTTTGGGGAGCTGGGAGGATAAAACCCATTGAAAAAGAACATGACACGATTGTTTGTTCCACCTTTCTTTACTGAGCAGATTTTCCAGGTGGAAGTGTCCCTCTATTTTTATGATTCAGTGCATTCCTGGAAACCATATCCGAAGGCAGATTACTCCAAAAGTGGATTGTGCAGAGACTGTGGCGTTGGTCTGCTGGAATATCTCAGCATTAATATTGCTTCCATTATTGGAAATGGCTGAGTGAGCAGGTGGTCATGAAGTGAATTTTAGGTGACTGTTAGTGTTTAACGAAGGAGGTTGAAGGATCATCTGAGTTTTCAAAACTGGAAGCCAGAAGAGTGGATTTGAGCTCTGGGGTCTGTTTGCAAATGGTACATATAAAAATATGATGAGGGTGTAAGCTTGGAGGAGGCATGGTCCCAGTTGTGGAAAAAGGCAAGATGTACTCTCCATGCACAGTGATCTAGCCCTGGGTAAAATTGTGAAGTTAAAAAGTTGGTCATCTTCCTCCTTTTTCATATTCTTTGTTCTATTTTAGGACCCAGGTCTCTTGTGAAGGAATGGCAGACATCACTAGTTGAAAGGATACTCAACCAGGTGCCAGGAGACTTGGGTTCCAGTCATGGCTCTGTTACCTACTAGAAATGCAACACTGGGCATTACCTCTCTTGACCTCAGTTTCCTCAATTGTTAATTGAAGGATTTAGAATAAGTGATTTCTCAGGTCCCTTAGAAATCTGATTATGATTCTAGGTCCCTTCTATCAATCTGCTAATTGATTTCATGCCAAGATGCTATTGCTAGTATCTTTCTCTTTGGATATAGTTTTAGTTTAAAAGAACATGCTTATAGAGTCCAGCACTTAGCCAAAAGCAATGAATCCCTAATGGTAGAAACTCAGCCCCTAACCCATCTTAATGAAAGAATAATTTAAGTCAAGTGGATTTTCTGATGACCCTCAAATCATACCACTGTCTCTTTTGCCTACATGTCTAAACAGTTTGAACCATCTCAGAGAAGCAACAAACCATAGTGGATAGAGGACTACCCAGAATTAAGAAAGATATGAGTTCATGGTATGATCAGATTTTAGATTTATTTGGTCCAATCCCCTCATTTTACAGGTACAGAAACTGAGGCCAAGAGACATACAATGCTTTTTCCGAGGTTATTAAGTCACAGAGTTCAGATTTGAACCCAGAGTTCTCTGACTCCAAGGCTATATCGAGTTCTGTCTCTTGAACCAACTAGTTTTGTGATCTTGGGAAAATCACTTAACCTTTCTGAGGTTCCAGATTCCTCATCTCAGGGAGTTGTAGTGTAGATCAATTGGGAATAAGTGTGCAATATGGAAAATTATTACAATCTGCACAAGTCAGAACTCACACACAAGAACAAGGGCATCCTGGACTAGGAGGTTCGCAGGGAGTCTCCACTTCAACTCAGGGTTCTACATGCTGTCCCTAAACTGAAGCACCTGCTGGAATCTTTGTCCTAGAGATGGAATATTTCCATTTTTCCTTAAAAAGAGACATTCCAGGTTTCTGAAATTAGTCTAGGAAAAGGAAGCATTGGGCTTGGAGTCAGGAAGGCTCATCTTTGTGAGTTCAAATCCAGCCTCAGACACTTAGTAGCTGTGTGACCCCCGGCAAGACAATTAATCCTGTTTTCTTCAGTTTTCTCACCCTGTAAAATGAGTTGGAGAAGAAAATGGCAAACCACTCCATGTATCTCTGCTAAGAAAACCCTAAATGGGGTCATGAAGACTCAGACATGACTGAAACGACTTAAAGTCTCAAGGTTAAAGCCTATTCTGATGAGCAACATGTGTGGAAGAACGAATAATATTTCAAGATGGTTCAATTTACAAAAATAAAACAAAAAAAGAAAACAAAAACCTCTATTTGGGTTTCCAGTTTTTTACAGGAGACTATGGTAGGTATTCATACAAAAAGAACTTTCTGGCTATTCTTAAAAAGCAATGTGTTAATATGTTACTTAGGGTAATAAAGTCTGTCAAAATAATAAGCTTGGTGCCAAGAAGGTTATAGAGTCTTAGTTTACTTTGTTTTCTCATTAAAATGAACTAAGTGGAGCAGTGGAGAGAGTGTTGAGCTAGGAGTTACAGACATCTGACTTCAGACCCTGCCTCAGATATTTATTAGCTGTGTAAATAGCTGAATAAGTAGCTTAACCTCATCTCTAACAGAAGGGTGATAACAGTACACCCACCTTATGGAGTTTTTGCAAGGTTCGAATGAGATAATACATATATATATATAATGCACTTTACACTTTACTTAAAGCACTATATTAATGTTAGCTGTTACTATATTGATCAATTCAGTAATTACTAAAAATTCTCCTCTTCCTTACACCTCTCCTATATCTTTCTTGTAAATGACACATTGTGCCACTATCTGAATTTGGCCAGTGTTGCCTTCATAGGCATTGGCAGAATCCTCACTAGCCTTTTCCCAGGCTGCACAGATGGTTTGCAGTTTGACAGTTAGGCAGCTGAATAATGACAATCTTTAGCAAACCACAGGATATAGAGATCACCTTGCATTGATGGATGCTGGGGGAATGGAGATGGGTGGGTGGGGACTAGACAATGAATGGAAGTTATGCTTCACTTATTCATACTGTAAGAATATTAATTCTTTCCTTGTCAGATACAAAAACAGCCAGATGGAGGCTCTAGACATTGGAGGACAGAGCAGTATCACCCAAAAGTATGGGGCATTCCTTGGAAGTTTGCATGGCGAATTTAGTTTGTTTCTATCCAGAGCCTTCACTTTTATGGTTAAACAAAACCAGATAGATTACTGTGTCTACCTTTGATTAGGGGAATGCTGACAACTCATGGACCACTGGCTGTCCTGTGCATGACTTAGGACATTTGGGTAATAAGAGCTAGCATTTAAATAGTTTTTTAAGTTTTACATGTATAATTCATACATTTTCTTATGAAGGTATTGGTTTGGCTTCTCTCATATTAAATTGTCCTTCACTTCTGTATATTTACATTCCCAATCTGTTGTTCTCTCTGTTTTTCAAATGAGACTTGCCACGGCAGATACCAGTTTTTCTATTTCATCCATTTTATTTTATTTTGCAGGTCATAAATTCTGCTCTGATCTCTCTTTTGAACCATTCAGTAACAGCACATTGTGATTTCATGCTCTCCTGCCATTCCACAGGGTCCTCTGGCTTATCAAATGTTTGATCATTTTCTTTTGTTTTGCAGTATTTATTCATGGATTCTTGAACTTGTTTACTAGATCTGGAGGAAATAATTCCTTCTGTTGTTACTGTTTTCCCTGTTGATTTAACTGCTTATGGTCAAGGTCTTGAGTTTTCATCTTCTTCTTTTCTCTGGATATTTCAGTCTTATTCCTTTATTCTCTTCTGACTCTGCCCCCTCTGAAGATGGTTTCCTTTGGAGGCTGGGTTTTAAAAGATCTCAGTCTTCTCCCATGCTAGGCAACTCATGATTCTTCATCCTAGGGCTCTGCCCTGGGTGACTTTTGGGTGGTCAGAATTGACCCCACTTGTACATTGTGCTCTTTTCCTCAGGCTTAGTGGAATGCTGCATAGTCTACCACACATGGTGTGCTGTCCTGGTGGCCTGTCTCACTCCCTCTGTTTCTTAATTCTCTGGCCGTTCGCTAGAAGTTCAGAGGGCTACTGCATTGCTTCTATGAGGCTGTCTACCCAGGAATGGCAGTTTAGAGCTTTGCAACACTGGTGCTATGGGGCTATGGTCCCCATCAGACATTTGTTCCTGAAGGGCTGAAGCCATGTTAGACATCTGTCTCCACCAGGGGAAACTTCTGCATCCTGCTGTAGTACTGGAAAAAAGGAGAGGGGTCTGGTAGTGGGCTTTGTTGTAAGCCTGTGTTGGATCCTTGGGTATGCTAATGTAGCCTCTCTTCAGGTAGCGTGGGAGGTGGAAGAGGGCTGCTGAATAGGTCTAGAGTCAGTGAGCATCACATTGTGCATTTGGGTTTTTTTAAACCTTTTCTTGAATTCTGGATGTCGTAGACCATGGAAATAACTGAGGTTGCTTTATTTTTGACTCATAGTTTCAGTTTTGGAGAGATTTAAGAGGTCATGGGAATGAAAGGAAATGTGTACTCCTCTGTCTTGTTGCTTGGCAAAGCACCTTACACATATTTTCTCATTTATCTTCTTAATAACCTCAAGATAAGGTACTGTTATTACCCCCATTTTGCAGATGTAGAAACTGAGACTTGGCGAAGCTAAATGTTTTGCCCAGTCACACAGCTACTAAGTTTCTGAGGTTGGATTTCAACTCAGATCTTCCTGACTTCCAGTCTGGTTCTCCAACCACTATCCCATCCTAGTGACCCAGAAGTCAGAAAGTTAGAATAGCTGCATTCTCACCTTTGTTCTATCACTTACTGCCTCCATATAATACAGAGATTTCTCTCTGGAAACTGGCTATCACCAAATATTGTGCTGCCCAACAAATGCTCCAGTACAAGTATGTTAGCAAAGAGAGTTCAACTTTGTCCAGGTTAAGGTGACAGGTCTTAACTTAGCAGTCCCTAAGGATGGGATATCAGAACCTAGCGCCTTCCTAATCCAGCTCTACCTCTCCTCTGCTTCCTAAGGAGTCTGTGTTCTCTTATTAGCCTGTCCAACTCTCTCCTATACCTGCTTGAGGCTGGACTTTCTGAAACTCTCCTGGCTCCTCAAAATAGAAGCAAGTTATTATAAAAACTTCTTTGTTATTTAAAGCTCTATACAACCTGGACCTTTCCTACCTTTCCAGTCTTTATATATATATATATATATATATATATATATATATATTACTACCCTCCAAGAATTCTATTTTTGGTCAACAAACATTTATTAAGCATTTACTACGTGCTAGGGACCATGCTAAGTGCCAACTATTGTCTAGCCATACTGACCTATTTACTGTTTTATACACATGATGCTCAATGGCCTGTTTCTGTGTTTTTGTCCTGGCTGTCCTCCATAATGCCCTCTGTCCTCAGTTCTACCTCTACCTTGGTACCTTCCACAGACAGTGTTTCTAAATTTCTCTTAATTCTAGTGTCCTTCCCTCTTTTAATTCTTTCCTATTTATCCTATATATATGTAGTTTTCCTTTATGTACTTCTTTGCTTTTCTCCCTATTATACTGTGAGCTCCTTGAGGGTAGCACTTTTTGTATCACTAGCACTTAGCACAGTGCCTGGAACACCATGGGTACTTAAGAAAGGCATAGTGACTGACCATCTTGGAATCTCTGAATTTCTTCAAGACTGCTCAAGCATCACTTTCTCTGTGAAGTCTCTCTTAGTCCCCACCCCCGCCCCCAGCTGCTCTTCTCTTTCCCTCCAAAGTTATCTTGGATTTGCTTTGTCTATATCTATATCTATATCTGCATTTGTGAACACATCTATCTATCCATTCACGTTGTCTTTACCAATAGAATATAAACTTCTTGAAGGCAAGGACTACTGACTTTTGTCTTTGAATATCCAGTGACTAGAACAGTACCTAACACATAGTGGGCATTTAATAATTGCTTAGAAATCAATTAATTAATCTAATTCTCTACCTTCGCTAACCAGTATAATTATCCTGAGTCACTGAAGAGTAAGCTTGACTTTTTCCCCAGGTCCTAGAAAATTTTCTCAACTAACTTACTCTTCTCTTATTCTCCATCCTCTGTCCTGCACTCACATGCTTGGGGTCCTCCATCTGGAGGTTCAGCTGGAACCTGGCACAGTCTTTCGGCCCAGAGGGGCTACTCACACCAATTAACATCCTCAGGTATGGGGCAGCTTTGCAAATGCATTTAGAATTTATGGCCCATGCTCACAATTACCCAGAGGCAAGTACTCTATATTTACAAGTGAATTTTCCAAGTAATTCTGCACATTGACTGTTGTAACATTCATTTATATGTGGTAGGAACTAAATCTCCCAGATGATTCTGTCAAGGCTGATATGTGTGTGTGTGTGTGTATGTATATATATATATGTATATGTATATGTATATGTATGTGTCTGTATTTGAAAATGTACTCAATATCTTGAGTCTCTTTCTCTAAAAGTTGTGGTACAAATGAGGGGAGAACTCTGTGGAGCACCATTTGAGACCTCCTGGTTCTGTGAGGAAACAAATCATTTAGCTTCAGGTTGCTTATGGTTCCCAGAGAAAATAATTTCTATTCCCATCTCTATATAAAACTGGAGAATTGATTTCATCTTAGCTTCCATCGTGATCCCTTTATGTAGCATTTCCTGGACTTACAAGGATTATATCTGATAATTATGCTAATGATAGTAATAGGAGAAACGTGTTTGGGAAGTGCTTTTAACTTTTCAAAACATTTTAATCTGCCTTATTTCACTTTATACACTTCCCCCCTGACCTTCAACAGTAGATAGAGAAAATAGTGTTATTAGAATTTCTAGATGAGGAACTGAGATCTAGGGAGCTTGTGACTTTCCCACGAGCACACAGCCAATAAGAGGCAGAGATGGAATTAGAATCCAGGGATCTTGCTGTAGGATGCAGTGTAAAATGGGAGGTATATGCAGAGGGAAGGTCCCTGATTCAAGTGCTTCCCCTCGACATTTAGTGCAGCCTACAGACTCTTCTCCCACTACAGGAAGCTTTCCTCAGTCAGACCCAGTATGCTAGCCTTCAGACTTCCCAATGAGGCTGTTACCAGTTCCTTATCTTAATATATCCAGCCCAGGACAGAAAAGGGGAAACAGGTAAAAAGAAAACCAAGAAAAAAAATCAATCAATCAGCAAGCATTATGGTATTTTATGGCAATGTGGGAAAAGAAAAAAAGCAAAAACTTCCCTCAGGGAAGTTACTTTCTAATGGGTGAGAAAATATACTAATACATGATTACACACAAGATAAAGAAAGTGGAAGGAAAGTAACTTTAAAAGGGAAGGTACTAGCAACTGGGAAACCAGGACAATTCTCTTAAAAAAGATGGCATTTAAGGCAAGTTTTGAAGGAAGCCAGAAGTTCTAAGAGATTGAGATAAGGAAGGAAAGCATAGGAGACTGACAGTACAAAGGCATGAAGATGAGAGAAATGAAATGTTAGGTTCAAGGAAGAAGGAATTAGGCTAATTCCTGACAATATGGCTGGACTATGGGATATGTGGAGGGTACTACAGTATAAGAAGACTGAAAAGATAGGAAGGAATAGGGATGGTGAAGAATTTTAAATGCTGAAGGACTTTATAGTTCATCTGGAAGGTAAGAAAAAGCTACTGAGGTTTGTTGAATAAAGAGGTGTCATGATCAGACCTCTGCTTTAGAAAAATCTTGGCAGCTGAATGAATTCAGGTAGATCAATTAAGAGATTACTGCATTATTCCATGAGATAAATAATAAGGAATTGAATTAGGGTATTGGCATTCTGAGTGGAGAAAAGGGGATTCATAGGGGAAATGGGAATGAAGAAATAAGATTTGGCAAATGACTGGATACAGGGAAAAGTAGATGGAAGAGTAGATGATGGCTGACCAAGGTTGTAAACCTGGGTTAGTTGGGAGGGATGATGATGTCCTTCACAGTAATAGAGAAGTTTGGGAAAAGGGAAGAATTTTGGGGGAAAGTTGTGTTTTAACATGCCAAATTTGGGATGCCTACAGGTCACAGGACTCAGCCCCAAAGAGGTGATTACAAGGGTCTCTCCTTATGACAGAATTGATGCTGGTCCTGAAAAGCCTGAACAAGTTAGGGCTGTGGATGGAAGTGAGTTACCCAAACAAAGCTCAATATTGAACATCCCTAAACCTGAAATCTTTCTGTGGTTCTTCTTCAATTGTTCAATATACTATTACTCTTAACCAGTGTCCTGCATCCATTAATGGAATGTAAGGTCCTTGATAGCAGGGATTGTTTTATTTTTTGACTTTGTACCCCTAGAGCCTAGCACAGGCACTAATATAGAGAAGATAGTTAAAAATTCCTATTTATCAGTTGGTTAGTTTCTGTGAAAGAGTGGGGATGAAAGCTAGGGGAATGGAGTAGAAAGAGCACTTTGGAGTCAAACAGAAGACCTGAGTTAGAATCTATGCCTTTGCACTTGATCTCTATGTAATCTTAGGCCAATCAGTTCCCCCTCTAGGCTCCAATGCCTCTTCCAGCTCTAATTTATGATTAGTGGAATAATCTGGGAGTGACCTCTTCTTCCCACTCCCATTCCACACCATCATGCCACTGTGACAGAGAGAATTGAGACCTCAGAGGTGCCAAGAATCCAAGGAGCATTGGGCCTGGAGTCAGAAAGACCTACGTTCAAATCCACCTTCAGACACTTACTAGTTGTGTGACTCTGGGCAAGTCCCTTAAACTTTGTTTGCCTCAGTTTCCTCAATCTTAAAATGGAGATAATAGTAGCATCTCCCTTGCAGGATTATTGTAAAGATCAAATAAGATAATATTTACAAATTGCTTAGCAAGGTACTTGACACTTAGTAGGCACTATACAAATACTTATTCTCTTCCTTACTTCCAAGGGGCCTCCTCCCTATCCCAAATTGATAGAGCCATAGCCACCATCCCATTGATGCCTGAAACCCTGGGACCTGGAGAGTTGGTGCCCACCAAGGCTTCTTCATTGTTAGAGAGTACTTTGAGTAGGTGATTAGAAGCTCCATGGATAGAGGTGATACTTGACCAGACAACAGTAATACTAATAATACATCCTATTTGTATAGTATATGAATCTTCAGATGACATCCACATACATTGTTTCATTTGACCACCATTTGAGAAAGCCATTTCCCATCTTATCTCCAGAAATACTTGAGGCACAGAAAAGTTAAGTGAAGGGCAGGAACCAAGTTTTTGCCTCTCTTTGTATCCTCAATGCTTATCATAGTAATTGGCACATAGTAAGTAATTAATAAATGCTTATTGACTAGTTGATTTGCTGAAGGTTGGTTGAGAATTTGGATCTCTTCATATCCAGCCTGTGCTCTTTACACTGAACCATACCTGCACTGGCCAAGGCCCATCAATGGGTCCACTGTGAACATGCCAGGTAAATCACTAGCTGCTAGGTAATCAGAGTTATTCCCTGCTAGGGCCCTAGTTTCCAGAATCAGAGGGAGGTCTAGTACAGACCATTATGTTTGAAGAGTGGTAGGATCTTCCGGATTCCTGTGATACATGGTGCACCTTCCACTCAGGCTCATTACAACTCTATTGAACTTGTACTCTCCAGATAATTATTGGGCACTGCTACTCATTACCATCTCTAGGCATAGGACACTTGAGGGTCAGCGGAGGAAAGAGAAAATCTGTAATGGATCTAGCCCAAATCTTTTATCCTCCATAATTATGTCTGATTAGAAAATTGCTTGCTCCAAAGAACTGAAAGCAGAAGCTTTGTAAATAATGAGGGAGTTCAGGTTTCACTTAGAAGATATTGGAATATTACTGGGTTTGGGCCACCTTGTCATGCATTAAAAGACTCTCAGAAGAAAGACTTTATTTGTCCTTGTGGCCTAGAGAAGAGAAGGGGGAATGAGAGCTTAGAGAAGCTTTCTGCTTCAACAGGGGAATAACCACTCACATGTGAGAACAGGTCCTATTCATTAGGACAGGGAACTCTCTTACCCTGTTGCCATACTTTCAGGGTGTTAATTTTTGGTGTCCGAACCTTTCAGATGCAATCTATTCTTTGCTCCTCAACTACAAGTTACCCAAATTACTATTGTCAGTGGCTAATGTAATGCAGATATCAGAATTTAGGACAAGAGAGGGTATAGGAGGTAATGTACCACGGTGGGAAAGAGTTTATTCAAATATTAGCATACTAGTTACACTTCTGTTGACAACTTTAATCTTATGTTGGTTTGAGCTATGGAATCATCCTTGAAGTCACTATTTAACAAAGTCATTTGTTACATTTCCATGAATACAATTAAATGTTTTCCTGTTTCATTTCATGGCAGGAACCCAGACTTAGTGAACATGCCACATACAGACATTTGCAATTGTAATATTGCTGGCTAGCTAGCTCCTCTGCCCTTGATTCAAACTTTTAAAACAGCACCTTTGGATGAAGAGCTGTTGCTTATTGTAGAAAGTTCCAGGACTTTGGGGGTGATTGGCACCAGTAAGTTGAGAGGTAGAATTGAAAGGGAAGAGCTGCTCACCCCAAGGAAGGGCAGGAAGCTCTGCATTTGAGAAACCTCCTGGTCATGGGAGAAGGAAGATCAGGTGGGTGGGAGTAGGTAGAGGGGTGAGTGGGAGAGGATATACATTTTGTGAATAGATGTTAAAAATGTTTACTATTTGATTAAATTTCTTACTACTTACCTCCCTATCATTTTAATTAAATGTCTTTTATTTTAAGAGTGTCTTCTGCGTAATCCAGGATAGGACTGGCATTGGTGGAGGTGGGCCTTTGGCTGAGGTTTTGAATTACTGATATCCCAAAACATTACATTGAACTTGGATTATTGAGCCATAGGTCCAAGGTTATAAGGTTTCAACAATCAGAGACTAGAAGTTTATTCAAGCTAACAAATGATGACCTTTCACAACAAAATGATAATTGCAATCAGTATGCATTTACTTTCTCCTCCCTCACCCAAAAATCCACCTAATATTTTCCTACCCTTCTGCTTTTCCTGACCCTGGTCCCTTACTTGGAATGACTTCTCTGTGCTTCTCCCTGAATCCACATCCTTTCATGGCCCAAGTAACTGATGTTCTATATCTCCTATTTAACCTCCCATGACCCTTCTCTCCTCCTGGAGGGATCCCTTTCCCTACCTTCAACTCATTAGGCGTGGTAAGTGTCACTTATCCGACCATCAATCATGCTGACCTTTAACATCTTTTAGATTGCTCCCGTGCCATGTTGTTCTTTCTCACGTTGTTATTTAACTTTACACATCCTGCCTTCCTTAATTTCAGACCATAAGCCCCTAAAGAGTAAAATTCTTATCTTATCCATCATTATATTCCTCTGTCTGCCCTGAAGGCAACCATCAATAACATTAATCCACAATCATTTATTAGGTGCCCACTCTGCTCACAGTTGGAGATAAGAAGACAAAAGGAGGTTGTCTCTGCCCCCAAAGAACCTACATTCCATTGTAGGAAAAAGCAGGTAGTATATTCAAAATATATAGAAGGTAACTTGGGGAATATTTCTATCTGTCTTCTCCTTCTCTGCCTCCTGACCCTGGGCCACTGGTAGCCCCATAGACATTCTGTCCTTTTAGAACCCTATAGCCTTCATTCCCATAACAGTTAGTGTGACAAATTAATGCAAAATAAAATAACTGTACAAAAGAGGCACAAACAAGGTATAATGAATGTTAATACAAGGGAGAGATTATTTCCATTATTGGAAACTGGGGAAAGCTTCATAGAGGAGGTGGCATTGGAGCTAGCTTTGGGCAGGTAAATAAGATTTTAATAGTTGGATATGGAGGGAGTAGACAGATTGTTATTCAAACAGGAGGAATAATAGGCATAGAGGGAAGAAGGCACAAGGTGTAGAATGATCTGCTTTGGATATAATGTTGAGGCAGCAGAGTAAATCTAATCTAGAGCAGTGGTTCTCAAAGTATGATCTAGGGACCCCTGAGGGTCCCTGAAATCCTTCCAGGGCATTTGTGAAATCAAAAATATTTTCATAATAATACTAAGATGTTATTTGCCTTTTTTCACTTTCATTCTCTCATGAGTGTGCAGTGGAGTTTTCCAGAAGCTACATGATCTGTGAATTAAAGATTTAGCTGTAAACATGAAGACTGAGTTAATATCTCATCTGTAGAATGGTACTCTTGTGTTACAAATGGATGAATTTACTGACATGACTAGATTTTCTATTTTGTTTGGATTCATCCGGTATCAACACCAACTAATCACTGGAAAAAGATGTTCTTTTACGTGTATGCTTGGCCACAAATACAAGTGTGCTGAAATATCCAATGTGTTAAAGAATTTTTTTGAATCCCATGGTTTATCATGGGATAAAGCAATAGTGAGGACTTCTGGGATAGAACTAAGATGGCAGAGTAGAGAAGCACTCAGCTGAACTTTCCCACCATTCCTCTTTAAATGACTTTCAAATAATACCTCAAATTGAATTCTGGAGTGGCAGAGCCAACAAAAGGTCAGATTGAGATTCTTCCAGCCCAAGACAACATAACAGGTCAGAAAGGAGGCTGGCCTCAAGTCCATATGGATGAAACATGAGTGGTGGGAGTAGGTGATGGGGGCAAGAAAAAGCAGCTTAGGTGTTCTCAAGCCAGAGATGGAAATGGCAACTGATCAGAAAGAGATTACAGGAAACCCCTCTGCTAGTACAGGACGAGATGCTGTTTGGCAATTGCAATTGCCTATTCCCACTACTGGAGCATAGTTCAAGGGTGGAAAAGAGTACTTTCAATCAAGAGGGAGTGGAAACCCTGAGGAGTGTTATCACTTCAGCCCCTAGGGGTCAGGGACACTGAGGAACAATATCACTTCTGGTCCCAAGGGAGGAAGCCCCCTAAAGAGCAATAGTGATTGCAAATCCAAGGAATCAGAGTCCTTCCAGGGTAAGGACCAGAATGCAGACCAAGATAACAGTGACCAAATCTCTTCCCAGGTCACACCACATGGGAAGCACTGAAAACTTTCAAATGCTCAGAACTAGTTTCGAAAATAGTAATGTGAAAAACTCTGAAGCTTGAGACAGACTCTTGCACCCCCACTGACAGACACAGAGGCCACCATTAATACCCAAGTTCCAAAAAAACAATTAAAAATGAATAAAAAACAAAAAAAGAATCTGATCATAAAAAGCTACTATAGTAATAGAGATGGTCAAGACATAAACTCAGAAGACAATGAACTCAAAATAGATACAAGCAAAGTTTCAAAGGAAAAAAATGTGAATTGGACACAAGCTTAACAAAAAGATTTTCAAAATCAAATAAGAGAGGTAGAGGAAAAATTTTGTTAAAAAAAGAAAACAAAGGAAGGAAATTATGAATGGCTCAGAGAGGTAAAAAAGCTTATTGAAGAAAATAAGTCCTTAAAAATTAGAATGAGGCAAGTGGAAGCTGAAGCTGGATGGCACAGTGAATAGAGTGCCAAGCCTTAGAGCCAAGAGGACTTGAGTTCAAATCTGGCTTCAGAAACTTACTAGCTATGTGACCCTGGATAAGTTACTTAATCTCAGTTTCCTCAGGAAACGAGCTGGAGAAGGACATGGCAAACCACTCCAGTTTTGTTTTTTTTCTCAAGAAAATCCCAAATGGGTGACAGAGTCAGACATGACTGAAACAACTCAATAATAATGAGAAAAGGTGGAAGCTAAAGACTCTATGAGACATTAAGAAATAGTAAAACAAAACCAAAAGATTGAAAAAAAGATAGAAGAAAATGTGAAATATTTCATCAGAGAAACAATTGATGTGGAAAATAGATCAAGGAGAGATAATTTAAGAATCATTAGATTAACTGAAAATCATGATCAAAGAAAGAGCCTAGCCATCATATTTCAAGAAATTAATAAGGAAAAATGCCCAGATATTTTAGAACCAGAGGGTAAAATAGAAATTGAAAGAATTCACTGATCATTGCCTGAAAGAAATCCTCAAATGAAAACTCCCAGGAATATTATATCTAAATTCTAGAGCTCCCTTGTCAGAGAAAATGCTTCAAACAGCAAGAAAGAAATCATTGATATACTGTAGGGCCATAGTCTGTATCACATAAAATTTAGCAGCTACTACATTAAAGGGCTTGGGATATGATATTCTAGAAGGCAAAAGAGCTAGAATTACAACCAAGAATAACATACCCAGCAAAACTGAGTATATCTTTCAAGGGAAAAAAAGACTTAACAAAACAGAGCGCTTTTAAGCATTCCTAATGAAAAAACCAGAGCAGAAATTTTACTTTAAAATACATGATTCAGGAGAAACATAAAAAAGGTAAATATGAAAGAGCAGTCATAAAAGACTCAGTAAGGTTAAACTGCTTATCTTTCTATTTGGGAAGATGATACATGTATTTTTTAAGATCTTTATCAGTATTAGGCCAGTTAGAAGCATCGTACACAGAAAGAAGGTGCAAGGTGAGTCAAATCGGTTGAGATGATGTAAAAAATAAAATGAATAGGTAAAAAGAGGGATGCCCTGGGAGAAGGGGAAAGGAAGAGGAAGAATGAGGGAAATTACCTTATATCAAAGAAGCACAAAAGGAAGAATTTTTACAATGGTGGACGGGGAAGGGGAGCAGAAGGGGAGTGAGCGGCGGCCAAAACTTGAACCTCACTCATATTTAAATTGATTCAAAAAGGGAAAAAAAATATATCCATACTCAATTAGTAATAGAAGTCTATTTTATCTAACAAGGAAGTGGAAGGAGAAGAAGATGTGGGGGAGGGGAGATTAAAAAAGGCAGTAGGCAGAAGCAAAACAAACTTTAGAGGAGGAACAGGATAAAAAGAGAGAGAGAAGGATAAACAGAAGAAAATGGAGGGAAATTCACAGTTAGTAAACCATTGTGAATGTGAATGGAATGCACTCACTCATAAAACAGAAGCAGATAGCAGAATGATATGTGGTTTGCAAGAAACACACTTGAAACAGAAAGACCCACACAAAGTTGAAAGAAGGGGCTGGTGCAGAATCTATTATACTTTAGCTGAATTAAAAAAAAGACAGACATAGCAATCATGATATTAGACAAAGCAAGCAAAACCAGACCTATTTAAAAGGAATAAGCAGGTAAACTACATCTTGCTAACTGGAACCACAGACAATGGAATAATATTGATTCTAAACATATATGCACCAAATGGCATAGCAGCCAAATTCTTAAAGGAAAAGTTAAATGATTTACAGGAGGAAATAGATAGCAAAACTCTATTAGTGTGGGGGACCTCTTAGAGCCAGATAAATCTGACCATAAAATATATAAGAAAGAAGATGAATAGAATCCTAGATAAGTTAAATATGATAAGCCTCTGGAGAAAACTGAACAGAAATAGAAAGGAGTATACCTTTTTTTTTTTAGTTATACATGGCACCTTCACAAAAATTAACCACATATTAGTGCATAAAAATCTCACAACCAAATGCAGAAAAGTAGAATGATTAAATTCACCTTTTTTTCAGATCATAATGCAACAAAATGAAATTTAATAAAGAGTTGTAGAAGAATAGATTAAAAGCCAATTGGAAAGTAAATGATGTAATCTTAAAGAATAAATGAGTCAAAGAATAAATCATAGAAACAGTTAATAATTTCATTAAAGATAATGACAAAAGTGAGATAACATCCCAAAATTTGTGGAATGCAGTCAAAGCAGTACTTGGCATAATTTATATCTCTAAATACATGCATCAATAAAAGAGAGAAAAAGAAGAAAAATAAATTGGACATGCAACTAAAAGGAGAACAAATTAAAAATCACTAATAAACACCAAAATAGAAATCCTAAAAATAAAAGATATTAATAAAATAAAAAATTTTAAAAAACCATTGAACTAATAAATAAAACAGTTAGTTTTTATTTAAAAAAACCAGTAAACTAGAACACCATTGATTAACTTGATTTAAAAAAAAAGAAATAAGAAAACTAAATTACTAGTACCAAAAATTAAAAAGGTAAATGCACCACCAACAAAGATGACATTACAGCAATTGTTAAGAGTTATCTTGCCCAATTATATGCCAGGAAAACTGCCAACCTAAATAAAATGGATGAATATTTACAAAAATATAAGCTGTCTAGATTAACAAAAGAGGAAATAGAATATTTCAATAGCTCTGTCTTAGAAAAAGAAATTGAACAAACCATCAATAAGCTCCTTAAGAAAAAATCCCCAGGACCAGATGTATTCACAAGTGAATTCTACTAAATATTTAAAGAACAATTAATCCCAATACTGTATCACCTATTTGGGGGAAAATATGGTAAATAAGATAGTTTTGATACCTCAACTATGGAAAGCAAAAATAGAGAAATAAAACTACAGATTAATTTCTTTAGTGAAGATTGATGCAAAAAATTTTAATTATTAGCAAGTAGATTATAGCAATTTATCTCATACACTATGATCAGGTGAAATTTATACCATGAATGCACAGTTGGCTAAGTATTAGGAAAACTAATTAACCATTGCCAATAACAAAAAAGTCATATGATTATATCAATAGATTCAGAAAAAAGCTTTTGATAAAATACACCACTCTTTCTTAGTAAAAATACTAGAAAGCGTAACAATCAACAGAGCCTTTCTAAAAATGATAAGTGGTATCTATCTAAAGCCAAGAGTAAGCATTATCTGTAATAGGAATAAACATGAAGCCTTCCCAATAACATCACAAGTGAAGCAAGGATGTCCATTATCACCACTATTATTTGGTATTCTAGATATGCTAGCTACAGCAACAAGAGAAGAAAAAGCAATTGAAGTAATAAAAACAGATAATAAAGTAAAACTACCACTCTTTGTAGATGATATCATTGTATACTTAGTTAAAACTAAGTTGAAAGTTAATTGAAACAATTGACAGTTCTAGCCATACCAATCAAACCACCAAAGACTTATTTTGTAGAATTAGCAAAAGTAGTAAGAAAAAAAAATTCATCTGAAGTAACCAAAGGTTAAGAATATCAAGGAAATCAAGAACAAATGCTAAGGAAGGTAGCCTAGCAATTCCAAATTTCAAACTATATTATAAAGGAGTAATTATGAAAATAATCTGGTATTAGCTATGAAAAGAGTGGTGGATCAGAGGAACAGTTTAGGTAAACAATAGAAAAAGACCATTGTAATCTAGAATTTGATAAACCCAAAGAGCCAGACTTTTAGGGTAAGAACTCAACATTTCACAAAAATTGCTAGGAAAACTGGAAAGTAGTTTGGCAGAAAGTAGGCTTAGATCAACATCTCATACTATATATCAAGATAATGTCAAACTGGATAAAGAATTTAAATATAAAGAGTAAGTAAGTTAGGGGAACATAGAAAAATGCATGTCAGATCTATTGATAAGGGAAGAATTCATGACTAAACAAGCAATAGAGGAGATTATGGGAAGTAAAACAGATAATTCTGATAATATGAAATTTAAAATCTTTTGCACAAACAAAACTAATGCAGCCAAAATTGGAAAACAGAAAATTGAGAGAAAATTTTTGCAGCAGGTTTCTCTGATAAAGGCCTTATTTCGTAAATATGTAGGGAACTGAGATAAATTTATAAAGATAAAAGCCATTCCTCAGTTGATAAATGATCGAAGGATATGAACAGGCACGTTTTAGAAAAAGAAATCAAACTAAAATCACTACTGATTTTTCTACTGATTAGAGAGATGCAAATTAAAACAACTCTGAGGTACCACCTCACACTTATCAGATTGGCTAACAAGACAGAAAAGAAAAATGACAAATACCGGAAGGAATGTGGAAAAGTTGGAACAGGAGTGGAGTTGTGAACTAGTTCAGCCATTCTGGAGAAGAATTTGGAATTACACCCACAATGCTATGAAGCTGTGCAGTCCCAGCAATACCACTAATAGGTCTGTATCCTAAACAACAAAGACAACAAAGGAAAGGGGAAAGGACTCATTTGTACGAAAACAAATATAGTAGCTCTTTTTGTTGAAGCAAAAAAAAATTGAAAATTGAGGGGATGCCATTAATTGGGGAATGGCTAAACAAGTTGTGTTATATTGTTGTGAAGGAATACTACTGAACTATTAAAAAATGATGAACAGGATGGTTTCAGAAAAGCCTGAGAAGACATATAAACTGATGCAAGGTGAAGTGAGTGGAATCAGCAGAACATTGTACACAATAGTAACAATATGTCAAGATAATCAACTGTGAAAGACTAAGCTACTCTGATGAAGATAATGATCCAAGATCATTTCAAAGGACCCAAATGCTATCCACCTCCTGAGAGAAAATTGATGAACTCTGAGTGCAGATTGAAGCACACTCTTTTTTACTTTTTTATTGGTTTATTTTGTTTGTGTTTTTTGTAACATGGCTAATATGCAAATATATTTTGTATGACCTTATTTATATTGAATGTATGACCATTATTTATAATGAAAATCAAATCAAATTGCTTGCCTTCTTAAGGAGAGGGGGAAGGATGGGAAGGAAGAAGAGAATTTGAAACTCAAAATTTTTTTTAAAGTTTGTTAACATTAATTTACATGTAATTGGGAAATGTTTAATGAAATCAATAAAAATAATTTAAAAAAATAAGACCATAGTTAGATTGCTGGAATTTTAGCAATAATCAAGGCATTGGCACTAAATTGTCCCAACAGCATTATATTCTTCATTGTCAGGGAACTCACATTTAAAAAAAAGTAAAAGCCAGTATCACTGAAGAATGTCCATGATGAATCAATGCAAAGGACTAATTTTATGAAATCTCAACTGGTAAGTAAATGTTTTGTTTTTAATCTTCTGTATGATGGGAAGTGTGTATAAAACACTTCTGTTGCATACCAAAACATAGGACTTGTCTTGGGGAAAAGCAATTGTTCAATTTTTTGTCTTGAGCTAAGCTAGCTGTTTTTTCCATGGAGCACCATTTTTACTTGAAAGGATGGCTGACAGACAATGATTATTCTGAGTTGGGTATTTGGCAGATATTTTCTTGAAAATGAACCAAGTGAGCCTGTCACTTCAAGGACTGACAATATTTGTTGCCAACAATAAAATTTGAGCTTTCAAGGGAAAATTAGAATTTTGGAAAACTTGTATTTGTCACTGTGGGCTTGACAGCATCCTAATACTTAAGGATTTTTCTGATGAGATCAGTGGTGATATTAACATATGTGATTTTTTTTTTTTGATATTGTATAATGAAATGTGTCAACATTTGGAAGATCTGTATAATTCAGTGAATCAATACTCTCCCAAGTGGCAAATATAGAAGATTGAAAATCAAGCATGAGCAAAAGATCAATTCAAACTATAAGCTGGTTTGAATCAGACTATAGGACTTAAACATTAAATTAAAGAAATAGGACTTTATGCATTAGGTAAAGGTGAATCTTTGGAAATTTATGGGAGGGAGAATGACAAAATCAGCATCGAACATTCAGAAGACAGGGTTTTGAAGGATACATTGGAGGGAGAGGCTGACAGTTGGAAGATTGTTTAGGAAGCTAGGGTAATCTAGGTAAGATCAAGAAGGATGTAACAGGGTGGGAAATCACCCACTATGAACTTATGATAGATTAAAATCCTTACCTGGGTCCTCATTGTCATTTAGCAAGATTTCTACTCCACTTTTATTGACTATGTCATTTCCTAGGAAAAGATGAACTCAAAGATCCTCTGCAAGTAACCTTATTGTGTATCTAGACCCTTTGGCAGTCTGGCGAAGTTTGGGGATATCCTCTTAGAGGCAGTGCAGTGGATAGAGAGCAGGGTCTGGAGTCAGGAAGACTTTTGTTCAAATCAGGTACTTACTAGATATTTGGCCCTGGGCAAGTTCTTTAACCCCAGTTTCCTCAACTGTAAAATGAAAACAATAATGGCAGTCACCTCCCAAGGTTGCTGTGAGGAGCAAATGAGATACTATTTATAAATCACTTAGCACAGTGCCTGATACATAACAGGCTAATTATATATAAACTTATTTCTTTCTCAGAATAATGTTTTTATATGCATAAAATAAAATGCAGAAGATTATGGAGGAAGACCATTATTGTGAAATACAGTTATCAAAATATTAAAAAAAAAAAGGGGGTGGAGGAGCCAAGATGGTGGAGTAGAAAGATTCACATATGCTAGCTCCAAACCCACAGCTCATAAATTACCTATAAAGAGGAACTCCCAACAAATTCTGGAGCAGTGGAAGCTACACAGCAATGGAGTGGAGGAGATTTCTGTTCCAGAGAGCCCTGAAAAACTGGCACCAAAGGACCATCGCGCACTGGACCCAGAGCAGAGCCCAGCCCTGCCTTGGTCATGTGGCACCAAGAGGAGCAGATCCAAGCAGGCCTCAGGGAGGAAATCTCCAGCAACCACAAGGGTCCCTCCACCCACAGGTGCTACAGGTCAGTGAGAGAGCCTTCTGGACTGGCCGAGAGAGGAGCGGGGTGTCTCCGTAACTCAGGCCCCCTTGGGAGGCAGCAGTGGGGGGAAGCAGTAGACTGGAGTCCCAAAGCAGGCAGAAGCTCAGATCCATTACTGAAGGTCTCTGCATAAACCCCCTAAGGGAACTGAGCCTGGGAGGTGGCCCTGCCCCAACCTGAGAACCTGAATTTAATCTTACCCTGAATAGCAGCCAGGCCTGCCACCAAAAGCCCTAAGGCTGGGGAGCAGCATTTGAATCTTGCTGCTCTAGCTGGGCGGATCTAGGCCAGGGGGTGGAGAGGACTCTCAGAAGTCAAGCAAATGGCTGGGAAAATGCCCAGAAAAGGGAAAAAAAAATAAGACCATAGAAGGTTACTTTCTTGGTGAGCAGATGTTTCCTCCTTTCCTTTCTGATGAGGAAGAACAATGCTTACCATCAGGTAAAGACATAGGCGTCAAGGCCTCTGTATCCCAAACATCTGGAATAGATATCCAA
>CM053769.1:368239223-368273506 GCA_028658325.1 Potorous gilbertii
GCACTTAGCACAGTTTCAGGCCACAGTAAGCACTTAATTAACTTCCTTTCCTTCCTTACGTCAGGTTTTAATTCTCTGGAGCTCATCAACTGGACAACAAATCCCCACCCACCTAGCCCCAAGTGGATTTAAATACTAAATAGTAATTGTTTCTCTTTTACCCAGGAACCCTGAGGGTCTTCTCCTCCTAGTTTGATTTTTTTTTTTTTTTTGATTAAAGGGGTCATCCCTTGAGCAACGACTTAAAGAAGCCTATTCATTGAATGGGTGTCAGGGTCTCACACAGCATCCTGGGCCATCTCCAGCCATTCTGATGAATATCAGACTTTGCATAGCCCTCCCTCATTCAAATCAAAGTCAACTGCAAGTCATGTCATCATCTTGATGTCGTGGTCCTCTTTGAGAACAAAGGACAAACACAACAATTCTGACCAGGATCATCCTGAGTCTGACAATCTACAGCTTCACTTGGGTGAAGGGGCCTGCTTTGATTGGTTTGTCAATGAAGCTGAACAAAAAGCATCTCTTTTAATTTTAGAGCTGGAGACTTACTCAGCTTTCTCTGCCCTGACCTTTGCTATGCTTTTGATTTTTCTAAGAAATTGTTATGGTTGTTATAATAGCAACTTACATTTATATGGTACTTTTGAGGTTATGAAACATCTTATATCCATTATCTTATTAGACAGTGGTCAGGCTCAGTGATATACTACTGTATATCACTGTGTGTGTGTGTTATCCAAGGACTAGGCTGGCTGAATTTGGAAAGGTTCATCATCATTTTCACCCGAAAACACCATCAGGTCCCTGAAGGAAAAATGAGACTCTAGGAAGAAGTCGATATGAAAGAAGCTGGCAGTCCTCAACACATCCCCATCCCCAGCTTGCTGTCCTAGAGATGTGGGGGAGATCTGGGACTCCAGTCTCTTGGTTGAAGTGCATTACCTCCCTCCCAATGGGAGAGCTCCTTCACTCTGTATTGTCTAGTATATATTCTCCTACATACACCCACCCTCTCTGATTTTTCTTTTACTGTTGACTTAGATAAATGGGTTTCTTTGATATTTACCTATGGCATGTTCATTACAGAGCTGGGGTGGGAAAGGAAGTAAGCCGTGGATATAAAACTTGGGTCCTCCTTCCCTCTATTAAGAAGTAGCAATCAGAGGTCTGGATTAAACCTATCTCTCTTAGGCTTAAGGGAGCAGAGAGATAGAATTTTAGCTGGATACCTCCTCTCTGAGAAAAGCAGAGTGGCAAAGCTCCTGGTCCCAACCTCCTACTTCCCCTCCTGGCAAGAAATAAGGTCTCCCTTGGAGAAGAGTGGGAAGCAGAGAAGCTAGAAACGTCTATTCTGCCTCCCTTCGAGCAACACAATGACATCCCGATGTTACATGTGGTGGATTGTCCTCTCTACCTCAGTGACCTGGGCTATCCAATTTAGTTATCTTGGATATTTAACTTGGCTAAGGGACAGTCAGCCAACCAACTTAAATGGCAGGGAGGGAGTGGTAGAGGTGCTAGACCCTCCTGGGAATTAAAATGAGGCACAGACCCTGGTTAAAAAAGAAAGGAAAGCAACTATCTCAAGACTATTAAAGGACCTGCTGTGTATAAGTATGCTTCAGAGATTTCACGCAGAGATCACTTTCCCACCCTAGATACTCTGTAAATCTCCCTGCTATCACTCCTAGGAAGTAATTAGGAGTTTACCTCTTTCTTTGGCTTCTGACTTAGTTTGGATGTGGATGAGTCAATTGATCATGGCTTTGAAATGGAAATAGTAATTATTTCTAGCAGGGCCAAGACTTCCCTTCCCCATGCTCATGAATTCCAGTGGGAATCCATAGCAGTTAGTCATTAACTTAGCAAGCTTCAATGATTAATACCAATCAATAACCAACAGAAATAGGTCTGTGCTCTAAATCAATTGTCCCATTAATGAACATAAATACGCCACTTCAGCTTCCGAGCATGGTCCCGGTTGACTGTGAACTAGAAAGTAAAGCCCAGTTACAAGGGTGTAGGCTTTTGTAAGGTTAATTAAAACACTTGCCTAGTCCCTCTGGTCTTGGGTCTAGGTCTGAGATGGGAGTGAGGATGGAGAATGTTGCCAGGTTCCTGGTGAGGGGCAAGGGCCTATAATGTACTGAAAGAGAGAGAAGTAAGGTTAGGAAGTGGAATTGAAGTGGCTTTCTAATAGATTCATTTGGCAGAACCAAGGAAGCAGAGGAGTCAAGACTTTTGATATGCATTGTCCTACATACATGGTCTCTGATCGTAAGAGACAACAGGGAAGGTTAACTACTTCCTGGTCTAGGATAAAATATAGCACACCTGCATGTCTTCAGAGACATTTTTAGGCAGCAAAGGAAAGCTGCTTAAATGACAACCAATACTCTGTAGATGGTATAATTACCTACAGACAGGAGGGTTATGCAGCAGTCTAGGTCTAGGAAACAGAGAAATGAGCCAACTGGGAGAGTGGAGAAGAGTGAAGCCAGCATCAGGAGACTGGCCAGGAGCCCGGGATGGGGCTGTTCTGTAACTAGGCACTTGCCACTCTGTGGACACAAACTAATGATAACTCAGCCTTGAAAAGAGTCATTTGTTTTTGCCTTAGGGCAGAACTGTGCTGGCTGGGTTCAGGGATGTACTCTAGGAGGGCCTGGAAGCCATCAATAATCCATGAACCTCTTCTGTCCTAAACCATGATCTCTGCCTAGAATCCTGGGAGGTCTTAATGCTAGCATTAGAGAGCTTTGCTCATAGGGATAGACAGAATCAGAAGCAATGAGGGAGGCCTAATGGGAATCCTGAGCTCCCAGAGGCAGTCACAGACTGAAAGCACCTTGAGAGCATGGATTATGTTTTGCTTTCTTCATATCCTAGCATTCAGTTGTGTCTGTCTGTCTGTCTATATGATCCCATGGACCATAGCATGCCAATGTCTTCCATGGGTTTTCTTGGCAGATACTACTGGAGTGGTGTGCCATTTCCTTCTGTAGCGGATTAAGGCAAACAGAGGTTAAGTGACTTGTTGAGGGTCACACCACTAGTAGGTGTCTGAGGCTGGATTTGAACTCAGATATTCCTGACTCCAGGTCCAGTGCTCTATCAGCTGAGCCACCTGGAAGCAAATGCTGCTGTAGTCTCCTGTCAAAGTCATGAGCCCAAGAATACAGGGAAAAGTCTAAAACTCCAAGCTGGAGAAACTAAAGAGCTGAGGAACCCACCACAGCCTCAGAGAGTGGGAAAAATGGGCAGCACAGGCATTCCACCTGTTCTGTTTCTCCTTCTTCTAGCACTTCAAAAGATGAGCCCTATTGTGTACCTACATAGAGAAAAGCAGGAAAAGAAAAAGAGTAGCCTAGCTACAACCAAGGTGTTTTGACTCTTGGACACTACTGAAAGAGGCCTATTCATTGAATGGGAGTATCTCACTCAAAGTGAGTATCTGATTAGACCTTAGCCTAAAAGGGTAAGAGACTCCTACTGCATTCTGGGCCACCTCCATTCATCCTGATTAATATCTGGTCACTGGATCCAGATAGCTCAGGGAAGAAAGTGAGGCTGGTGACCTTGCACAGCCCTCCCTCACTCAAATTAAAGTCAACTTCAAGTCATGTCATCGTCTTGATGTCATGGTCCTCTTTGAGAACAAAAGACAAACACAACAGTATTTATCTCAGTGCCTGTCACATGCTAAGTACTTGACCAATTCTTCTTGACTGATGACTGACAACCATGCCAGTGACCTTTTCTAATCCCTGTACTCCAGCGTGACCATGGCTGTGAAGGTACTATAGGTAAGTAGCAAAAGGCAAAACCCCACAGGTGCAAATATGTGCATACTTGTGCACATATGTATATATACATGCTACAGGCAACATATGCCTTCATAACTCACTGTAAAAAATTAGACTCCATACATATAACCTCATGCCAGCTACAGTATCAAGACATAAACATCAGAAGAGGGTGGGTTTGGTGGGAACTGACAATACCATGCATAGCTTGAGTGTTTGGGACCCAAAGACTATGGGACCTAGAGGATGCCTATCATACAGCTTCATCTGCCCTGCCCTGGAGAACTGGAAGGAACTGTGGAAGTTACTGAGTCCAACTCCCTCATTTTACCAAGGAGGAAACTGAGTCCCAGAGTGAGAAGGTGATTTGTGGGAAGGAGAAGAGTCAGTACTAGAATCTAAGTCCCAATACTCCTTCATAATAACTGAATTTTTAAAACTTTCATTTGTCTTTGAGTATTCAGCAGAAACAATTTATTGATGAACCTTAAGACTTTGTTATTTTCTTGGAATCTCAGAAGTGTCTATGATAGCTTATACCTTAACTAGGATGGGCTACACAACTTTAGTTGTTTGTTTTGTCTAGGATCAGAGATATCAAATGTGATGGGTAGCTAACTCATAGAAGGAAGAAGAGAAAGAAACATACATTTGTTAAGTGTTGACTTTGTGCCAGACAAGGTCCCAAGTTCTCTACAAGTATTATTTATCTCATTCAATCTTCCCAATAACTCTGGGAAGAAAGCATCATCAATATCCCCATTTTACAAGTGAAGGAACTGAGGCATACAGAGATAAAGCGACTTGCTCAGGGTTACACAGGTAGTGTTTGAGACTGGATTTGAAAACAGATCTTCCTGACTCTAGTCCCAGGGCACCACATAACTCACTAGGTCTAGAAAATATCTTAAAGATAATCTGGTCCAGGAGTTTTAACCTCTGTGTGTGCATATGCACTGGATTGCTTTGACAGTCTGATAAAGTCCATGTACCACTTCTCATAATAATACTTTTAAATGTATAAAATAAAATACTAGGATTATAAAGGAAATCAAATTATGCTGAAGTACAGTTATCAAAATGTTTTTTTAAAAAATCAAGGTTTTTGACCCAGATTAAGACCCCCAATTTAGTTCAGTTTCTCATTTTGCAGATGAAATGGAGACCTTAAAAAGTTGGAACAGCTTACTACACAGTTAGTTATCAAATCCAGGATTCAAAGCTAGGACCTCAGAGTCCAAATCTAATAATGCTCTTTCCATTATAAAACCCAGCCACAGCTCTAGAGTGCTCAATTTATGGTTCATATAAAGAGCAAACAGGGGGTTTCTGTCATCCCAATAACATGAATCTTTTCTTCAAGACCCAAAAAGAGAAATTTGACATAATTTTTGTAATATTTCATTTTTCCTACCCTCTAACAACTTTACAAAAAACCTGAAAGTTCAAAAGAAGACATCAGTTAGATCCTAGAGAGGCCAGTGAATTAATTAATAGAGTTCACTGGTATCACTGAAAGCTTATTTCAGTTTAATCAATCAATCATCAAGCATTTTTATATTCCTATTGTGTAGTGGGAACTGTTTGACATCAAATATAAAACTCTCAGAAATGCAGAACCATAGGGAGCCCATTCTAATCTAACTTGTACTTAACCAAAAAGCAATTGGTCTTTTAGCCTTGGTCTGAAAACTTCCATTGAGTGAGGAGCCCACCACCATCACCCAAGCAAGCCTATTGCACTTTGGACAGCTGTAGTTGAGAAGAAAACAAATTTTTTTCAGCCATTCCAAACTAGCCTCTCTATGACTTTCAGTCTTTACTCCTAGTTTTTCTTCTGTGGAGTCAAGTAGAAGTATGATTGCTATTCCATGTGGACAATTCTCCAATTATTTGCAGACTTCTATTACGTCGCCTAAGTCTTCTGCAGATGCAATAGATATTAGTGTGCCATCATCTTCAATTTCCTCACCCATCTCCAAAATGTGGCACAAAAAGTGAACGAGATATTCCAGATGTAATCTGAACAGAAGGGCAGAGGACTTTCAGCTTTGGAGGCCTGGTCACTATGCCTCTCAAAATGACTGAAATAACTTTACTGGCTGCTATGTGGAACTGCTGACATATGTGTTTCCCGAAGGCCATCAAAACTACCAGATTTTTATTTTCAATCAAACTGCTGTCCAGCCTTACCTCTCCCATATTGTACTTGTGAAGTTGTTTTTAAGATTTTTTTTTGTTTTGAAATTTTTTTGAACCTAAGTGTAGGTATTGTCATTTATTTTTTATTAAATTTCATTTCATTCAATATCAGTTTATTCATATAAAATTTTCCCTAACTCTACCATTTTTCTATAAACCTTAGAGGTTGTAAAATGGTCAGTCAACATAATTAGAGGTTCTTTGGGGGGGGTGTCCCCAAATTTGATGATCTCTAGGAATTTTTGAGGCAGTTTTTCTTTCAAGGAAAGAGAGTCTAAGAAAGCATAAAAGAATCAAATGAGGACATTTTTAGGATAGTGGAGAGGTTATAAAAAAGTCACTTGAAGTTCACTGGGTACATTTGAGGTCAGATTTGGTGCTTTCCAAGATTTTTAGCAGTGTGGAAAAAAATTAGGATGAGAAATTCCCAGAAAATATTGAGGTCAAATGAGGCATTTGGGGGTCACAGAGATCAATGAAATCATTGAAAATTCATTGGGTCATTTAAGGTTAATTAATATACTTTCTGAGACTTGAAGTAATGGAACAATTTTTCTTACAGGGAAGCAGATTCCTAAAATGAAGTAGGAGTTAAATTCTAAGCGCACTTGAAATCATAAAGAGGTCAAGGGGCTAAAAAAAGTTTATTGGCTTTCTGTAGAGGTCCATGAATTAATTTGTAGTCAAAACAGTATTTGGAATGTAATGGGAAAACATTTATTATGTGTGAAACATTATGCTAAGTAATGAGGATACAAAAAAAAATAGATGCAGTTCCTTCCATGAAGGAGCTGACATTATGATTGGAGGAGGCAAAAGAGAAGGAAGGTTCATGTTTATGTTCAGTTCAATTAGGCAGATGGAAGGCCAGACAGTAATGAGACAGAGAAAGTTACAAGTCAGATGACAAGGCCTATAGTATCTCAGGCAGGAATGGCAGAGTAGATGATCCCCTAACAAGAGGTTATTAAGTTCTATAGTTAAAATGGAGTGGGGCAGTTCCTCCATCTTTGCTGTTTGTATGACTCACTACACTCCTGCAGTTTTTGAGGTGATATTTCCCTCTTTTCCTTCTCTTTCTCCTGTCCTTTGATTACTCAAATATGGTTACCACCTCGGGTACCAAATAATTTCCCCTTCGTTCATTTCTGATCCTTACCAAACCTAGCATCCCCAAGTGATGGACTGACCTTACCAGAAGGAAGAAAGGGAAGAAGAAGGGAATGAACATCACAATATGCTTTTAATTTTACACATAGAGATTTTTATTTTTTTTCACATTTGACTAGAAGGAGTGTCTCAAAAAATAAAAGATTTCTAGGAGATATTTATATCTCAGAAACTTAACCCGAAAGAGTTTTGTGATGCTTCTGTGTACTTGCTACTCATTCTGAGTCAGGCAAGGGGTAATGATGATCATCCTCATAATAAAAAACAGCAAACATTTATATAGTGCTAGATACTATGCATTACTATTTCATTTGATAATCACAACTACCCTGAGAGGTAGATATAATATTCTCATTTTATAGATGAAGAAACTGAGGCAAACAAGGGCAAATGACTTGCCCAAGGTCACACAGCTATCTGAGGTTGGATTTGAATTCAAGGTCTTCCTGACTTTGGGCCCAGCACTGTAACCATTACACCACCTAGCAGCCTGGATAGAGCTTGTGATTCCCCTTTTGGATTTGGGACAGTGCTCAGAGCTCTATTTGGGACAAAGAATTTCCCTGACCTCCAATCCTTTCCTATACCAAAATTTTTGACTAGTTTGACTCAAGACCACCCAGAGCTCACTTAAAACAATCCAGGAAGTCTAGATAAAGCAACTTGTCAGTCTCCTCCTCCCTGTATATCAGGTTTGGTAGTAAACTCATCACTTCCTGGAGGAACCCTCTTCTACTCTTCTCTCCTCCCTCAGCAGACCTAATGTCCCACAGAATCCATGAAAACCATCAAGAAGATGTATTATGTGTGCTGAAATAACTTTACAGAAAATCAGACATGCATACGATCCTAAAGCATCTCTGTAAGGGACTTTAGAGAGCACTTAGTTCAAATCCTTCATTTCACAGAGTGGTGAGTTGAACGAAATTAAATTCAAATAGAAATCCTCTACCTGCAGACAATTCTCGGTTCATCTCTAGTGCACTTTGATGACAATTATACAATGGAAGCTGGCCTTCAAGTCAGTAAGACCCAAGTTCAAGTCATTTACCCCCTTCACACCCTGGGCAAATGTCTAAGACTCTGATTTGAAGAGAAGGTGCTGTTCTACATTGGTTACAGAAAATTCTTCATCACAGAGTTCCCTATGAGGATTAAAGAAAACCTCTGAAAAAAAATCACTCTTTAATCTTACTTCATTCTTAGGAAGCAAAGAAAATAATGTCTTAAACTGTGTTGTTTCTGGTCAGTCATGTCTGACTCTTCATGATCTCACTGGGGGTTTTCTTGGCAAAGATCCTGGAGTGGTTTGCCACTTCCTAATCCAACTCATTTTACCGATGAGGAAACTGAGTCAAACAGAGTGAAGTGTCTTGACCAAGTTCACATAGCTAGTAAGATCTGAGGCCAAATCTGAATTCAGCAAAATGAGTCTTCTTGTTCACAGACCTGGCACTCTAACCTCTAGGCCACCTTGCTGTTCCTAACTATAGCTCTAGTTAAATTTTAACCTAAGGACCCAATAGGAGAAATTAAGCTTCACTGGGTATAGTCCTGTTGAGAAGCAGTAAACATGATAAATGTGAACCAAATGCTCTTTGTTCTGACCCTGTAACAAGATATTAAAGCTATTTGTTTAGACATTTTAGCTCCTGTGAAGATCTCTGAGCTTATGCATTATAACTTATCTTGTTTACAGGGTCTTTGAGCTTACTTCCTTGAAATAATGCTATTGTGTTCTATAATATTTCCCAGGTAGACGCTAAGTCAGAAATAGTCAACTAAAGTAGGGACGTAAGTATCAAATAGCAATAGATCCCTGAAAGACACATATGGTCCTAGAAAACCACAAATAAGCATCATCTATGTTGTTTTGTATTTTTATTTAATTAAAATATTTCCAAATTACATTTTAAGCTGGTTGAGGCTTCACTCTGAAATTTTGCTGGCCTGGTGTTTGACACCAGGTAACCTAGGTGACCTATGAAAGTATCAGACTCCCAGGTCATGTCTATAGCTCAGTGTTCTCTCTCTCTCTCTGATTGCATGATGTGACTGTATCAGTCTGATTAATTCTCTTTGCCATTGCATGACTTCTATACTAAAACTTAGATTCTAACAGACCTGATCCTAACACAACGCAGAAAAGTTTTTCTGTTTGGACACCTTTTATTGTCTGTTCCCCTCACTGAGCACATAGCATATGCTATCCTATTATATATCTCTTACGTCATGACCCTGTCCTATTATTAACATTTTATCATTCATTAACCTTTGTCTATCTCCTACCACCCCAGCCAGAATATGAACTCTCTGAGGCCACAGTCTGTATTTCATATTTCTTTGTTTATCATACAATGATAGGAATACTGTAGATTCACTCAACAAATGCTTATTGATTTGAAAGAACAAATCTTCGTGGCATATGAGACTATAAGTCCTGCTCACACACAAGTCCTATCATAATCCATGCCAGGGTTTTAACCTTAGGCCATGAAAGGTTATGGAAATCTCATCCTGTGCTTTGGCTTATGCAAAACTGGTGAATCTTTTCCCTTCACCACCCCCTTTCTCCATCTGTTGCCTCTCTGAAGTTAGGATTCAGGGGTCCTTCCCTAGGATTGTGGGGAGTGATAGGTGAGTGTCATGTCACATTCATCTTGACTGAATTATCTCAGTTGGCTTTTGCCCAGCCTAATGCATGGTTGACCTAAGTATTTACCATCTCCCTTTTCTTCCTGGACACCCTATGTAGGCACCATCGAATGAGGGCATGCTCATTTGCTGCATCACCAACCAGCTTTAAAACCTCCTCTTCAACTCACTCTGTTTCTAATTTCCTGCCCTGTGGCATCACCATCATTCAGTGAACAAAATGACTGATTAGTCTGGAAAGGATTCGCTTCTAAAATACAATATTTTTCCACACTTGGAACACAGTAATTATGCTTTGATATAGTTGGGAGAACAAATGCTCCCTAAGCTAAAACCCCATTCTTGGTGAGCTGTGTAAATCAAAAGAATAATGAAACTGCATAGAGATCCACATCATGCTAGCAGCCAATTCCTCATAAATAGTCAAGTCTCATTGTATCAGATGAAACAGGAAGAGGAGCTGTCTGAATTGGAGAAATTTAATTTTATAGTACAGACGGTAACCCCAACCAATCCACCATTGCCAAACACAGGTTCTTTGGCATCTGCCGTAATGAACAAACAAGAATAATCTACACTTTGGTTATTAACTCTTGGTAAATGTGTGCTTCTAAAGTACTTGCAAATTAATTGTGTGACCACAGGTCAGTCAGTTACTTCACTCCTCATTTGGAAATATGACCCTACTTCCATTTGCAAAATAGGGCTAATAAGGCTTCCTGAATGGCTGCAAGCTCTGCACCATGGGCACCAAAGAAAGGAAACTGAGCGTCATTCAAAGAGTAGTGGAGAAGCACAGAGTGAAAGTGAACAGGCTCAAACACATTATAAACATTGGCTTCATTTCTATTTAGGCTGCATTCCTGACTCTCCTGAACTTTCTGGACTATGCCGCAGAAACTTGCTCCCCTGGAAGCTTACTTGAACTACTTCCCATGTAGGAACCCTATATTACCCTATGTTACATTCTCCCCTTGATAGGCTGGTTCCTCTTAACATTCTCCATTTTAAAGCAGTACCCAGGCTAGTCCTCTCCAGGTTACTCTCCGGACTCTCTCTATATAACCCTGCCCTGAAGCAGGTATCTTTTACTTGCACTTAATAGTACTCCTTCCCTGCCTCCCCCAATTACACATAAGGATGATTTTCAACATCCATTTCTGTAAGATTTTGAGTTTCAAATTTTTCTCTCTCACTCCCTTCCCTCCCCACCTCTCCAAGACAGCAATCTGATATAGGTTATACATGTACAATCATATTAAACATATTTCCACATTAGTCATGATGTGAAAGAAGAATCAGAACAAAAGGGAAAAACCATAAGAAAGAAAAGACAACAAAAAAGTGAAAATAATATGCTCTTATCTGCATTTAGACTCCATAGTCTGGATATGGATAATATATATATATATATATATATGTATATATATATATATATGTATATATATAGCATTTTCCTTCATGAGCTTTTTGGAATTATCTTGGATAATTGTAAAGCTGAGAAGAGTTAAATCTATTATAAATGATTGCCTCACAGTGTTGCTGTAACTGTGTACAATGTTCTCCTGGTTCTCATTTCACTCAGCATCAGCTCATGTCAATCTTTCCAGGTTTTTCTGAAATATGCCTGCTCATCCTTTCTTATAGAATAATAGTATCCCATTATATTTATATGCCATAACTTGTTTAGTCAATCCCCAATTCATTGGTATGCCCTCAATTTCCAATTCTTGCCACACAAAAAGAGCTGCTATAAATATTTGGATACATGTAGGTCTTTTTTCCTTTGTTATGATCTCTTTGGGACACAGGTATTGCTGGATCAAAGGGTATGCAAAGTTTTATAGCCCTTTGGTCACAATTCCAAATTGCTCTGCAGAATGATTGGATCAGTTCCCAACTCTATGAACAATGCATTAGTGTCCCAATTTTCCCACATCTTCTCTAACATTTATTATTTTCCTTTTCTGTCATATTAGCCCAATCCAATAGATGTAAGGTGGTACCTCAGAGTTGTTTTAACTTGTATTTCTTTAATAATAGTGATTTAGAGCATTTTTTCATATGACTATAGATAACTTTCATTTCTTCATCTGAAAACTGCCTGTTCATATCCTTTGACCTTTCATCAATTGGGGGATGAGGTATATTCTTATAGATTTGACTCAGTTCTCTTTATGTTGGAGAAATGAGGCCTTTATCAGAAGTACTAACTGTAAAAATTGTTTTCCAGTTTTCTGCTTTCCTTCTAATCTTGGTTGCATTGATTTTGTTTATGCAAACCCTTTTTAATTTAATGTAATCAACATGATCCATTTTACATTCCATAATGTCTCTATCCCTTTTTTTGATCATAAATTCTCCTCTTCTCCATAGATCTGACAGGTAAACTATTCCTTGCTTATAGTATCATGCTTTATGTCTAAATCACATAAATTTGACCTTATCTTGGTATAGGAGATGAGATGTTGGTCTACATCTAGTTTCTGTCATTCTATTCAAGTAGTGAGTTCTTATCTGAGAAGCTGCAGTCTTCAGGTTTATCACACAATGGATCACTATAGCCATTTACTGTGTCTTATGTATCTGACCTATCCTGCTGGTCTACCCCTCTATTTCTTAACCAGTATTAAATAGTTTTGATGATTGCTGCTTTATAATTACAGTTTTAGATCAGGAATGGCTAGACTACTTTCCTTTGTCCCACCTTCCCCTCCATTAATTTCTTTGATATTCTTGATCTTTTGTTTTCTAGGTTAATTTTATTATTTTTTTCTAGCTCTATAAAATAATTTTCTGGTAGTTTGGTTGGTATGGCACTGTATAGTAAATTAATTCATGTAGAATGATCATTTTTATTATATTAGCTCAGCCTACCCATGAACAACTGATATTTTTCCAATTGTTTAGATCTGACTTGTGCGAAAAGTGTTTTGTAATTATGTTTGTATAGTTTCTGGGTTTATCTTGGCAGGTGAATTCTCAAATATTTTATATTGTCTATACTTATCTTAAATGGAATTTCTCTTTATCTCTCTTGCTACTGGACTTTGTTGGTAATAAATAGAAATACTGATGATTTATATGGATCTATTTTATATCTTGCAATTTTGCTAAAGTTGTGCTTTTTTCAATTTTTTAATTGATTCTCTAGGATTCTTTAACTATACCAATATATTATCTACGAAGAGTGATAGTTTTGTTTTCTCATTGCCTATTCTGATCCCTTCAATTTGTTCTTCTTTTATTACTAAAGCAACATTTCTAGTACAATACTGAATAATAGCAGTGATAATGGGCATCTTTGCTTCAATTTTTATCTTATTGAGAATGTTTCTAGCTTGTCCCCATTACAGATAATGTTTGCTGATAGTTTTAGGTAGTTACTGCTTATCATTTTAAAAAAAACTCCATTTATTTCTGTGCTCTTTAGTGTTTTTTAATAGGAGTGGGTGCTGTATTTTGTCAAAAGCTTTTTCTGCCTCTATTGAGATAATCCTATGATCTGTTAGTTTTGTTTTGATATGGTCAGTTATGCTTCTGGTTTTCCTAATATTGAACCAGTCCTGCATTCCTGGTATAAATCACACCTGGTCACAGTGTATTATCCTGGGGATAAATTGCTGCAATTTCTTTGCTAATAGTTTAATATTTTTGTATCAATATCCACTAGGGAAATTGGTCTATAATTTTCTTTTTCTGTTTTGGCTCTTCCTGATTTGGGTATCAGCAACATATTTGTTTCATAAAAGGAATTTGCTAGGAACCTTTCTTCACCTACTTCCCCAAACAGTTTATACAGTATTAGAATTAATTGTTCTTTAAGTGTTTGATAGAATTTACTTGTAAATCCATCTGGCTCTGGCTATTTTTCTTAAGGATTTCATTGATGGCTTGTTCAATTTATTTTTCTAAAATGGGTTTATTTATGTATTTTATTTCCTCTTCTGTTTATCTGGACAATTTATATTTTTGTAAATATTCATCCATTTCACTTATATTATCAGATTTATTAGTATACAGTTGGGCAAAATAGCTCCTATTGCTTTAATTTCCTTTTCATTGGTGGTGAATTCAGCCTTTTCACTTTTGATACTTGTAATTTAGTTACTTTCTTTTTCTTAAATCAAATTAACCAAAGGTTTATCTATTTTATTCCTTTTTTTCCCCATAAAACCATCTCTTAGCTTTATTTATTAATTCAATAGTTTCCTTACTTTCAATTTTGTTAATCTTTCTTTTGATTTTCAGAATTTCTAATTTAGTATTTAATTGGAGATTTTTATTTTTTCTTTTTTCTAGCTTCTTGAGTTGCAAGCTCAATTAATAGCTATCTTCTTTTCTATTTTTATTCATGTAAGCATTTAGAGACATAAAATTTCCCCTAAGAACTGTTTTAACAACATTTCGTTAGTTTTACTATGTTGTCTCATTATTGTCATTTTCTTTCGTGAAATTATTGTTTCTATGATTTGTTCATTGACCCACATTCTTTAGGAGTAAATGCTTTACCTTCCAATGAATTTTTAATCTATCTTTCCATGGCCCTTTATTACACATAATTTTTATTGCATCATGATCTGAAAAGGATGCATTTAGTATTTCTGCTTTTCTGCATTTGATTGTGAGGTTCTTATACCCTAACAGATGGTCAATTTTTATGTAGTTGCCAGGTACCTCAGAGAAAAAGGTATATTCCTTTCTATTCCCCTACATTTTTCTCCAGAGGTCTATCATATCTAACTTTTCTAAAATTCTATATACCTCTTTAATTTCTTTCTTGGTTTTTTTTAACTCTTAGGAGTAGATTATGCTTATTATAGGGAAAGTGTTTAAGCCTTAAACAGTGCTATCTAGATTTAGTCATTTTAACTTTTTTACTCTTATAATAAATAAAATATTTCTTTTGTAGCCCATCACACTAATAATATCATTCATGCAACAATTATTTATTAAGCTTCCACTATGTTAAAGACATGGTGTTAGGTATTCATAACTCCATAAACTTGCTTAATAGATCCTCCTTTTTCTGACAGTGAAGAGGCAAACTTTGTGCCAGTTCATGTATGAATTGCCACAAGTTCCAAATAAACATATTTCACATTAATGTAATTTCTCAATATATTCTTCTGAATTAGTTGAGATTAGCTGGCTAACATCAAATGATACAGGGGAAAGCTCTATTCTAAATATTAACTAGTTAAAATTAATGAAGGCCAAATAACTGGTTGACATCAACATCAACCATCTAAATAAAGAATTTTTAGCTCCGGAGCACATTGGTATTTGTCAGTGATTATGGTTTGTGTCAACATTAACTAACTAACCTCAACTATCGCCATAATTGGATTTTAATTTTGTAAAAATACTTTGCATAGGTATGTGTCATGGTTTAATATGACTAATATCCAATCAGGGAAGAACAGTTAACAAGGTAACTAACTAGATTTAAATAATACTCACATTTCTTGATTGTTGGAATATGATTTAATAGTTATAAGGAACATAACATTTTATAATTGATGGAGAACCCCCCTTAGAGTCAGAGTCAGGAGGATGAGTTCCAATTTTGCCTGTTACATATACTAGCTGTATGCCCCTGAACATGTCATTTTGCCTTTTAGTGCCTCTGGATGATTCTCTCCTTCTCTAAACAGCAGAGAAAACACAGATGTGCACTGGTGAAAGGAGTTTTTTCTCACTAGGAGTAAATTATACTGATGAAATTATAGGTCTTATGGAGGATTTATAAGGTGCTTTCCTAGAAATAGCCTTGTAAAATAGGTAGTAAGTACCCTAACCCTGAGATTTAGCTAAGACATGGTCTCTCATGGAGCTTATAATATTCTAGAAGGAAATGACATATACATAAACTATCATTCAAAATAATGGATTAATAATTACCTGAGTTACCACTCAAAACTGGAACTCAGAGTAAGAGTCCTGATTCCTAGAACAGGACTTAGACCTCAAGGCACCATGTCTTGGTTTTAGGGTCAAATATATGGAAAGTCTTAGACTAATGTCCATTGTTCACCAAGAGATTTCCAAGATCACATAGGCAGAAAGAAAGATTCTGAGACACAAAAATTTCTGGTCCCAGAACTCTTTGACAGGGAAAGTTCAACCGGGTCCAAGACAGGTCAAGTATGTAATTAAAAATATAAATTGAAACAGATTTTAAAGAGAATTACAGAACTCAAAGAAAATTACTAGTATCAAGGACTTCTAGAAAGCAGGAAATAAGTACTCTATCCACAGACTCGCCACATTTAACCAAGTTAGTCTTCAGTTTGTGGGGAGGAAAAGGAGTTGTTATCATCCCTACACTAATAACTCAAGTTAACAGATGAAGTTCTAACAAAATCCAGCTTCCCCTAGTTCCTTTCTAAATAATCAGTCTGTAAACAGGAAGGCTGATATCCTGATTCGTTTTGCTCAAGGATAGTACCTGTGCTGTCTTCCTGCTGATCTTACTTAAACTGTAATCAAAGCTTTGGATACATCTATTGTTGCGTGTCATTTAAATCCCTGACTAAAGACCTCTAATAACAGACAGCTCAAAACCACATGAGGTTGCCTATTCTACAAAAGTATTTCGTGCCTTTAAGAAATCTTTCCTCATATTGGGCTCAAAATCTGCCTTCCTGCCATTTCCACCCATTGGTCTTATTGGGGCAGCTAAGTGGTGCAGTGGATAGAGCACCAGTGCAGGAGTCAGGAGGACCTGAGTTCAAATCCCACCTCAGACGCTTGACACTCACTAGCTGTGTGACCTTGGGCAAGTCACTTAACCCCAATTGCTTCATCCTGGGTTATCTCCAGTCATCCTGATGAATATCTGGTCACTAGATTCAGATGGCTCTGGAGGAAAAGTGAGGCTGGTGACCTGCACAGCCTCCCTCACTCAAAACAAAGTCAAGTGCAAGTCATGTCATTATTTCTCTGATGGCGTGGTCTTCTTTGGCAACGAAGGATGAACACACTCATTGGTCTTATGTCAGTCCTCTAGAGTCACATGAAACAAGTCTATGCTCGCTTTTCCATATGATAGCCCTTTCTCACACAGGAAAAGAAGGTGAATACCTCTCCCAAAGGATTCTCTTTTCTAGGTTAATATTCCCATTTACTTAATTCCAATGTAACAGAAAGTTCACTGGACTTGAATTTAAAAGATCTGGGTCTAAGGCCCAGCCTTGCCTGTGACTAGCCAGGTGATCTCACACAAATTACCTATATTCTCTGAGCCTCATTTCCTGCATCTGAGAAAAAGGGGAGGGCATTTGTACACATCTCACAAAACTATTAGGAAGACAGCACTTTACAAAAACCTTAAAGGACTGTATGAAGATGTTGTCACTATTATTAATAGTAGTAATGGTTGTGGGCATAGTAGTAGTAGTAGCTGTAGGTGTATTAGGTGCCATAGTAGTAGTAGTGGTGGTAGGTGTTGGTGTAGTAGTAGGTATAGTAGTAGTAGTAGCACAAGAAGGAGAAGAAGAAAAAGGAGGAGGAGAATTGTTTCTTGATTTTAGGGAATTTCCCCCCCCAAAAGAATCTCCCTCTACCAGTGCAAGTCAGCAATGAATATACTGGTTTTTCAGCTGTAATTGAAGTTGTTCAGTCATGTCTGACTCTTTGTGATCCCTTATGGGGTTTTCTTAGCAAAGATTCTGGAGTGATTTGCCATTTTCTCCTCCAGTAGATTAGTCAAACAGAGCTAAAGTGATTTGCTCCAGTTCACACTACTAGTGAGTATCTGAGACTGAATTTGAATTCAGGTCTTCCTGACACTAGGCCCAGTGCTCTATCCACTGTGCCACCTGACTTGTAGTTGAAGTATTGCATTTCAGCTTAAAGCCTTAATGATCTGTCACACTGAAAAGTTAAGTGAGTTGCCCAGGGCGACCCAGCCAGAATGTGTCAGAGGAACCAGGGCTCCCACGCAGGTCTTTCTAGCTCAAAGGTCTGTTCTCTCACTACTATATCATACAGCCTCTTAGTGATCACTATGATAATGAAGAGGAGGATGGTGATGAAAATGATAGCAACAACCACACTCTGAGGGAGGTGAGGGTCTTCCAACTCTTCCAACCTTTGGTTCTCAGTCAAATACACCAATACCCTCATTAGAACCAAACCCAACAGTGGGAAATGTGCATCCTTACGGCCACACGTGGCCTTCTATGTCCTTCAGTCCTTTTGGATTCAGTCAAAAGACTCCATTTAAAGACTACAAGGACACATGTGGCCTTAAGTTTGCAGTTCCCCACCCCTATTTCAATAAGAAGACACACCAGCCCAGCAGAATTGTGCGAGCCCTGAGTTTGAGCATTCACAGCTTGGCATGTCTGGATTTTTTTTTTTTAACTGAAGCACATATCAGCTACTGACTTCTTGTCCTGAAGAAAAAAAATGTCCCTTTATCTCCTTCTGGGCTTCTTCCAGTTACCCTATGGTGAGAAGGAATATCAGCTGAGGGCTGGGAGCAGTGGGCCGTTGTAACTTTGCCCTGGTTCCTCTTGAACAAGCTCCCCTTGTAAATTTATGCAGATAAGAACATGGGCAAACGAGGCTGAGCCTGGCTTTCTTTGTCTCACTCCCTGTGTGCTTCCTTCTTCCCTCCCCCTCTTCCAGTGGAGAGCCAGCTCTCCCATTACTTATGCTGCCAGCCATAAACGCCTATTTATTTGCGGACTAACTTTCTGGTGGTTTAATATCCCCTTGAATTACAGTACAATCTCTTTCAAGTTATATTTGATTATTTTTCACATTTAAAAACATGAATACAATTACCTCACAATGGCATGTGCCATTACAGTCAGAGATAAAATAGTATTGCAATACTATGGATGCATCTTATACAAGTAGGCAGCCTCTAAAAAATATATCTCCAGCATGGAACAAGATCCACAGTGATAGGTGCCATATAAATGCATATAGAACAATAAATAGATACAAAGGAAACAGATGTTGAATAATTAATCCCTGCTTCTCTCTAGAAACGAGCTTTATAAATCTATCTTCAGTGTTCATTTATTTCTAGAGAAGCAAATATTTAAAAATAAAGAATAAGTAATGGCCAGGAAGGAGGGAAATAATAAAAATAAAAATAAAAACAAAGAAGAAGAGAGAAGATTATGGATTGCTGAGCTTCTGTATTCCAGTCTCTGGCAACATCCAGAGAGATCATAATATATAGATCAAAAATGTGTTTCCAAGAGTTGGTGTTTCATTGATGCCCCTTCATGGAGAAGGTGCCATATTGATGTGTCAGATCTGGACATCAGTCACTTTAAAACCCTGGACCTGGCTCCCAGGGCCAGTCCTATCTCTAAGCTGTAATCATACACATATATCATTCATTGGCACAGATAACACTACACAATTTACAAAGCACTTTCACATCTATTATCCAATTTGATAAGCATTTTTTATCTATTATGTGCCAGGCACTGTGTTAGGTGCCAGGATACAAATATATGGAATGAGACGATTCCTACTTTCATGGAGTTTACATTCTATGGAAGAGACAGAAGATGTGCACAGATAAGTAAATACTATAAAGTGTTTTTTGTTAATGGAGAAGGGAGGCTGGGTTAACATCTTAGCAGGATCAGGACAGACCCGTCACAAAGAGCACTTGAGCTGACCCTCACTTGATTTTCACAGCAACCTTATGAGGTAGGAGGCAACAGAAAGAATCCTTGACCTGGGTTCAAGTGACCTCTCGGAGCCTCAGTTTCCCCATCTGTGAAATGAGAATAATGATGCACCCACTACATATCTGACAGAATTGCTTCAAGGTGAGTACTTTGTAAAGGCAATATAAATATGAGATTTATTCTTACCCTCTTTTATAGATAACAGTTCAAAGGGTACCCAGATAGTAATTAAGAGTGTTGAGATTCTTCTGCAGCAGATTGTGGTGGGATTGAAAGGGAATCTCAAAATCTTTTCACAAGCTGCCTGAATTTCTACCAATCAGAGATTAATTGGAATTAACACGCTCCCCTTTTCTCAGTCTTTAGAGTGAAATATCAAGACTTTCTCCTTAACTGCACTTAGAGGGCATATAGGAAAATACTGCTGATTGGAGGAAAGGGTAGAGTAATCTGAGAGCATTGTAGGGGGTTGGGGTGGCTTTGGGTGGCCAGGTCCACTAGGGGCCTAGGGGTGGAAGAGAGGGAAATGAAGGTGGTAGGACTGAGGATTAAGTTTGCCTACTTTGTTGCTTCATCTAAAGATAGCCTTGCTCGTACTCAATGACTGAGCTTGAGAGTTGGTTCAACAATATGTTCTGGCTACTAATAACACTAATGGTCATCTAAAACTGAATTAATATGAATGTAGTGTCCAAGATCAGGGAGTGGTAAACCCACCCCACTCTTCTCCTCAGACCATAACTGTTGTGTTTAGCTCTGGAGACCTACTTTTAGAAGGATATTGTCAGTGGACAGCACCCAGATTAGGGTGAGCAGGATGAAAACAGGCCCTGAGATGGTACAATACCAGGACTGGTGAAATGAAGGAACAAAGGATGCCCATCCTGGAAGAATGAGGGTTTACAGGGGACTTTGGAGCTGTCCAACTAACCAAAGGTCTGTCACATAGAAGAAAGATTAGACTTATTCTACTTAGCTCTAGAGGGTAAAATGAAAAGCAATAGTTTTCAAAGGGAAAAATTGAGGATTCATATAAGGAACACATTTTAATACTTAACAGCTGTTTGAAAGAGTAATGAGCTGCTTTGCCAGGTCATTGGAGGTCTTCAAGAAAAGACTGGATAGTCCTTTGTTGGGTAAACTGTAGATAAGATTCTTTTTTGGGGGTATATATTGGATGACAGGGACCCTGAGATCCCTTATAACTCTGAATTCTATGATTCTGTGAAGCTATGTACAGGAAAAGAAGGTTACTGAGGCTTGATCAAAGGGACACGATTTGGGTTGTTTCTCTTGAAGTGAGGTTGGATTTGTATGGAGTTAGTGAAAAGTAAGTTCCATGAGGTCAGGGATTATTTCACTTTTATATTTGTATTGTCAGTCCCTAGAACAATGCTGAGCTCTTAAGTAAGCTCTTAATAAATGCTTGCTGAGTGATTCATCCAAATTCTCTCTTCCGAATAACAAGTTGTACATAATAGACTTGCAGTTTCATGCACAATCATCTTTTTTTTTTTCTATTCTATTGTGGAAATGCTTATTTCATTAAGTTCAGAATAAAATAAATGTAATTGAGAAAAGAATATCAATGAAACATTAAATAATTCAAAGAATATTCAGAAGGAAATTCAGGAGACATAGACCAGTCCATACATGTTGCTATTAATGTGTTAAATTTAATGTACACAAAATGTAAATCATAGTTAAACTTTTTATATGCAAAATTATATTTCTGTTCTTTATCTATTAAAATGTGCATGCTCATTAAATGCAAAAAAAATTTAACAACCCTCTTTCTTCTGATTCCCTTTGTGATTTGTGCCCCATGTCACCAGCCAGACTGTTGGCCAGAAGCAGTACAGGTGGTGCAGAGGATGGAGCTCTAGACCTGAATTCAGGAAGACCTGAGTTCAAATTTGACCTCAGACATTTACTAACTGTAGGGCCTTGTGCAAGTCATAAATAGGGAGAATAACACCTACCTCACAGGGTGTTGTGAGAGTGAAATGAGATCATAATTGTAAAATGTTTAGCACAGGGTGGGCAGTTAATAAATACAGTCCCCTTCCCTTCTTCTCACTTGGAAATTGAACCCATGTCTGGTCGTATTTGGAGAGAAGTGTATCCAACTAATATAATCAGCTTTAAACACTAAAATCTGTTGACCTGGGAGCCGCGGGTTGCAGGGATTTGCTATATAGTGACTTTTCTGAGTCAATCTAGAATGACCCCTTTTTTCTAAAGAGGAACCACAAGAACAACCTAGTATTTTAGGAAACTAAAGATACCAATTATGGACTCCAAAATCCTACTACAAAGTGTAACAGGAAAGTCCCGAATTCCAGTAGAGTGACGGTACCTTCAACATGCCTTCTTTCTGAGCTGGATTTGCAGTACATCAGACACTTACACCCTGCAGAGCTCTGGCTTTTCAGATCAGAAATACAATACCAAAAACACTAATAATAGCTAGTGTTTACATAGAACTGACTATGTTCCAGGCACTGTGCCAAGTGCTTTACAATTGTGGTCCCACTTGACCTCAAACAACCATGTAGGGTGCGTGCTGTTATTATTTCAATTTTACAGATGAGGAAACAAAGTCAAACAGATTAAGTGACTTGCCCAGGATCACGCACCTAGAAAATGTCTGAGTCCAGATGTGAACTCAAGTATTCCTGACTCTCGGCCCAGACCTCTATCCACTGTACCACCTGGCTGCTTCATCAATGCTGCCTCTACTAATATGGAGTTTATTTTGGTTGAAGGACATGGGATGGTGATCCCTTAATGATTCCTACCTCAGCCAAGTGTCTCTTGTCCCCGTAAATCCATGTAGGATCAATCCTTGGCAATATTACACAACTTTGGGGTCCTCTTCCATCTTTCTTTCTGGGATAATTCCTTCTGTCCAGGGTAACCTCACTGGCCCTGTGCTCCCCAATACTCATTGCTCCCCAACAGCAACTTTATGGTCCTCTTGGCCCATTCCTGGCAAAATCCAGTCAGTACCTTCACAGAGTATTTCCCTTCCTATTTGATAAAGAAATTGAAGATAATGTTTCAACAGTTAGTAATAACTTAGTATTTTGTCAGACAATATTAATTTTTTTTAGAGGAGCTACTGCCGAATGGAAAGGTACAGTTCTTAGGGTCAAGCTGGAATGCTTGGATGCCCATGTGCCAATCGAAAAATAATCTCCCTTCCTCTGAAAGGTTTGCCAAATATTAAGTCAAAGGATGGGGAGTGTCAAGGTGTTAGGAGATACTCTTTTTCCAGAGCAAGCAAGTTGTGGCCTGAGCTTGGCGTAACAACAATCCTTTGCGCCACCCTCCAGATGATGTCAGCCGCAACAAAATCCCAGAATTGTTTCCTGTTACAACAGTATTGCCTTGACCAGCAGCACCAGGTATTCTAAGAGCTCACACAAACCCCTGCTGTACCATGTTCTGGTCATGAAGTCTTGCTATAAATCAGACTTCTCATACTACTGCTGTTATAGCCATCCTGATGAATGTCAGGTCACTGGACCCAGATGGCTCAGGAGAAGAAAGTGAGGTTGGTGACCTTGCACAGCCCTCCCTCACTCAAATCAAAGTCAACTGCAAGTCCAAGTCATCATCCTGATGTCATGCTCCTCTTCGAGAATGAAGGACAAACACAACAATTGCTGCTGCTACCCCTCATTGTCAGGCCTACAACTCACTGCAAGGTCATTGGTATAAGTACTGAGATCTCCCCACACTGAAGTGGGTCCCTCCACTAGGTATGGGGTTCTGGCATATGCGTCCTTGCTTGCAAGTCATTACCTTCACTTTGAAATTAAACTTCTTAGACACTTGACGCTCACTAGCTGTGTGACCCTGAGCAAGTCACTTAACCTCTATTGCCTCACCAAAAAAAAGAAATTAAACTTCTGTTGGATTCCTGACTCTCCTATACCTGGCCTGCTGTTTGGTTCCAGAGGCTAATTCTGATCAGATTGTTTATCCTGGATAGGATGACAATTACCCTGGTCCCTTGACTTTTCCCAATTTGCTGTCTAATGTGAAGAAAACCTCTCTTTCTTCAGGTTCCTGTGTGGTCAGTCAAATCTTATCATTGAAACAGCTACTATCAGTTGATCAATCATCAATCATTCAGTCAACACACATTTATTAAGCCCTATGCTGGGTCCCCATAGGTCTAGTTTAGAGTTGGCATTGAGCCAGAGGAGGAGGAGTTTGTAGGCTTGGGAAACCTATGGTCCTCTGTGGCAGAGTGCTCACAGTGAAAGAGGAGGCCTCTCAACAGCAGGACCAGGAGGAAGAGCTCACGTTGTGCTTAAGAGTTTTCACCACTTCCACAGCATACGTTCATGCCCACCTCAGCACCTTCACTAGTGAACATGCTGTTTCTCTTAGTCTGGAATGCCTTCTCCCCTGTTCTCTTCCTATACAAATCATGACATTCTCCAGGGCCTAGAGCCAGTTGGGACAAGGCAACCTTCCCTACCTTCTCCAGCCTTCAGTGATTTCTCCCTCCTCTGAACACTTCTATCCATTATTTTCTGTAGCCCAAAGTTCATCATCTCATCACAGATTGTCTTCTGCCATTCTCCAGTTGTTTAGTTCCTTACTGACTCTCATAGTTGTGAGGGCCCTAAAGAGATCATAGAGTCCAGTCCTTGCCCCTATCCTGCCACTCTGCTCGAATCTAACGTTGGTATCTTACTCCCTGTGTTTGAGGCAGCTGTGGAGTAGTGGGAAAGAGTTGGAGGCCTCAATTCAAAACCTCCCTCTGCTACTTATTTCACTTTCATTTACAAATAAATCCATCTTTCCCACCCAGAGAGTCTTTGACTAAGTATGAAGAGGAAAATGGGGGTGCTGGAGGCTTAATTCATTAAAAGGAAACAGCAGAGGACCCAGCTTCGGTTCTGCCTCGGTGGCTTAACAGTTTGTGACCTTGGACAAGTTGCTTCACCTCCATGGTCTCCAGCTTTTTCATCTATAAAATGAACACATCAGCCTAGACGTCCTTTAAGGTCTCTTCCAACTATAAATACCTGAGCCTACATTCTCTCTGACTATACTGTGTACCTTCTATCCTTTACCCACAGAACCTTGCACAGTGCTAGGCACAAAGTATAAACACAATAAAAAAAAATCTGTTGTTTAAGCTTGTTTAGTTATTTCAGCTGGGTTTGATTTTTTGTGATACCTTTTGGGACTTTCTTGGCAAAGATACTGTACTAGTTTACCATTTCCTTCTCCAGTTCATTTTACAGATGAAGAAATTGAGGCAAACAGGTTCAAGTGACTTGCCCAGGCTTACAACTAGTAAGTGTCTAAGACTGGATTTGAACTCAGATTTTCCTGACTCCATGCCCAGGACTCTATCCATTTTGCCATCTAGCTGCCTGTTGTTTGATCTGAAACCTGCCAAATGATAAAGTCAATTCAAAACAAAGTAGACTGCCTATTTAAGGTCCTGTTCTTCAGAGACTTGGTGAACATCTATTCTGCAGGACAGGACTTGCATCAAGTTATTTTACTCATCTTCCAACCCACCATATTTGTGTTCAGAACCTAATTTTACCCTGAACATTATCAATGCTGACAGGTAACCTAACCCAGAGAAATATCTGAGAAAAATGCATGACTTGGGTTAGATTCCTTCATGTCTCTTTCCCATCAATGTGGACATTTCTTTACTTTCTTTTCTTTCCCTTTGGAGCAGCAAGCTACCCTCTTCTCTAGGAATAAAGGGGTCAGTCAGGGCCCTGATAATCCAAAAAGCATTTTCATTTAATTCAAGAGATATACACTAAGCACGAGCTAGGTGGCACCATAGTGCAGAGAGCGCTTGGCCTGGAATTGGGAAGACTCATCTTCCTGAGTTTGAAATCGACCTCAGACACTTACCAGCTATGTGTGACCCTGGGTAAGTCACTTAAACCTATTTGCCTCAATTTCCTCATCTGTAAAATGAACTGGAGAAGGAAATGGCAGGCCACTCCAGTGTTTCTGCCAAGAAAACCCCAAATGAGATCATGAAGAGTTGGAAACAACCGAACAACAAAGGTTCTAGGTACACGCAATGCTAAAGAAAGATACAAATAAAACCAGTTTCTGGGCTCAGGAGTTCTCAATGTATTATGTTCAAATTCTTTCAGACCTACTTGATCAACTCCTATTCATAGATTTCAGAAAGCTCTATCGCTGTTTCATGGTAAGTAAGGGGGTGGGCACAGAATGGGATTCAAAGCAAAGAAGAGAGGAATTTGATTTCTGAGCCACACTGGAAAACAATCTTGTCTTTGCTTTACTGTGGAGACTTTGAATTTCATAGAAATCCCTCTACAATGTTCCCAACAAGCTGCCAACCATCCTCCACTTGAAGATTTCTGGTGGGGAGGAGGGGGCTCACTACCCCTCAAAGCAGTGCATTCCATTTCTGGACAGCTCTAATTGTAAAGAAATGTTTATTGGAAAACAGAATTGAAACATTCCCTTCTATAACTTCCACTCATTGTTTCTAGAGGTCAAAGCAGAACAAAACCAATCCCTCTTTCACATGACAGTCTTTCAAATACTTTAGTGAAAGCTTTTCTTTACCCCCAAACCTTCTTCAAACATCTCCAGTTCAACAGATGCTCATACGGTGTGACCTCTAGGCCCTCGACCAACCTGGTCTTTCTGATGTGGATGTGGCTTGTCAATGTCCTGCTTAAATGTGGTCAGGATTATTTCATAGGATCAGGTTGTACCTGGGAGGAAACTCAAAAGTCGTCTATGTCAACCTCCTCATTTTACAAATGAATTAATAAATAATAATTATAACTAATATATGTAGAATCTACCAAGTGTTAGGTACTGTGCTGATGTTTTACAAACATTGTCTCATTTGGTCATCACATCAACCCTAGGAGGTAAGTACTGTTATTATTCCTGCTTTCCTGATAAGGAAACTGAGGAAAACAGAAGTTAAGTGACTTGCCCAAGGTCACACATAGGTAGGTAGTGTATGGGGGTATATTTAAATTCAATTCTTCCTGATTTAGATCTTCCTCATTTCAGGCCCAGTGTTCTATACACTGAAACACTGCCTTAAATGAAGAAACTAAATCTCAGAGAAATTAAGTGACTTGTCTAAGATCACACAGCTAGTATGTGGCAGAAGTAGCAACTGTGCCATCCGCCCCCCTCTTCGTATTTTAAAAATTCTTAGTTATAAGAGATGGCTTTCTGAGTGAGAAAGGGCAGTTTAAATGGAAATTAAGGTGACTTAAAGACAACATTTAGCAATTACAAATTGTTTTAATCAGAATTGTGTAATCAGAATTTAATGCAATACTGGAGATTTCATCCGGCTAGGACAGAATACAGCATCTCTGTTATCTCTCATGTTCTGGACACTAGCAGCTGGTTTAAGATTAAATTAGATTTCTCCTCGCTCCATCAAACACCACAGAAAGTTGTGTAAACTCTGACATGTCTCCAATACTTGAGGTCTCCCAAGGCACTGTGATATCCATTACCTGAAGTTTACAACACCTGCACAAGTTAATATCCTCATCCTTTGCCAGATGAGGAAACTGAGGCTTCAGGAACTGCCATGCCCAAGTCATTCCTCTTGTTTAAATCATGCCTTCTACCTTCTAGCCCAGCACCATTTCTACTACTACAGCCTATTCTCATTCTTGCTTCCAAAAGAAACTGAGAAGTTCCAATGACTGAAACTAAGTTTCTGAACAGCCTCACTTCCACTTGCACTTATGCAACTCCTAAAGCAAACACAAGTTAAAATATCAAACATTTACAAAACAAGTTATTCATCACATACTATGGTCACAGCACTCAAACTGAGGAGATGCAAACTTGAGATAAGCCAGGGTCCCTACCCTCATGAAGTTTATACTCTAAGGGAAATGTCACTAATAAAGATATTCAAGATACAAAAGAGAGGTGCAAAAAGATTGGGGGGGTTGCCCCAAGATCTGAAACTAGCAGAGATCAGGGACAGTTTCACTGAGGCTGTGGCTTAGTGTTTAAAGACTAGGGTAGGAAGAAACTCTTTGGGGCACCTGATGAAGAAATTTAAGTTTGAAACTTTTCTTTCTCCCCACTCCCTCAAAAAAGGGAAACCTGCTCTTAGAAACATTTTGATAAACAGTTTCCTCCTCCCACCCTCTCAACAAAGCAGGGAACCAAGAATGAGTAGCCGGGAGAGCACTCTGAGGAGGCCCTAAGAGAAACTTCGGCCTCAGTAAGAAATTCAGGAGAGTGGATTCACGTTTCCTCTCCCTCCCTCCCTCTAAAGCTTCCTGGCTGCTCTGCTTCTAAAAGCCTCTATTCTCCTCCTTCTCTGCCTCCCCTACCCCATCCTCCAGTATTGTGGTTGGACAAGAAATAAAAAGATTCTGTTATAATAGTGGATGTGACTCAGTTGTAACACCCCAGGGGAGGGAAGAGCATTTCTACTAAAATGTTTACATTCCACAGGGAAGGAGAGGCAGGGTGAGGGTAAGTCAAGTCAAGGCAAAGTTTCCCTAGCAGAAATGACTTGATCCTAAAAATCCTGGATTTGGAACTAGAAGAGGGCTTAAAGATGACTGTAATCCACCTCAGTCCTCCAGTTTGAAGAAAGAAAAAAGAAACTGAGGTGGGAGTCAGGGTAAATTGACTTGCCCAGGGTCATACATCTAGGGAGTATCATGGCCAGGATTAAAATCTAGATCCTCCTGAATTACAGTCACTGTTCCTTCCACGGCAAGCTACCTTGGATGGTCAGTGGAAGTGGGAGATGAAAAGTATTTTAAGATGAGACTCCTTTGAAAACCAGGGGACAGAAGGAGAGCTGGACAGGGGAAGAAGCAAGTTTCCCTAGAAAGCAAAGGGGCTCTGGATGCATCTGCTTCTTTGGGATTCCAGAGCCCAGGCAGCGAGGGAGCCGCTGCTTGTCCCTCAGCCCAGAGGAAGTGAGTGGATCAGCGCCTTGAGCTCAGAGTGCCAGTGCACACAGGTCCCGAGACCCCAGGGAGAAGCGCTGTCCCGAGCAGAGCCCCGGGGTCCGGAGCCCAGGGTCTGCCGCCTCCAAAAGGCAGTCCAAGTTCTCGGAGCTCAGAGCGAGTGCTGGGCGCGTCACGAGCAGGAGACCCCTACTCCCCAGGGCTGTTGGTGGGGGACTCCCCAGGATCTGAGAGTGGCTTTCCTACCTCCGTTCCCGACTTCCAGGAGCCCCAACTGTTCCAGAGCCTTCACGAAAGCCACGATGATGACCAACACCACGATCATCTCCAGTCCTTCCAAGTTCATGCTGGAAACTCACTCATCTACGTGGATGCATTTCGCTTTTCTCCTCCTCCTTCCCCCTTTCCTTTCAGTCCTCCCCTACAGCAGGACCCTGTGACTGGGATTGAAAGGTCTCTCCATTGGAGACAACGCCGACCCGGTTCCAAGCATGGCACACCTTAATATTCCCTCCCTACCCCCCACTGTCCCCGACCTCCTGAGAGCTGACAGCTGGCAAGGAGCCGGGGACCTCACTACCCTCCACTGCCCGGGACATCCCCAGAGCAGGCAGCCAGGGGCATCTCGGGCGCACGCTGTCTCCCCGCTACAACCCTCTTAGCTTTGGAGGAAGCTTTGCCTCTTTTGTCTCTAAGGCAACGCGACCCACCCGGGACGTGTCTTCAGAGCAAATTCAGACCAGTCCCCTCAGCTCGCTTTCGGAGTAGCCCCGGGATAGTCACTTAGTGCATCGTTTTGGCAGCAGGGTTACTTGGAGTAGCCTGGTCTTACGGGACCTGCAGTGACCAGAGGGATGCAAACCATAAGATCCCTGCTGGAATGGGGGTACAGGCAAGTAAGGAATGGGGGGGAGAGAAGGGGGAGGGCTTAGCTGGAAGAGGTCACAGAGTTCATCTAATCTAACTCTCAGTTATTGTTTATTACAGATGGATAATTGAGGCCCAAGAAAAGGGAAAGACTGCAGGAGATTCAAACAGTCTGATGAATGGAACTCAGGTCCTCTGATTAGGTAACTCAATCAACAAGAACTTACTAAGTGTTAACACCTTGTCAGGCACTGCACTAAAGACTGCCTCCAGTTTCTCTGGGAAGCTTCCAGATAGTCGATCTTTGGCTCCTTTCTGAAGTTATTTGGTGCTAAGGAGGTGGGAAGACCTAGGTGAACTCTCTAGTGCAAGTTATCAGAGATCAGTATTGGAAATAAGTGCCTTCAAGCTTGGCCAATAACTAGCACATGACTTTGGGTGAGTCACTTCTTCTTTTGTGGCTTCAGTTCCCTGTTTTTCTCTTTTACCCAGGAACCCTGAGGGTCTTCTCCTCCCAGTTTGCTTTTTTTTTTTAATTAAAGGGGTCATCCCTTGAATAACTACTTAAAGAAGCCTATTCATTGAATGGGTGTATCTCACTCAAAGTGAGAATGCTATAAGGGCCAGGGTCTCACATTGCATCCTGGGCCATCTCCAGTTATCCTGATGAGTGTTAGGCCACTGAACCCAGATGGGTCAGGAGAAGAAAGTTAGGCTGGTGACTTTGCACAGCCTTCCCTCACTCAAATCAAAGTCAAGTGCAAGTCATGCCATCATCATAGTCCTCTTCGAGAATGAAGGACAAACACAGTAACTGTAAAATGAGTAGTTAGTCTTTATGACCTCTAAGGTCCATTCCAGTTGGAAAGGTCTAGGATTATGTGATTCTTATGATTCTGAGACATGCAGGTACATACTTAAACACTTAATTTTTGAAGGTCCCTCCTTAAGCTGAGCAGAAACCTTCCTCCTTCTGACTATTTTTTCTTCTTTCATTTTTTTTTTAAAATAATACACATTAAGTAACTTGCCCAGGGTCACATAGCTAGTATTTGAGGCTAGATCTGAAATCAGCTCCTCCTTACTCCAGGGCTGGTGCTCTCTCTACTGCACCACCTGCCTGCCCCCTGACTCAACCATTACTCCAGGTTCCACCCTTGGGCCAAGCAGAACAAGTCTATTCACAGGATCACAGATTTAAACCTGCAAAGGACTTAAGAAACCATCTAGTCCAACCCTCTGGTCTTAGAGATGGATAAACTGAGGCCCAGAAAAATGATGTGACTTGTGTCCAAGGTCATTCAGACATTAAGTGGCAGAGGTAAGATTTATACCCAAGGTCCACTGACTCTAAAGGCAGTGAACCTTCCACTGTATTTTCCCTCTCATATAATTATCTTTTACATAGCTGAAGTCAGTGATTATACCCTCCCATTAATCTTTTTTTTTCTAGGCAAAATGTCCCTAGTTTCTTCAACTGGATATGACCTTTCCTCAAGTCCCACCTTTTCCACCAGGTGAAGAGCCCACACCTTGGAAATAGAGGCCCAGGGTCTCCTGAGTGGACACATTTCCTCTAAATCTATTTATACTTCTAATGGACCCTCTCATTAAAGAGCACCTCAGTTAGCTAATTCATCACCTTATTAATAATAGCTATTAGAATAAACATTCTGAGGGAGCAGTGAGAGTTCTCATTAGCCTCTGTCTTCCTGCTCCACATGTCCTGTTTCAGAACAACTTAGAAAATACATGTCCTCAGGGCAGAATGTGTCCATTCTCCTGTCCTCCCAAACCTAAGTATTCTTTCCAACTGCTAATGTGGGTTAAGTGCAGAGGCAATTTATTATGAGGTCAGTGTTCAGAAACATTTATTTCATATTAGAGAGGTGAAAACTACAGACTCCTGCCTACAGAATCTGAAGAGAGGAAAATGGGAGTGTGGGTAGTAGGTGGAGTCAAGGAGAGCCCCCAAGCAGAGCAAGGATGGTTTTAACCTTCCCCTTTCCTAGTCAGTCAATAGACATTTGCTGAGATCTCACTGTGTGTACATGCCACTATGGTAAGAAACAAAGAGGCACAAGGCATACACACTTCTTTTCCTCCAGTCCTATGATCTTTCTGGGAAGTCTAGACTAATCTTTGGGAGAAGGTAACTATTAACAAATGCAAAGTGCTAAATATAATGATGATGATGGTCAGAGATCACATGGTACAAGTGGAAGGAGATCCTAGATTTAGCACCAGAGGACCTGGGTTCAGATATTAACTCTCCCCTTCCTACCTGCATGACCTTAGGCAAATCACTCCACCTCTCTGGGTCTCTGTTTTCTCATCTGTATAATGAGGGGTTTGACTCAAAGATCCTTTCTGACAAGGGGTTGAACTCCAGATAAGGATAGCCAGTGTCAACAGTGAATCACAACTTCATGAAACATGTGAAAACTAGGTTTATTACAAGAGAAACAATCACGCATGTGGATCCCAAAGAGTTCACAATCCATGAAGAAGTTTGCATTATTTGTAACAGCAGGAAAAATAAAGGAGGTGATACCTGAAATCTCCATCTAAAGCCTCCAGCTTTGGTTCCTGTGTTTCTGGAAAATATGGCAATTCAAACAGACAAGTTTGGGGGACCTCTTGACAATCCTCAGTACCAGAGAGGATTTGGTATAGTCCTTTGAGGTGATAGGAATTGACTTAAAGCCTCAAAGCATAGGTAGGATTTGGGGAGAACTAGAGAGCTTCCAGAATTGGGCAATTAGGGTGGTGAAGAGCTTTGAGATCATGTCCTAATTTACTACTGGTCTTAGTCAGAGGCCTCTGTGGGAATTAACCCTGTCTAATGTGCCCATTCTCCCCATTTTCAGGAGGGGAGGCTAGAAGAGGCTAAAATCAGAGAGGATAGTTTTTTTTAGCTTCCTATAAAGTTAGAGGAAATAAAACCCAAACAAATATCCCCTTCAGCTAGTCTTGGGGTTGGAAGCTTCCTGTGTGTGTTGAGTTGCTAGTTAACTTCAGGATTTGAAATTTCACCCAGAAGAGGCATAGGGAGACAGCAGAGGGCATTGCAGGAATTAGGTGAGCGTGAGGCATCAGTGGGGTCCCCATAGTCTTCCTAACCACAGTTCACTAAATAAAGCATAAAGAAGCTTCTGTGTATGTCACTATGTCAGAATCACAGAACCCAAGCATGTTGTATGTGAAAGGGACCTTAGGAATTACAGAATGTTAGAACATCTAGTCATTGCTCCATTTTTGATAAATAAAAAAACTGAATTCCAGAAATAAAGTGACTTGACCAAGATCACACTGTTAGTTAGGTGATTAAGCCGGAATTCAACCTTATATTTTCCTCCGTCTCATAGAATTAATTTTTTCGCTTTCAAAAATGTTTTTATATATATTCTTTTGCCTCTTTGTTACTTCTCTATGATTACCTGTTTACCTACCACTATCATCACCACCACCGAAACCACCTTTATAAAAAAAGACATAGTTAAGCAAAATAAATCAGCACATGGGCCATGCCTGAAAACATTTGCCTCACTCCACAGTGATAGTATACCACCTCTCTGGATAGACTTTGCCACCATGACTCAGTTGCTATCTTACTCTGGAACATCCATCTACCATACCATACATACCATACCATACTATACATACCATACCAATCCCCTTCTGTTGATGAATTCCTTCCAGGGGCCTCCATTTTAGGGTCAGGCCTAGGTCTGCAATGCTTCAGAAATAGCCAGTCCAACTATATTTTATCCCTTATGCCCCCAAAGCCATGAAAATCTATTTCTGTTGAGAGCACCACCCTTTTTCTAGTCACTCAGTTTTACAAAGTCAGAGTTACTCTTGGTTCTTCCATCTCCTTCACCCCTCATATCTAATCAGTTGCCAAGTTGCCAATTCTCCCTCCATAGAATCTCTCACCTTCATCCCCTTTTCTCTACCGGCATAGCTACCCACCTATTTCAGGCCTAATCACCTCTGACCTAGATTATTGCAATAACCTCTTAATTGAATTCCCCACCTTCAGTTCCCCCCTTTTAAATCTATTATATAGCTACCAAATTGATATTCCTAAAATACAGATAAGGACCCTTCCTCCCCGCCCCCCCCAAATCTCCAGCAAATACCTGTTGCCTTTAGGATAAAACACAGACTTCTCAATTTGTCATTTAAAGCACATCACAGTCTTGCTCTCACCTATCTTTTAAGGTTTACTTGATAACATTCTTCTGTATGCACTCTCTGACTTTGACAAACTAGTTTTCTTGCTATTCCTAGGATTTGCCATTCCATTCCCCATTTTAGTATCCTTCTACAGACATCACATGTCCAAAATACCCTTGTTCTTTACCTCCACCTCCAGAATTCTTAGTTTTCTTCAAATCACAGCTTGGATACCACTTCCTACATGAGGCTGTTCCTTAACTCCTTTCTCCCAACCATTATACACAAATACATATAAAAAACACAGCAATAATTAGTATTTTCTCTCTTGAAACTACTTTGTGTATCATTGTAAATATGTTATATCCCTTTAAAGGAAGTAAGACCCTTGAGAACTGCTGTTTTTGTCTTTGTATATTTGCAGGGCTGTGTGTGTGCCTGTGCACATGTGCCTGTCATGCCAATAAAAATAGGATCTTTTTCTGTTTTAGTATAATCAAGTGCTTCTGATTGATCTTGCCTTTATCAATCAAGAGTCTTTACAAGGAGTAAAGAAACAAGAGTTTAACTAGAAACAGCATATGTATTTGCATTGTTAATGTGATTAAAGATCTTCCCCACCCATTAATGGGCCTGCCCATTAAGGGGAGTTTGATTAGGGAAGATTTGTAGGAACACCCACAGCTTTTGTTAATGAGGCACTTGTTCTCAAGGATTGGCGTGCCCTCTGGCTCTAAAAAAAAGGTATAAATACTCTGAGGCTGAGGGTTTTCTTTGGG
>CM053769.1:368274006-368307497 GCA_028658325.1 Potorous gilbertii
GAAAGGACCCCAGAGGTCATCTAGAGTGAGGGCTGGGACTGAAGCCTCAAGGACACATGTGACCCTTTAGGTCCTCAAGTGCAGCTCTTTGACTAAATCCAATAAGGGAGGAAATTGAGGAGCTAAAAAACCATATGAGACCTTGAGGCTGCAAGTTTCCCACCCCTGAATTCTAGACTAATAACTCTCATTTTATAGACCATGCTAATGAATCCCACAGAGTAAAAGTGACTGTCCCAAGTCACAACAACTAGTAAATGGAAGAGCCAGGATCTTTTATGATCAGAGATACTTCAGGGACATTTTAAACAATCACCATCTCTAGAACTGTAGATGAAGGTTTCAGAAACTAGGATGAAACTGTAATATGACCCTCCAGCATATAAACTAGAGTTCTTAGTCTTATTATCAATAACTCCATAATAACCTATCACTCATCTTTTTCTTTTTTCTTTTCTTTGCCTGTAATTGCAGTAAAACAAAGCACAAAAATGGCCAAAGAAAAAAAAGCTCACCACATTTCCATTTACCTAGAGTTTTGATAAGCTCTTTGAGAGCAAGATTGTTCAGTTTTTTGTATCTATCCCAGGGCCTAGCATAATGTTCAGTATATGTTTAATGTCTAATACATGCTGTTGCTTACTTGCTTGATTATTTTCTAGTCTCAATGATCTCAGAAGAATTAAAGTAGGTGACCCAAAGGACAGGGGAAAACCGTATAGTAGATGTAAGGAATCAGGTTACCAACAATGATTTGCCCAGTGGATAGAGCACCAGGACTAGCTTTGTGACCCTGGGAAAGTCACTTAGCCTCTGTCTGCCTCAGCTTTCTCATCTCTAAAATGGGCATAATAGCACCTCCCTCCCAGGGTGGGTGGTGAAGATCAAATGAGATAATGTTTATAAAACGCTTGGCAAATCTTAAAGTGTTATATAAATGCTAGCTATCAACTTTATGTAGGCTCAGGAAATGAGATCAGAAGGTTGTGTGTCTAGAGAGACATAATAGATAGCTTTTTGAGTGCTGTACCGATATTCACAGTCTTTAAAAATTAGATAAAGACTTCCAGCAAGTTGGGTAGATCCTCAATGGAAAATTTATGGAAGGACATGAACGAGAATTATGCAGAATGAGAAAGCATTGGTGGACCAACGGAAGGAATGCCCACAACATAGATGCCTGGAAACATAATCATAGTAGGCTCTTAAGAAATACTGGGGAGACTTTTTCCTAGAATGAGGTGGTATGGCTCTTCCCTCCCAGACCCCCAGCTCTGGACTAATGGATAGCCTTAGGACAGATGGTTTCCACTGATTCCACTTCCTAACATGGCTCTCTCTGTCCCTTAGAGGAAAAAAAATCCTTTCTAAAAGGTGTCAGGAACATCTTGGAAATCTCTCAGATGTGATCAATTATATGACATGACAAATAAAAGATATGGAATGCTCCACTTTTGTCTGGTGAGAGTTAGCTTATATGGTAGTAAAGTAAATACTTATGGGAAAGAGCTTTACTAAGCAAGGTGCTCAGCACCCACCCCCATCTCTTCTAGGTTCAAGTCTTTCTTCTCTTCTTTGAATTTGCCTTGAAGTTTCTTTATATGTCAAAATATTTATAAAAGCACTTTTCATGAATTGTAAAGAAATGAAAACAAAGTAGATGCTCATCAATTGGACAATGGCCAAACAAATTGTGGTACAAGAGTGCAGTGGAATATTACTGTCCTGTAAAGACCTATGGACATTATAGATGGTATCTGGCTGGGAGCACTCTAGTGCATGGAAAGGCTATGCACCCTACATTTGGGAGGTCCCAAAGAAGAGGTCCCAAATCCAGCATAGCGGAGCTTACACTTGTGCACAGTACCAGAACAGATGCCAACTGGAAGGTCTATTTCTCACTGTCCAGTTCTCGGTCATAGATCCAGGGGACTGAGAAGGGGAATTGCACCTAAGGGTGTTGCTTCAGGGTGAGAAGCAGTGTCATTCTCCGGACTGTGTACCAAAAGAGAAGAAAACCCAGAAGCAAACATCACCTAGTTGGCTCAGCCTCCAGAAGCAGAGAGGTTTCTTAGTTCTAGCCTCCAGGGTAATCTGAAATCTATAGCTGAATAATCAGGGCAAAAATTACAAATGAAGGGGAAACCTGCTGCTCAATCAGCAGACCTTTCTAAATGATTGATAATGGCTGAGTCTAACAGTAGTCTGTTGAAACTCTAAAAAGGGTAAGTCCATATGCCTGTTGATCAACCCTAGACCCAAGTCAGAAACTTGTAGAGATTGGACCAGGGTGGGCAGGAATCAAACTTTGTCCTGTCAGGAGCATTAAAACCTTGCAGAATCTCCAGGTTGAGCTGTCCCTGAGATCCTAGAATAAGACAATGCTCAATATATCAATAGCAGGACCAGCCCAGATAGTCCCTTCAGAAGCATTCAAAACTTGTCCTTAATGTTAAGTCTTAAATCAGGAAGTAGATGGTTGTTGTGAGGATCAAATGAGATAATATTTGTAAAGTGCTTAACATAGTGAGTGGCACAAAGCAGTGCTATATAAATGCTATTATATTGTTGCTGTTACTATTATAAAAATATGCAAACAACAAAATAGAATCCCAACATAAAAAACTATTATGATGACAAAAACAGTTGAGACACAAACCTGGAAGAAAAAAATGACTCCAAAACAAGCAAAACCTCAAATCAAAACACAATTTGGGCACAAATTCAATTAGAATTCCTGGGAAGTATGAAGCAAGAGTTTTAAATTTTTAAAAAATAAAATGAGGGCTCTAGAGGAAGAAAGTGGAAAAGAAATAAGTTACAGAAAAAAGAACTGGAAAGAAAATTAACAGAAAGGTACAAAACTTTGTCCAAACTCTCTGAAAATTAGAATGGACCAAATAGAAGTTAATGATTCCATGAGACGTTAAGAAATATTGAAACAAAGTCAAAGGACTGAGAAAAAAAATAGAAGAAAATATAAGCCATCCAAGAGTAAAAATAACTGAGTAGGAAAACAGATCAAGAAGAAAGGAAAATCAAGAGTCACTGGACTACCCTGAAAGCCATGGCTCCAAAAAGAGTCTAGTCTTTCTATTTCTGCCACTGCTGCTTTCTTTTCTTCATTCTTGAAGAGAACCATGATGATGATATTTCAATAAATCTTTAAGAAAACTGCCTAGATCTCTTAAAACCAGAGGGCAAAGTAGAAATAGAAAGAATCCACTGGGGTGTGGGAGAGAAATTAATGAAATAGTCTTCTATTAATGAAACAGAGAACTTCTAAGCATTCCTGATGAAAAGACCACAACTGGTTAGTAACTTTGAAATTCAAATATAGGAGGCAAGAGAAACATAAAAAGGTAAATATATACACAAACTGTCATAAATGACTAAACTACTTGTATCTTAATATGGGGAGATGGTACATATATCCCTTGTGAATCTTATCATCATCATCAGAGGTCAAAGAATGAATCTAATTAGACAAAAAACCTGGGAATGGTCATGGTATGTCTTGATGATCTTAAAAGTAGAATGGAAAGGGAGGGAAAGAGGAATACACTAAAGGATGAAAGGATAGGAAGAGCAGGGGAAATTATTTCACATAATCAGATAGAAGCCTGTACAATGAGGAGGGACAAAATTTTTAAAAAATAATGAGGAAGGGGTTGAGAAAAACAACTAACACTTGAACTTTACTCATCTAAACTCATCAAAGGAGGGAACAGCACACATAGATACAGAAACACTTTTCATTCAACAAGAAAATAAGAGGGAATAGAGTGAAGAGAGAAGGAGGAATTAAAAGGAAGGGAGGAGAAGGGAGAAATTAATCCTAAACAGAACAAACTCCAAATAAGTGCATGCTTTAAAAATACTCATAGATGTTTTTGTGGTGACATAGAATTGGAAACCTAGTGGGTTCCCTTCAATTAGATAATGACTGGACAAGCTCTGATATGATAGTGTGATGGAATACTCTGTGCTATAAGAAATGATGAAGGAGATGGTTTCAGAGAAACCTTAATTAAGCTTTGTATGAAATGAGGCAGGTCAAAATGCATAGAATGAGGATGACAGTTTAAACAATGGTAGCAATATCATAAAGACAGATAATTATGAAAGATTTAGGAATTCTGACGAGTGTAATGACTAATGATAGTTCCAGAGTACTAATGATGAAATATGTACCCACTTCCCTGTAGAGAAGTTAAAGACTCAGAGTGCAGAATGGAACATATATAAATATGTATATATATGTACATACATTTATAGATATTAATATCGATATTGATACAGATGTAGAATGTATTTTTGTATATAGACAGGGCCAATGCAAAAATTTATTTTGTTTACCATAGGGGTTTTTCTTTCTTTATCAATAGGGGGTGAGGTTGGGAGGGAGCAAAAGGGAATTTTTGCTGATTGAAAAAATAAAAAAATTAGAAAAAGAATGAAGGAACATAGGTTGTGCAGATTAATGATTTTCCTACTAGATGGATCCACCGAACCACAGTGATTCAATTCAATTTACTTACATCTGTCCATGTTGTTTTCCTCGCAGAATACAAGCTCCCTGAGATCAGGAATTTTTTTTATTTTTGTCTTTGTATCCTTATCATCCAGCACAGTACCCATCACATAGTAGACATTTTGTAACTTTTTTTTTGTTTTTGAATCCACAACAATTCTCTATGAACTTTGATATTTGAAAGAGGCATCTTGATATAGATAGATGGGTAGGTAGGTAGATAGGTAGGTAGGTAGGTAGGTAGGTAGGAAGATAGGTAGATAGAGATGGACAGATAGATGGATATATGGATTAGATAGGTAGACAGATAGATAGATAGAGATGGATAGATGGATTAGATAGGTAGATTGTGTTTGTCCTTTGTTTTCGAAGAGGATCATGACATCAGAGGGATAGATGATAGATAGACAGGGAGATAGAAAGAACATTTATTAAGCATTTACTATATGTCAGGCACTGTTTTAAGCAGTGTGAATAAAAATACATAATATTTGTTTTAAAAGAATTTTTATGTTCCAGAAAGACAATATATAAAGGGATAATGGGAAAAGTGTTGAGTCAGGAATGTAAAGAAGAAAATGGATGGCTTAGGCACTTCATGAAATGGTGTTCCTAGGCAGGAACTCACCATCAGAAGAAGGTGTTACTACACTGAGCGTCCAAAGAGCAGATATTGGTCAAGTAGCTTCACCCCTCTGGGTCATACTTTACCCATCTGTAAAATCGGGATGGCAGGTGAATAGATGGAATGAATTTGCATTAGGTGATCTCCAAAGTCCCTTCCAGTTCTGACATTTTGTGATTTTTATGAAGCTATAATAAGAAGGTGATACTATCTGATTGGTGAATGAACAATGACAGTGTTTCTCCCAAGGATCCTTCTTTTGGAATCCTGCCTACCCTACTGAAATGATTATCACATCTGATTTATATGCAGAACATGTTGAATTCAAAACCCAGTGAGACCAAAAGGGACACTGAAACTGTACATAACTAACTTAATGGTTTGGGCCAAGTATTAAGTAGATCAAGATCTTTTCTGTGGGCCAGTTAGCATCATTCTTTTCCAGGTCACAGACTGGTCCCCTAATGCCAGTCAGTTCTTTTTTTCCAGGGCTCCTAAAGTAGGCATGGCTAAAAAATGTGAATGCTTCACCCTGACCTCCCCACCTCCCAGAACATAACCCCAAAATTAATTAACAGATGCACACATACCCGGCCTTCCCTGCTCCCCTTCCACTCCACCCCTCCCCCATGAAGGGACTGTTCCTTGCTCCATGTGAATTAGTGGACCTGTGCATGACTAGAATTACATCAGCTGCAACAGCCTACTGTCCCCACTGCCTGCTCTCTGTGTGTAATTTGTTTGCCAAGATCAGATTGATTGGCGGGAGCCAGAATATGCCTCCTCTTCTCAGTCTTTCTCATTTCCCTGTGAGCTCTGAGATGATTAAGAAACCGAGCAGATGGAGAGTCTCCCTAGTACCAGCTTTCCTGAAATACCCGGGAATGAGCTCCTGTTTGGAAGGCCTCGGCTGGTCATGTTGTTTCATAGAAATGATGTTTATATAAAACCCTAAACCCTCCACCAGTTGGTTGATACTTTTTCTCACTATGATTTCCAATATGGCATTTTCCAGTTTGCAGACATCACATGGAGGAAAGAAGAGGCTGATTCAGAGCAGTTGGATCCCAGGCTGCTCAGCAGAGTAAAAGCTGATAACTAATAAGGTCATATAGATGCAAAAGCATTCATTTGGCTGATAGGATTTAGGTGGCCCTCAAAGTCTCTGCTTCCCTCAAAAAAGTCACTCCCCTCTCTCTTTTCTCCCGCCTCAGCCCTCCATTGGCCTGCCATCTTACCTGAAGTTTTCCCCATTAGCATTGCTCCTAAAGATCTATCAAGAGATATGAACTGGGAAACTGATTCATGATGCTAGTTTGCCCAACAAAAAGGGAGGAACAGGACACAGAACAGGCATGTTTTGGTTGGTGTTGAGGGAAGAGTTCAGAACACCAGCTCTGGACTAAGAGATGGACCTGGGAGGAAGGCTCCCTTATGTGTCATCACTAGCAGGGAGGGAAGCTAGTCATTGACAGGCCAATGTGAGACCACTGAGGAACAAAAGGAAACTCACAGAGATGAGGGCTACTCCCAAGAAAGGCATGAAAAGTTATCTCTATACAGCTTTCATCAGATCATAGATATAGAGACAGAAGGCATCCAGTTCAACCTCTTTATTTTATGGATGAGAAAAGTGGGTTTCACAAGTAAGAAACCTCAGAAGTCCAATTTGAGCTTGGGTTTTTTGACTCTGCAGCCAGAGATTGACCCTGATGTAGAAAGCATGATTCCATGGAGGTATGTACCATCCATCCCAAGGATGATGGGACTCACAGAGGGCCTTGCCCTGGGTGTGTGCTAGAGAAGCCTCAGGAAAACTATTTCTCACTGTTCTTGACAAGGTATAAAAGCTATCCCTTGGCACAGTGCCATTTCCTCCCTGATTCAGGAGCACAAAGAACTCTATGAATCTTTGGAACCTTTAAGATGGTCTCAAAAGGCTAGAACCTCAGCACTACCATCCCCACTAGAAAAGGTCATGTCCATTAGGGGAGGGGAGGGAATATGCACTTATATAGTGCCTACTATGTGCCAGGCACTGGGTTAAGTGCTCTACAGATGTATCTCATTAGATTTTTCACCACAATCCTGGGAGGTAGGCACTGTTATAATCCCCATTTTACAGTAGAGGAGACTGAGGCAGTGGTTAAGTGACTTATCCAGGGTTATATAAATACTAAGTGTCTGACGCTGATTTGAACTTAGGGCCTCCTCTCCAGGTCCAGCACCCTATCCATTGTATCACCTAGCTGCCTCTAATGCCATTAACCCATTTCACATGTGGGGCCATGGAGGTGCTGAGACTTGTAGCCCCTGAACTTGGCCTTGACTTCTTAGGGTTCCTGGGATGTTGCTTGTCCCACTGAGCAAAGTCTAGTGTTTTCCTGGCCCTGTAACTGTAGTTACATGGAACATTGTTGTTGTCCAGTCATTTTAGTCATATCTTATTCTGCATGACCCCATTTGGGGTTTTCTTGGCAGAGACACTGGAGTGGTTTGCCATTTCCTTTCTCCAGTTCGTTTTACAGATGAAGAAACTGAGGTCAACAGGATTAAGTGACTTGCCCAGGATGGCACAGCTAAGTATCTGAGGTCAGATTTTAACTCAAGAAGATGAATCTTCTTGATTTCAGATCTTGAGCTCTATCTACTATACCACCTAGCTACCCAGTTATATGGCATAATGACCTTTATCATTAGGTGGTGCGATTTGGTTTATTCTTTCTCTGGCTGGTGACCATGGCTATGCCTTCCTTCAGAACACTGTCTAAATTCTAGAGACATAGAAAGTAGAAATAATCTTGGTGCTGTATCTATACCTATTCATAGTACAATCCCTTGTCCCAGGACATGGGAGGCCATGTGGAAGGCCAGATAGATTTGGAATCAGAACACCTGGGCTTGAATCCTGGACCTCTGAGTCTTCATCTGCAAAAAAGATGACTTCTAAGGCCTTTTCCAGCTCTGAAGGGGTAATCCTATGGACACATGGTTTCTCCCTTTCTGTGTTATCATTGAATTGAAATTTCCCTCTACTTACTGAAATCTTGTGCATCTTTTAAGTTTCTAGTTTAAATAATTCCAGGGAGCTTCTGCAAACCAGTTCAAGCCATGGTGTTGTCTCTGTCCCATGAGCACAGCTAGATTGTAAGTTCCTTATAAAGTAGGGGAGGGGCGGGGAGGTATCTCTTACTTCTTTGTACCTGGCACGATGCCTTTTATATCACAAGTGCGCAATGACTGCTTTTTGAATGAACGATTTTCTTTGGACAGGATCTCTCATTCCAGGAATGACATTAGAGACTCTTCCCTGTCCAATCATGATAACAATGGGGATTTGCATTTTTGAAAGAAGATTGTGGGAGAGGGTAGTAGATAACCCAACTTAGCCAGTGGCAGAATTTCAGGGCTCAGCAAGGACGATTTTTTTTTTTTTTACTAGCAAGATTTCCCAATGCTTTTTAGTTGACATCAGGCAACTGAGTGTTGCTGTTCCATTATATCTTATTCTTCATGGCCCCATTTTGGTGTTTTCATAGCAAAGATTCTGAAATTGTCATTTCCTTCATCAGCTCATTTTGCAGATGAGGAAATTGAGGCAAACAGGGTTAAGTGACTTGCTCAGGGTCACACAGTTAGTGAGTGAAGGTAGGCTGGAACTGAGGAAAATGAGGCCTGACTGCAGGCCTGCCACCATATCCACGCAGACATCGAGGGATCTCATGATGTCCATGACTTTGTTCAGGTTGTTGCTTAAAATGTTGCTTAAAAATAATGATACCCATGTTACAGGTTTGTTGTGAGGTTCCAGGATGTATGAGCTGCTGCTGATTTTGTTGCTACTACTATCCGTAGCAGCAACAGGAATGCCCTGCATTACCTCTTTGCCTCTGCTTTTCAGGGCAATTTGAATGCCTCTTATTCCACAAAACCCTACTGGATTCTCCCTGGTGGGTAGGAACTTTCCTACTAGCAAGTTCAACCTCAAACAGAAATGGAGGGGCACTAAACCATATATAAGGATATCTGTCAATTGCATATTGCATATTGGCTTAGAAAACCACATTTTACATTATCTATGTTCTATTGTATTTTTAGGGCAACTAGGTGGTATAGCAGATAGAATGTAGGGGATCCAGAATCAGGAAGATTCATATTTCTAAGTTTGAATCTGACTTCAAATACTTACTAGCTGTGTGACCCTGGGCAAGTCACTTGACCCCCAGTTTTCTAAACTACAAAATGAGCTAGACAAGGATATGGCAAACCACTTCAATTTTTTTGTGCCAGGAAATCCCCCCAAATGGGATTGTGACAAATGGACGTGATAGAAAACAACTGAACAACCATAATTTTACTTTTATTTATTTTGTTAAATATCACCCAATTACATTTTAATCTGGCTTGGGTAGCACCTGGGAGTATTACAGGCCTCATGTGTCCTATGAGCAGCATGTTTGATATCTTTGTACTACACCGTAAACTCCATCGTGGCAGAGACTGAGTCTTATCTAAACTGAGGAAATTGAGGGGATTAGGACAGCAAGAGGTTACTTGTGGAACCACATCTTGTGACTCAGTTCTGGAGCTAGCTCAGTTTCCTTTCTATTCAATTATGGATCTAGTCCAATTCTGTCTTGTGAGAAAAGTTTATTCAATTGTGAGAACTGGGAAAAACTTTATTGCAACCTAGCTCTGCTTGGCTGGGTGACTGGACCATCTCTCCCTGCTGTCTAGAGACCGTTAATGAAGGACCTGGGTTATACTGATCAGAAACATAGATGCAAAGACTGATGCAGAGTTTTCTGACAATTGTATGTCTCCAGCAGCCCATGCATCTTATCTGAAAACTTTCCCTTTACACATCAATCAGTTATTGGTTCATGTTTCTTTGATTGTTTACAGACACTTGTAGGGAATGGGACACCTCTTTTTCTGAATTCAGGGAATTATACCTGTTCTCTCTTCCCCTCCCAATTTCTGCATTTCCTAATCTTTCCTCCAAATAGAAATCAGTTTACCTAATATATGGCTTTCTTTTAATTAATTGATCTTATTTGACTAATTGGTTTTAATGTCTAAAAGTTTGTCTTTTCCTGTATTCTGGGTCCAGGTCTAAGCTAAAGAAATATGGTACCATTTTGGGGGGCAATTGCCATTCATTTAATTAATAAAGTAATGAAATTCATGCAGTTAAATAAACTGATATGCTCCAAAGATTGAACCCTTGTTTCATCAGTCATTTTATTTTCACCCATCACAAAACTTTGTAGCTTCCCCAGCACATAGTGGGTTCTTAATGAATGTACGTTATTTTTGCTTCCTGCTCTTCTGTTTCTGGGTTGCATAAGAATTATAAGCCCAATAGTCCTGAAGAGTAAATAGCCTATAATTACACACACTGGAGCCTCCTTTGCTTAGATGCTGCCCAGACTTCATGCAGTAGGATAGTGCATTTCAACAGGGGTCTGAGTGCAGGCCAGCAGAAAGGGAATATAGGTTTATAATGAAGCCTTTAGAAATCTAGGCATTTTAGAACTCTAGGCACTAAACTTCACTGAATGGAGTGCTGGTAGAACAAAATTTCTCTTTACTGAAAATAATATTATCAGGAGTATCTGGAGCACTGTGGTTTGCTGGAAATACATTTTTTCTCCACCTTTGTTTTATATTAAAAAGGATTCTGGGGGAAATAAAGTGAATTATAGGCAGAAACATTTTACTGACTTGATTTGGGAAAAGAAAGCACCTCAGACACTCAGTAGCTGTGTGACCCTGGGCAAGTCACTTGATCCTATTGGCCTCAGTTTCCTCATCTGTAAAGTGAGCTGGAGAAGGAAATGGCAAACCACTCCAGTATCTTTGCCAAGAAAACCCGAGTGGGGTCCTGGAGAGCTGAACACAACAACAAAAATGCCTCATTTTACTTCTGAAAAAGCTGAGGCCCAGAGAAGGGAAGGAACTTGCCCAAGGGCATACAGCTACTTAATAGCAGAGCTGGGATTTAGGGTCACAAGACCATAGATTTAGTGCTAGAAGAATGACTTAGAGACCATCTGGTCCAACTCTACCAGAGGTATAATTTGAATCCAGGACCTTTCACTTCAGCACCAGTGTTTTCCCTCCCCCCCACCCCCACCCCTACCCTGGCCCAAGACAGAATGAAGAGATACTATTTTGAAATCTATTGCTTGAGCTTGACTAATGTCACCATTCCAAGACTGAGATGAATGACTCTCTAAGAATGAATTTCATAGCTAGTTGAGGACCCCTTCTAGTCATTCAGGAATCTGAGCACAAGTGGGTCTGTGTTTTTTGTGTGACTTGTGTGACTGTAGTTGTGGATAGGACCAGGTGATCTTCAAAAGCTCTTCTAACTTGAAACTTCCATAATTTTATCATTTTTTGTGGCTATTTATGTATGGTCACAGGGCTTTGTATGTGTGTATGATCATATGCATGACTACGTGTGGTTGTCTAAAACTGAAGTCACTCTTCTCCCCTCCTTCCCCCCATCCCTGGCCCAGGTAGCTTTCTTTATGGGTTTCCCTTTTATTTGAAGGGAATGATAGAGCTTGGGGTTCTATCTGTGAAAATAAAAGAAAATGCTCTGAAGATACAGAGAGACCTAAGCTTCAGGGATCTGGGGAGCTCTCTTTGACCTTCAAAGGTGCTTCTCTCAGAGGATACTTAGGAAAAGAGCGCTGATCAAATCCCAGCAGAGATCAAGGTCAAGGGCCTTTTAAAGCTTCCCTCAGATGCCCTATCACAACCTGAACTACCCAGGATGGTGGGAGAGTTGGAGTGTCTTGCCGGACTAGAGCTGGAGTTGGAGCTCTGCCATTGTCTGTGACCCCTACCACAGGTCCCTGCTCTGCTTCCTAGCTCTCTGCCCTATTTGACTTTGAACTTGGCTTGTGTTTGTTTAATTGCACCGAGGCTCATCCTGCTTTCTGTCTGGTACCCACTTGGATCAAGTCTTTTTTGGCTTCTGTTTGCATAATGACACTGGTACGTGTGACCCTGTCTGGCCTTGGCCCTTACCTCTGCCCACATGGTTAACACTATTACTTTCTGATTTCATCTACACCTGTGCCCTGACCCCATATCCTCATCCCCAGCAGGAGAAACACAATGAGCAGCCCTGCCTTGCCCTCTTCAGATGTATTCTTTGCCCCCATTTCTGGTAGGCGTACAGCATTGTCCCAGCCATACAGGCTCAAATCTTGGCATCCTCTTTGACTCTGCCCAGTTCCCTGACATCAGTTCAATCATCAATTCCTGCAGCTGAAGCCAGGGAGGCCTCCCACTGGCCACATAAATATTAACAGAGGCAGATTAGTGTGTTCATTGTTAGTTAGACATGCCATGCTTTTCTACCCCTGAAGTTTTGTTCATGCTATTGTCCTTTTTTGGATCATCCAATTCTGGCCTCTCCCTCTTTTCTACCCATCTAAGCCCTGTCTTTTCATTAAGATCCAAGTCAAGGCCGCTGTCCTCCATGAAGCCTTCCCTGACACCCTCGCTGGGAAAGACTTTAGAGGCTCTGTAGTCCAAACCTTCCATTTTGCAGATGAGGGAACTTAGACCCAGGAATTTGAAAGCCTTTGACCAAGCTCACTCAGGTGGTAAGCATCAGAAGTAGGATTAGAACCTGGGTCTTCTGACTCCAGAGACAATGTTCTTTCCATTGTCCTATGGTTCCTTCTTTAGGGTTCCTATAGCACTAAGGATCCATACTTCTCACCTCTGTTCTTTAGGATTTAGTGCCATGGGGTGTCAGTTGTCTTTTCATGTATATGCCCTGTCTCCTCAACTAAATGTTAAACAGTTGGGAGGCTGAACGATCTTATACTAGATTTAGAATCAGAGGCCTTGGGTTCAAATCCCACCACTACTTATTAGCTTGACGACATTGAGAATATTGTTTCACCTCCTTTGTTCTCAGTGTCATCATATATAAAACGCTGGAGTTGGATTTACTGATTTATAGATCTTTTCTATCTCCAAATCTGTGATCACCATGTTCCCCTCATTGCATACTTCCTCAAAGTCTAGTTCAGGGCTCTGTATATATTTGATACTCAATACATGTTTATTAATGATGGTGAGGATGATGATGTATGTGAGTCTTGTGTGATTATGGATGATTGTTGGATGATACATTTTAGGGTATCTGTATGACTGTGCAATTATGAGTGGTCTTATGCATGGAGTCTTATATACCATTACGTGGGGCATGCTCATGTGTCTGTACATCCAAGCTAATGTCATACAAACGTTTGAGTTTTCCCTCTTATAAGAACGAACATGTCAGAGTTCAGGACCTCAGAGAAAGTCAATTATCACATTCTTCATATATATATATATATATGGAATCAAAATAGGAGACACATGATATTTTCCTTGAAATTATAGTTAGAGATGTGCAGAGAAGAAGAGAGAAACGAAATGTGGCCATGGGGGTGATGTAGCTGGTGGGATGCTACCATGAATTGGAAAGTTGGCTTTGGCGTGGCCACATGCCAGAGCAGAATGTGGAGAAGGAGCACAGAGTTCACTCCAGGGCCCACCCTTCTTCAGGAGGTTGTCCTGAAGCATTTGTTGTCCTTCATTCCTCTTACACAGACTCAAGGCATCAAGGACCAACCTGAATCAAGCAGCCAGAGTAAGTAAGCCCTTTGGCCATTCACCCACCCGGAGTCCTAGGGAGAGGGGCCTATATTCTAGGCTCAGAACAGCTCATCCAAGAAGAAGCCGCATGCATCAAAAACCAAGGTCCTGCTCCTTCTGAAGCACAGTTGTCCCTAGCCCTTCAGTCACCCTGGTCCTCAAAGTGAGAAGCCACAGGAATAAGATTCCCATGAGCACCCTTTTCCACACTTTTCCAGAGTACCCTCCCTTCTACTTCTTTATAGAGAAATCCCTGTTAGGTCAAGAGAAATTCAAATACTGACATCACCCCCTCCCCAACCCTGTTAAACATTCACAGTGAATGAAGGGTATCTTACTGTGGCTGCTTTTGCTCCCAAACTGCAAAGTTCATCAGATCACTCACTCTGTCCTCACTTACCTAGAAGAGAGAACACAGGTGGACATTATGGACATTGGCCCTCCCAGGTCCCCACTGAGGGAAGGACTTCACCCAGAAGGGTTACTTAGAACTGTTTACCCCACAATGGGAAACAAAAGGAAATCCCCAAAGTTACATCTGGGAAAAGGTAAGCTTGGAATACTCCTGCTGGATGTAGCTGACCCTTTACCAAGTGGGTGGATATAATTCAAGGAGACAAGAAAACATGTCTGTTCAGTGAGCTGAGGGATTCTTCCAGAAGCCAATGGGCCTCAACTTAAGGGTACATATGACTTGCTTGGCAAAGGGCATCCACTCCCTTCCTCATTCCCCACCCTTCTCCAAATTTCTGGTTAATGATTATGGCATTGATTTAGGGTTCCCATGACATTTTCTTTGTTTCTTTCTCTCTCTCTCTCTCTCTCTCTCCCTCTCTCTCTCTTCCTTCCTTCCTTCTTTCTTTCTTTTTCTCTTTCTGCAATATGATGTCTGCAAACCAAAAAGAAGTAGCATTTCTAAGAACACCATTTTTGTTAGCATTAATAATAATGAGACCTCCAAAGTTCCATTTCCTACATATCTGAACGAGGCTGAAAAGTTCCTTTCTCATTCATGCCTTGAAGAGCTGGCCTTTCCCTGGGTGTTTCCCTTGCAAAATGTCAACAAGCAACAAGGTCCAAACTACTTCCTTCATCCCAGGGTCAAAGGCATTGACAAGGTAGGGGATCAGAATCCTTGACTCCTGATCCTATCTCAGTGGTCCTGAAAATGAGAGCATGCCCCTTCTATTAAAATAAGAGATTAGGTTCAGTTTTGGCAGCCAAACTATCATAAATTCACCAGGCACAAAGCTGTCACTCTCTCTTTTTTTAAATTTCAGTCCCAAAGCGCTTTATTTAAAATTACAAACAGCTGACACAACAATTTGGCCATACTGCTACCTAAGGGCAGTAGCATCAAAGTCACATGAACCAGACTTTATGGTGCATACTTTGTCCTGTACTCGAGTACACTAAATTTTTCCATATTATTTCCACTATGTATTGATGCCAAAATTTGGATAATTTGAGCATATCAAACAGGTAGTATTTCTGGAGCAGCATTTAAAGTAAACAAATTGTAAGCCACGATTAGCTCTCTTTCATAGTATCCTTGATTTAGATCTATAGGGCATCTAGTTCAAATCATCACCTCCCTCCTCCCTTTTTAGATGATGAAATTGCCTTTGTATCGTCAGTACCTAACATAGCAGGCCTTGCAATTCTCAAATGTTTGTAGAATGGAGATTGATATCTCAGGCTTTGCTTGTAGAGCAAGACTCCTTTGTACTTTGTGTAGAGAGGTCGTAGCATGCATGCATTTTACTTTCTCTTCTTATAAACTAAGTTGCTCCTTGACCTGGTTATAGTCTCATTTGGACTTTCAAACTCAGGTCCACAAGCCCAACAAACATCATTTTGTAAAGGTGTCAGCTGAGGCCTAGGGAAAAGAAATGGTTTCCTGAAGGTCATCTAGGGAATTATAGGCAGAAGTCTATTTTCTTCTGGTCTCCTGGCTCTCAGTCCTTCCATTGAGTTCAGTTGGTTTTCCATTATACTATGTTGCTCTCCCTTCTACGATACTTTAATTTTAAACCTTGTCTCAGATTGTGGATGTGAAAAGTACTATCTCAAAATAAAAAAAGGTTGAGAGATTGTTGCAGGGGAGAGAGAAATAGGATCTTCCCACTATAAAATTGTACCACCCATGAGACTGTGTGGGATCAAGAGACTTGTTTGAGGAGAAGCCCAAAGTTGGTTTGGTATAATAGAGAGAATGCTGACTTTGTAACCAGACGACCTGGGTTTAAATCTGAGCTCTGTTCCTTATTGTCTGTGTAACCTTGGGAGGTAAGCATCACTAACATTAATATATGTGGTGATCATGAAGGGCTGAACGTCATTGTCCCTCATAAGGAGAGAGCTCATAACAATGGGTTTTGAGACTAGGATTATATATAGTGCTTTATCTCAACTGAGCCTTATAACATGGTTCAGACCTGTAATTTTTTAATCACTGTAGGGAATTCCCCAGGTGTATTCACTCCTTCAATAACTCATAGGCTTGCTTGGAGAGTTACCTACAGCCTAGGAAGGTTAAGCAGATTGCCAGTGGCCATACAGTGAGTATATATGAGAGATGGTACTTAAATTCAGTACTTCCTGACTATCACATCTCCCTGAGAGGTAATATTATCTCCATTTCATGGAAGAAGATGGAATTTTAATTCCTATTTTTTTTTTGTCTCCAGGCTTCTCACACTTTATGCAACAATCCTTGCTACGTCTCTAAAATGTCATTATATCTTAATTGGGCCTTTATTTCCTTATATGTAAAATCAGGGTTTTTTAAAACTATTTTTTGTGTGTCATAGCTTTCTGGAATTCTAATGAAAATTATGGACCCTTTTTCAGAATGTTTTTGAATAATTGAAAAAAATGCTAACTTTCATTAGAAATTAACAAAAATAAAGATTTTTTTTTTCTGTTCAAGTTCCTAGCTACCCCTTCCCTCCAAAGCCTAACCATGGACCCCCCTCCCTCTTGAGAGCCCGTGGTCTAGATAATTTCCATCAGACTTTCCAGTTCCCACCTTATGAACTAGGGTAATGAATGAACTCTCTTCCTTTCGTTGCCCATCCTAAAAAAAAGGAGGGGTGTGGGATCTTTGGAGCTCACATTATCTTTTTGTGGCTGGGCTCTGGACATTGAGACTTTGGACTCCAGGGACTGAAGTTCTGGGCTCTGGATACAGGGGCTTCCTGCTCCTCGAACATCCCTTGTCTCTTAGATGCTAGCCTGTGGTTCTCTCCACATCTGTGCCGCAGGTATGTTATCCAGTCAGCTGCTGCCCTCTGCTGCTTCTAGTCAGGACTGGCAGACTCCCTCTGGGACAAGCAACGTATTCACATCCCCACAGCTGCCTGCCTCCTCTGACTGCCAGGGACCCTAAAAAAGGGGAAACCCGGAAGTGGGGAACGAATTTTAACATTCTGAGAGAATGTGAGCTGATTGTGCATCATCCCTCCCCAGCCTGACAGCCTTCACAGCTGTGGGAACTCCAGAGCAGAGAGCAAGACAGAGAAGAGTTTACTCCAACTTGTTCTGGGGTGCTCCCTAGATACCCATCCTAAGAATGCCAGGTTGATTCATTTTTGTTTACAGTTTCCAAGTTTCATCTGCAACATATCAATTAATCCTGGGGCTGGTAAAAGATAGTGGAAATACAAGAAAAGAAGAATGAATGAATGAATAAACAAAATGAAAAAGCATTTATCAAACACTAAGTACACAAAAGAATTAAGGTGGTAATCCTTGCCCTCAAGACATTTATATTTTGACAGAAGGGAACTGAAAATAGGTAAGATGGAAACTGAGGCAATGGTTTAGGAAGTGATATGGAATCTTTTTTTGTGAGCAAGATAAAATGTCCCAAGGACAGACCCCGGGTTCCAGTGGGAGTAAGGGTTGGCTGGAATTCAAGCAACATGGAAGCCTGATTTTATGCAAATAAGGTAAAGAAAGGCTGAGGAAGGATGGGGACAAAGGAGGAAGAAGAGGGTGAAAGGAGGGAGAAGCAAGGATGGCAGAGGAGATTTCTTCTTCCCACATTTGGCTTTAGTGAAAGCATTTTTTTCCAGGTCTTTTCTTTTGCCTGGGTCTTAACCTTCTCTTCTAGACCTCAAGCACTTTGATTCTTTCTATATTTTGCAAGTCATTCCAGTTATGATGCCTGGAATTTGCTTGCCCTGAAATTCAAACCCCTGTTCATCAGTTTCCATTACTCAGGACAAAGATGGAAAGGGATCTCCAGCCTGCAAGTGGGAGGAAAGCCCATTCATTATGGGAAGAAGTAAACTCACTAAAGGAAACTAAAGACCCAGAGAGAGTCAAGGGACTTAGGACCATGGCTCAGACTAACCATGGCTTGAACAAATATTTCCTAATAGGGAAAACTCAGTGGGGACTGGAGGTCAGAGCCATGGAACTAGAAAGAATATATAGACCTGTAAAGGAGCAGGGGAAGAGAAGGGACTCACTTCAAAGCACTCAGAACTGAGGAGTAAATAATTCTTATCTCCTAAACTAGACAAGGCTGAATTTTTTGTCTGTGCTCTTGTGTTTGTCCACTTGTGTGTGGTCTGGATACACAAAATCCCTTGCCCCTGGAGTCAAACAGCTTCTTGTTAAAGTCAAACTGAGGGTGAATGAGTATGAAGAGGGGCATGGGAAAGCAGATTAGGAACAATGACCCCAAAGCTATAAACCGAGGAAGGAATCCAAGTCACAGGATTTAGAGCTGGAAGGGATCTTTTGAGATCATTTAGTATAATTCTCATATTTTCCTGATATGAAAATTGAGGTCTAGAGAGGTTGTGACTTGCCCAATTCAAACAGGAACAGAGTTGAGATTGGAACTCAAGTCTGCAAACTCCAGATCCATCTTTTAATCTGGGGTACCTACTCTGCTTGTTGAGGAGTTATCCAAGGTACTACATATGGTGACTTCCAAGTCTCCTGTAGAGGTAGGTGTAAGGTGGTGAGTTCTTTCAAGTTGTTCTTTTGATTTATGGGCTATCAGACAGAGTCCCAGACTCTCAGTTTCCTCTTTTCTGAAAAGCTCAGAGACTCAATAAGGCAGTGCCAGAGTGATGGTGTGGACATTACCCTTTTAAGGAGATAGTCTTAGCACTCAGAGTTCGGTTGATGTTACTTGGTATTGAACTTTGATTCTCTGAACTCATATTCAGTGTCCTAAAGTCAGAACACAGCCTGAGGAACCTTAACAAAATGGTCTCAATGCTTTTCTAACAAAAGGTCTTGATGTTTAAGTTTTCTGGGAGACTCTGAAAATCAGATTAACTAGAAGTGAATTCTTCTTGGGTTCAAGAATCAGCTTCCCAAGTACTGAATGGGGAGGCATGGTTGAATGGATAGCAGCTTCTTTGAAAAAAAGATTTGGGGCTTTTAGCACACTTTGAATTGAGCTTCTTCTTCTCCAGCTATTTCAGTTGCATCTGACTATTTGTGACCCCATTTGGGGCTTTCTTGACATGACTGAACAATAACAAATGTGCCAGACACTGAAGGTATACAATAAAAGCAAAACCCAAAATAATTCCTATTCTCAAAGGTGCTTTAATGGGGGAAAGCAATACTCACATAAATAAGTACAAACAAGATGCATCTGGAATGGATAGAAGATGTAACCTTAGGGGGAAGGCACTAAAATTGTAGACTGAGAGAGGAGGTGGATAGAAAGGTGTAATGGATAAGAAGGCTGGAAAGGGGCTTCTTACACATTGCAGAATCAGGTTGTGTGGAAGAGGGATTTGATTTTTTTCCTGTTTTATCCAGAAGACAGAATTAGGAGGAACAGGGGAAAATTGCAATGAGGCAAATCAGACTTGATGGAAAAAATATAATTTTCTAACAATTAGAGCTGTCCAAAACTGAAATGCCATGCCTGGAGAGGAGGTGGGTTTGCCATTTTTCAAACAGTCGACTGGACAGTCAATGGTTAAGGACTCGTTGCTCGTTGACTAATGTTATAGCAGGCACCCAGCTGGGACATAGGTTTGGAGTAATTGGCCACTGTAGTCCTTTCAGGCTGGGCACATTAGCAGGGCCCACCTAATTGCTGGATTAATTAAAGCCAGGATTACTAGCAAACTGAAATGCAATCACGTTGCTGCCCAGAAGTAAGCTGACAGTTCTGTCCCAGTCATGTGATCATGCTGCTTTTCCCATTTCCAGTTATGGATGAAAAAGAACGGAGGGCTTCCTAGGAAAACCGGGGGTCAGATGAGACATGTTACAGTGTGTTCTTACTGACCACTAGGTGGCGATCAAACCTTCCCATTCTTTGACATCCCCTTAATCACAGCCCTGGTGCTTTCCTGAGAACATCAGAGCTGTAGGAAACCTTAAAAATCATCTGCTCTAACTCCCTCATTTGACGAATGAAGAGGTTGAGGCTCAGAGAGGGTAAGTGACTTACACAAACTCACACAACTAGCTAGTGGAAGACCTAGTATTAGAATAAAGGTCTGCAGATTCCCAGTCCTTTAATGTTGCTCTAGAAGAAAGAACCCAGGTTTGAAGTCAAGAGGACTTGCATTTCAATTCTCCCTCTGACACTTAATACTTAATTGAACTTGAGCAAATAATATCCTTTCTGTTTCTTATTTCTTCATCTGTAAAACAGGAGAATTGGACTAAATTCCTTTTCAGCCCTAAATCTACCTGCTTGTAATTTTTTTCTACTATACTTTGCTGGATCAGACATCAAAGGATCTCAAACAGATAAGACCTCATGTCATCACCCAGAAGCCACAAGTGTCTCCTTCTGTGTCTCTTTGAGGGGAGCTTTCCTTCTCTGGGTTCCTACTCCAGAAGATGACACTGTTCCTCTTATCACTAGGTCACTGAGTAGGAAATTTTGTGCTAAGTACTGGGAAAGGAGAGAACTCAAAACCACAGACTTAGAATTGGAAGGGACCATGGCATCCATCTAGTCCAACCCATACTTGAACAGGAATCTCCTCTACATATTTCCAGTAAGTGACCATCCAACTTCTGATTGAAGACCACCAGTGATGGGGAACCCACGATCTCCCAAGGCACATTCTATTTTGGGACAGGTCTAATTGCTATATTTTCCCCCTAACAACAAGTCTAAATCTGCCTCCTTATGACTTATACTTATTGTTCCTTGCTTCTGATTTCATCTTTTGGGGCCAAGCATGGCAAGACACTCCCTCTTCACTTGGCAATTCTTCACATATAAGAAGACAGCTAAGATTCTTTTCTCCAGATTTAACATCCCCAGTTCATTATACAGATTCTGTATGGATGGTGTCCACTTGCCAAAGGTTACCCTCTTGTCAGCAGGTTCCAGTTTTTTATTGTCTTCGCTAAAAGTAGAGGAATAACCACTAATGCTCCTTTCAGAGGCAAAGACCAAAAAAATATCTAGTGGGGTATATAGAGAGTTGCTAGAGAGGGTCCTCCTGGCAAAGGGAGGACTATGGACCAGGCAGAGGAAGACTCCCTTGTGGGGACTTTTAGTTTTCTTTAACTGCACATTTGGTCACCTTTTATACTCCCCCCTGGCATGAAGAGAGGGTACTTGCACCCTCGTGGTACAGACTGTGACCCCCAGATGTCCAAAATTCCACAAGGAGGTAGAGGGGTGTTAGGCAGCAAACAGGGCATTTGTCAATGGGGAAAGATGCAGGGACAGCATTCTCAAACTAGATATGGCTACAATGTTCCAATGGTGGGCTGTGGTGGGCATGGCAGTACCCTGGGAGATGGTGAGAAAGCGGCATGGTCAAATGGATTTTTTCAAGAGGTCATATTGTGATGTTTTTGCTATAGATGATATAATATTCCATTGTGTTTTTTTTACCACAATTTACTTAAGTCATCCTCAATCAATGGACACCTACTTTGTTTCCTCTTTCTATTACCACAAAACACACCATGATATACCACATCTCACCACATATATTTGCGTTTATATTGGATCTTTCCTACCATCTCCAACGCTTTAGTATATGCACCTGGAAGTGGGATCTCTGGGTCAAAAAATTTAATTTCCTTTTGCTACTAAATGTAGCCACAATCTGTGCTTCCAGGGGAAAGCATGATGCATTAAGATGAGCAATGAACTTAGAATCTTAGGACCCAAGTTCAAATACTGCTTTTTCTACTTGCTAACTCTGTGACCTTGAGCAAGTCATTTTATTCCTCTTGGTTTCAATTTCATCATTCATAAAATAAGAAGTTAGATTAGGTTTCTTCCAGAGCTAAACCTTTGCTCATATGACCTGCTTAAATCATACTCTGCATTGGAACTTGGCACAGAGAATGCATTGAGATATGCTCTCCCTTACGTATTTTTTTTTATAACTTCTATTACTTTTATTCTAGACACTGGGGAGTAAAACATGATTCAAGAAACAATATAAATAAATACATTTAGAAAAAAAGAGGTTATATTGTGGATGAGGAGGCCTGTGGTACAAAGCACAAGGCCAGTGAAGAGGAAACACACTCCTCTAAATCTATATGCCCTTGAGCAGGGCCCCATCCACTGAGCCCCAGTGACAATTCTACTGAAAAGGGTGATAAAGATTTTTCTGGAGACAGAATAAACTTGATCTGGTTGGCCCCTGAAGCACAGTGTCTTGCACTGGCAGGTGGTCAATGAGTATATAGTTGATGATTCAGTGAATAATCCTTCTCCCCCATCTATTTTTACTCCTTCTTGCCTTCATGGATGCCTGAAGTTCCATCATCAAAGACAGAGAGTGCTTTTTATCTTAAGATTACTTTGTATTTGTATCCCTCCAGTAACTCTTAGATTCCTTGCCCCTCACCTGGTTCTTCCATCCCCTTGACCTCTATCTCTTCTGCCCTTTGTAGTTAAACTCTTTGAAAAGACCGTATATAATCCTATCTGACTTTTCTTTCTTTGTCTCCTTTGCTGAATCCTCATTCAGATTACACTCTGAGCCATAGGTGGCCCTCAGGGTCTTATCCTGGGTCATCTTCCCTTTCCTCTATCCTACTTCACTTAATGATCTCATCCAGGGGCAGCTGGGAGGTGCAGTGGATAGAGCACCAGTGCAGGAGCCAGGAGGACCTGAATTCAAATCTCACCTCAGTCACTTGACACTCTCTAGCTGTGTGACCTTGGGCAAGTCACTTAACCCCAATTGTCTCATCCTGGGTCATCTCCAGTCATCCTGATGAATATCTGGTCACTGGATCCAGATGACTCTGGAGGAGAAATGAGACTGGTGACCTGCACAGCCCTCACTCAAAACAAAGTCAAGTGCAAGTCATGTTGTTATTTCTCTGATGGCATGGTCTTTTTTGGCAATGAAGGACGAACACACTCACAGTGATCTCTTCCACTCCCATGGATTAAATTACCACCTTTATGCTGATGATTTTTAAATCTACCTATCCCTATACTAAACTCTCTACTGATCTCTAATCTCTCACCTCCAACTACCTTTCAGATATTTGGAATTGAATGTCCAGTGGACATCTCAAAGTCAACTTGTCCAAAACAGAGCTTGTTATCTTTCCCCCTAAACCCTCCTTCTCCTTACTTTCCCTGTGACTGTAGAAGACAATGCCATCCTCCCCCAGACTTGCAACCTAGGAATCAGCAGTGACTCCAGTGGCTTCCTACTGTCTCTAGAATCAAAGATAAAGAGTTCTGTTTGCCATTCAAAGCACTTCAGAACCTAGTCCCCTCCCTATTCTAGTTTTCTTATCCTCTACTCTCCAAATCATACTCTTTGATTCAGTGACACCAGCTTCCTGGCTGCTCTGAACCTGATACACTAACACTCAGCTCTGGGCATTCTCTCTGGCTATCCTCATGCTGGCACACTCTCCTTCCTTTGTTGTCTATTGCCCTCCCCGGCTTCCTTTAAGGCTCTCCTAAAATCCCATGTTTTACAGGAAACTTTCTTCAACCTCTCAATTCTAGTGCCTTCCTTTGTGAATTACATCCTGTCTATCCTGTATATAGCTTGCTTTGTAAATATTGGTTTGTATGTTGTCTCCCCAATAGACTAAGTTCCTTGAAGTCAGAGACTGTCTTGTGCTTCTATTTTGTATTCTAGGTGCTTAGCAGAGTGTCTGGCACATAGTAGGGTCTTAATAAATATTTGTGGATGGACTGAGAGCAGGGACTGATTCATTTTCTGTCTGTGTAATTCCAAGGTTCGAAGTAGTAGGCATTTAATAAACATTTGTCCCGTTGAACTGAATTTGTCACTCTAGAACAAGGACTGCTTACTGCTTTTATGTCATTGACCCGTCTGGCCACCCGGTGAAACCTCTTTCTTAGAAAGGACTCTTTCTCAGAAATATATCTATATCTATACACACACACATACACATATATATACATGCATATATGCATATTATATATAATTGAAGGAAATGCTCAATTTCACATAGAAGTTAGTGAAAATTGTGTGTGTGTGTGTGTGTGTGTGTTTGCCATTCTAATTTATGGTTCCTCTGAAATCTCTTCATGGACCCTCTGGGCATCTGGTAAAGCCTCTTTCTTTAAAAGGACTCTTTCTTTTATATACATATATTTACACACATGTGCATATATGTATACATACATATACACATATGTATGACTCTTAGAAATGTAGGCTTACATGCACATATACATAAATAAATACATAAGCATATACATACGCTTATATACATGCTATATAACCGAAGGAAATGCTAAATTTCACTTAAAAGTTAGTGAAAATAAAATTTTAATTTTTTTTGGCAATTCAAATTCTCTGGTATCTATTCATGGATGCCCTGAGAATCTGTGGACCTCAGGTTAAGAGCCCCTACCCTTGATGCCTGCTAAAATATAGGAAGAGGTGGGTAAAATGAAGATTGTCTCCTTAGCATAGTCCCTGGCAAATAAAAGTGTGTTGATTAAGTCAAGTCAGTAAATATCTTATTGATCTGTCACTGTATCTATGACCTCTTAGTAAGAAAATTTTCACCAATGCAGATCAGCAATTCATCTGTAAATTTATAGTCTCAGAGATTTGCCTAGGGCACTGAGGAGTTCAGTGACTAGGCCAAGGTCATATAGGTATGTTTCAGAGGCAGAACCAGAACCGGAGTGACAATCAGTGTTGAACAACTAGCTGTTCAGTGTTTAACAATCAGTTCTACAAAGGGGAAAACACACACATGCAGGACACACTTCTAAATTTAATCTGCAGTATGAATATTTTCTCCATTACTTTCTTAAGTATAGATAATCAGCAGAAGGATAAATCAAGCCCTGATTTGTAGCATTTGCCAGTGTTAGGTATAACAGCTCCCACTGAAAATGTAACAACCCACAGCCTACCCTTGACTGGGACCCAAGTCTGGTTCCAAGGTCTATCATCAGCTTTGTCATGTTGCCTCTCAGCGAGAGAGACACAAAATAAAGAGATTAATGGGAAAGAGCTGAAACTCTTGGGTGAAATCATAAGTTCTCACCATGCTCTAAGAAATTTGGTTCAAGTCTTGTGAGCAGGGAGATAAGGCTCAAACCCAAACAACTACAGACTAGAGACCCATGGTGAGAGAAGTGAGGTGTAGTGAAGGAATACAGTGCTGGGCGGGAGGGGAGGAAGACCCAGCCATGTTCAAAGCCCTACCTCTACAATGCACCAGCTGGGCGACCCTGGACAGTTTACTGAACGTTGTTCAGTCTCACTTTCCTCATCTGTAGAAAAGGGGTACACAATAGCACCTACCTCAGAGAGTTGTTGTGGGGAACAAATAAATTATATGTAAAGTGTTTAGTGAAACTTGAAATCTTCAATAAATGTTAGCTGTTCTTAAATATAAGGCTACATATTTTTGTGTTTAAATGTAAGGCTATTCATAGTCCAGGGCATGACTCTAGGATTTCAGGGGAAGGAAAGATCTATGTAGGCTGGAATGGTCTGTGGCATCCTGAAGAAAGGGGGTAGACATTTATTTTAGGACTCCTTGCCTTCATCTCATGGGCTCAAGTCATCATATTTTTATTTGTTTATTTCCTATGTGCTTATGATCCTGTGAGGTATGAATATATTATCTCAGGACTGTGTGAAATGGAAAGGATCTTCAGAAAGAAGGTAGTTCTGTCCCTTCTTTTTACAGATCTAAAAACTGAGTCTCATAGAGAAGAGAGGAAGAGGCTTGCTCTAGGCAGATCATACACACAGGAATTGGGCAGAGGTCTGAGGTTCCCCCTCCAGGACACACTGTCTGGGCTCCTGAGGGAAACTGCCATCGGGGAAAGATGCTCCTAGTAAAGAGTGAGGGAGATGAAAAGCCAGCACAAAAACTCAGCTACTTTTCATCTTTCATCCTCTTTAGTGCTTGATAAATAATGAAAAAATAAGTAAATCAGCCCTTTGCTGTGGCCCGCTGGCTGCTCTGTAGGGGAGAAGCTCTCTCCCTCTGGGTGCAAGGAGATAATTCTGTTTGTTATTTTAAATTTGACCTGGGGAGCTCCTAGCTATTTCTTTCTGATTTGCTCTTACTTTTGACTTACATAACCAGTTGCCAGGGCAAACATTTCCATCCAGTTCCTATGTAGAATGCTGTACCTTTCTTTCTTAAATGCCTCCATGTGTGATATTTTTGAGATAATTATGTTGATATTGGTGAATATATATTAATGAACCACAGCTTAGCTGGTAAAGGTTAATTAGAGCATGACGCAGTGCAGTGGGAAGGACAAAGGCACAGAAATTGGGAGATCTGAATTATGGTCCTGGTTTAGTTAATAACTCATTTCCTTTTTCTTAGGCCTCACTTTTCTCATCCGCAAAAGAGATTGGACTAGACTGTGGACAAAGATTCTTTCCACTCTTACAATTTGTAATGCGATATGTTAAAGTCTCTTAGTTGTATCTTCTAAAGTCCTTTCTAGTCTAATACTCTATAATCTATGGTCCTTTTCTTGGTTCTTTGGTTTTGTTTTTAAATTGATGATTAAAAAAATGTCACTAAGTATTACTGACAGTCATTCACTGAGGAGTACTATGTTCATCTTGGTGGTTTGTATATATGCCACTGGGCAGAGGTGCCCCATAAATGCCCTAGTCTATATGATAATCAGTCAGCAACCTTCAATCCCTTAGCTCTGCCTCTATATGGTGACACTTTATCCATTGTGGATTTGTGGGTTTGTGGATCTAACCTAGGGGCAGAGAACCTGCAGCCAAATTTGTTTTGTGAAGTTTGGATTCAGTCAAAGGATCACACTTGAGGACCTAGAGGGCAACATGTGACCTTGAGGCCAGAGGTTCCTAATCCCTGATCTAACCAATTAAAATGAGCTCTGAAGATTCATTCATCAACTTAATCTACTTTTTGAACTTGAGGAATATAACAGCAAGCAAAGTAAGATGTTTTGCTGTCTTTCTGGATTGAGTTTTAGCTAATCAAGTGCCTTTGATTGAGTCTTGCCTTTGATTGAATCAAGAGTCTTTGACTGGAAGCAGTATATATATATATATATACATACACACATACATATATATAAATATACATACATACATATATATACATACACACATACATACATATATATACATACACACATGCATACATACATATATATATATAGTATTGCTTGGAGGGAGAAGAGAGAGTAGAGAGAGAAGGAGAACTGGGAGAGAGAAGTGAGCACGAGCCGGCTAGGGGAACTTGCTTGTGGGGAGGCCTAACAGAAAGAATGTTTGTGATGTTGGGAGCCCTATCTGTTGATCTGTGCTAATTTCTCAGACAGAAGTTCTGTCTGTTGACCTGTGTTGATTTCTCAGACAGAAATTGTGTCTGCTGGTCTTTGAATTGATATGATGGTACTGGCAATGTGGATAAATATTGTTATAGCCCTATTAAGCTTTGTTTTCCTAGAAACAGAAGCTGTGGGCACGAGCTCCTGGAGCCAGCTATCAGTCAGAAGCAGGAAGAGTTTGGAGTGGTACAGTCCCCGTGAGCTGAGACAAGGAGCAGGAGCAGAGAGCTGCTGCATGTGAACCTAGGCAAGAGCTGGAAGTGGTCAGCCCTCGGAGGAGGAGCCATGGGGTTTGGAAGTCAGCCTTGAGTCAAGATGAGAGAGGACTTAGACATTGTGTATTGATTAAGGATATTGTTCTTACAGTGACTTAGGGTGGATTGTGTGGTATTTTCTGCTATCCCTTAAGGATGCATTGTGCTAGGGAAGACCCTAGCAAGGGACCCCCTGACTTTAGGGATACAATGATATATGCTATGCACCATATGGCATTCTGAGTGTTATAAGATACGTATATGTATTAGATGATATATTTTGCTTAAGGATATTGCTACAAATTGCTTTATTGAACAATGTTTAGTTTATTGCCGAAGAGAGAGTTCATTATGTTATGCAATTAGACCCTTAAAATTGTTCACAGCAGCAATCCACAGGTATGCTGCTGTGACTGGCATTACAAGCAATAGTCATATGACCTTGGCATAATTTTGTCTGCTTTACAGAGAAAAAGATAAGAATGGCTGGATACCACATGCACATTCTCTCTTGGCACAGAATCTATCAGCAAATAAATAATAGATAACAAAAAGAGAACAATACATAATAAGAAGCTAAACTTAATCTAAATGTCACTAAAAGACTATTGATCTTTCAAACAGTGGTAGACTCAAAGATACAAGGTCAGGAGTGGGGAACATGTGGCTCTCTATGTCCTCAAGTGCAGTCCTCTGACTAAATCCAAACTTCACAGAACAAATCTCTGTGAGAAAAGAATTTGTTCCGTAAAACTTGGACTCAGTCAAAAGGCCACACCCAAGGATTTACATGGTCTCAAGCCTGCAGGTTCCCCATCACTGTGCAAGACTGATCTGGAGCTAGGATTTCTAGAAAATGTTGACTTTGAGTTTATTTAGTTCCCCATTTCTACTCTCCTTTGAGAGGGAAAAGGAATGCTGATAAGATGTTCAGCAGCCTCGATGAAAAAAGCAAAATTCCTGGATCAGCTCTGCTTCTGCAACTCCTAATTTGGAGGATGGACTTGGGATTCTCGGGTACAGGAGTGGTATGACCTGGGACTCGGGGGAGCTCGGATGCTTTCCTCAGTCTTGGCAATGTGACACCTCTGCCTGGCTTTAGCTAACTTCTCTTGGAGAAGAGGGAGGATCCTCAGCAACCAATCCTGACATGGAGTTAGACTGACAGGGATCTGAAGTTCTGTTCTCTTTGATTTTCAGCTTCATCCAGGCACCTTTCTTACTGAAACTATGTTTCTCTTTTCTGTTCCTAGCCTCAGACAAATTCCTGCATCTTGGAGCATCAGGGTACGGAAGGAACAAAGTGAGAGGGGTACCCACCATGCTCGGATTGAGGTACAAAATGGAAGTTTATCAAATTTGCTGATGGCACCAAGTTGGAGATATTACTTAATACAATGGATAACAAAGCCAGTAACCAAAAAGAAATTATGGACTGAATTTAAATAGGATGAGATTTGAAGTAATAAAGAGTTCTATAATTGGGTTAAAAAAATCATCTGGACAAATAAAGGATGGATGAGGGGGGCTAGACAGCAGTTCCAAAGCTCTGGTAGCTTTATCAAGTTGTGAAGGCAGTTAAAAAAAGCCAATTAGACCTCAGACAGAGTTAATGTAATAGAGACACAGAGTCCAGAGCAAGGAAGGTGATTGTTTGACTGTTCTCTGCCCTAGTCATACCACTTCTGAAGTATTGCAGTTAGTTCTGGGTGCCACGTTTTAGCATAACCCCAAGTCCCAAAGCTCATTGGTATTGGATCCTTTGCTTATTGGTGCAGGTGAACTCTGGCCTACCCCTGACACAGGTGTTCGGCACTGATCTCCATCAATAAGGAGAAAGTTGGGTACCAATAGATTTTGGGACTGGGGCTACCTTCAGAAGGACATTGATCAACTGTTGTGTAATCATGAGATCATAGATCTAGAGGTGGAAAGGACTTAGAGGTTATCCAAGGCAAATCCCTCATTTTACAGATGAGGAAACTGAGGCCCACACAAACAAGCATCAGAGGCAGAATTTGAAAGTAAATCTTTTGATTCCAGAGCCAGTGATCCTTCCACTGCCTTTCACTGTGTGGAGGTGGGCAAATTGGATTGGGAGAGGACTAGTAAATGTGCCATATGAAGATGATTTGAAAGCTTTGGGGATATTTAGCCTGGAGAGGGACTTGGTTGTGCAGGAGGAGAGGAGTGGATCTATGATCTATTGGAATAGTGACAAATTCCCAACAGAGTTTTTCAATTATATAAAAGGTTGCCAGAATGACTAATAAAAGTGAAGATTAGAGGGGCATATTTCACCTAAATGTAAGAAACAAATGCTAATAATTAGTTGCGTTCCAAAGTGAAATTCATTATTCAGCTTCTTCACTGCTGGATATCTTCAGAGGTTATTAAGGGGATTTTTGTTCAGGTTTATACTGAACTAAATAGATGACCTTAGAGATGTTTCTCTTTCAACTTTGTGATTGTGATTCTAACATTTTGTGTTTTATTTTCTATGATCCTTTCCAGCTTTGACATTCTGTTCTTTTCCCCCTGGGGTCCAAACAATCTCCCTGGAGCCAATTAGATAGCAACAAGGTCCTTTTCAGGTAGTGACCAATACTTCATGATGATACAACCTCAACATCTGGCTGATATCACCTCTCCAGAAGCTATTTGAAAATATGAGTCTCTTCATAGAAATAATCATTTTGTGGTTCTTCTGTTTGGGTCATCTTTTGCTTAAAAACAAGCATTCAGGAGAAACCAGAACCTCACAGAATTAGTGATAAAATTACTCAAGCCCTCAAACTGATTAATCTCTTCTAGGACTCTTTTCTTAGGATTTCTAGGAGTTTTTTTAATTCAGGTATGTTTCTCCAAAACCAATTTGTTGTTGATAAAATGGCTGTGATGTAAGGAAAATGGCATTGTTTGGGCATATGGTTATTCAAACCATCCTCAGGATAGGGGCATCATTACCTTTTGTTTTCACCTCATTCTTCTGTAGTAGACACCTGGGATATGGAGAATATTGTCAAACTGATGTGGGTGTAGGGTCTATCTTCTGTAAATAAATGAATGAATGAGCACTGAGTTAGCATTTACTATATGCCAAGAATTGTGGTAAGTACTGAGAGGCACAAATAGGAAAAGGGAGATAGCCCATGCTCTTTAGGATCTCACACTCTAGTCAGTGAGACAACATAAAAGGAAGTTCACTTGTTGAATGGAAAAGCCCAGAAATCCTAAGGGTCCAGCAGCAGAGTAGAGACCAAGATTCATAAATCCTTAAGGTATTTCAGATGACACAGCAGGGCATAAAGGCAGGGCTTATGGCAAGACCTAGTGTCTTCCATCTCATTGGAAAGAGCAGAGTTGATGACTTCTATCTCGTTCAAATTATATGAACAATCAAGCAGCCCACATAGGGTTGGCATGAGGAAGGGAGGAAAGGAGAGGAGAAAGCAAAGAGAGAAGACAAGAGAAGGATGTGGCCAATGGTGGTGGATCTCATTCTTTGCACTCAGCAATGTGGACCCCAGCTGCCATATACTAAGTTAGAATTGCTCATAGGGCAGAGGGGTGGAGTGGGAGGCAGACGTATAAGGCCACAAGGCTATAACACCCAGATCTTTTAAACTCATTGCATCATCCAAGGTATACAATTTGGAAAATGTTAATAGATTCATAGACTAGGAGAGAAGGAAGGTTCCTCAAAGATCATGTAGACCAACCCTCCATTTTATGAACGAGAAAACTGATGCTCAGAGAAGCGGAAGGACTTGGTCAATGTCACACAGCAAGGTAGTAACTGAGCAAGGAATGGAACCCAGGTTTCCTGACACCAATCTCAGGGCTCTTTTGATTGTCTCTCCAATTGCTTACATTCTGAAAAACAGCCCTTAGGCATACCTCCCATGAGGGCTGGAGTCAGTGAACTCTTTCACTAGCCCACTTGATTTATAGGTTTCTGATTTCTAAGAGATAATTCTTTTTCCCGGGCTGGTCCAGACATGAGCATATTGGTTGGGAGGTAACCGTTTGCCCCTCAACATTTATCTTCAGGATTGAATTCCTAAAATCAGCCCTGCTGATTTTCCCCAAGGCAGCCTACGACCTATTCTGAATGAGGGATGAACATTTGATTTCCAGGGTAGCTAGTTTAGGCAGTCAGGCTAGCATGAGATCAATATATTTGTCAAGGGGAAGTGAACAGATGTTTTCTGAACAGCCAAACCCTAGGACCAGGAGGCAGGAAGGGAAAAAAGAAACAATAAACTGAAGACAAAATGATTTTGCTTTCCTGCTGAGTGATGAATGGAGGGTATCAGCAGGGTCCCCCAGTCAGCAGGGAAATACGGGCAGGTGACCAGAGCTGATTTTGCTACCACCCTGATGGAAAGAAAGGAGAAGGCATGTTTCATCATAACCTTGAGTGAGGAACCTTGGTGTCTGAGCACAGTCCTGGGATTACAAGATTACCTTGCTTATGAATTCCCCAAACTGATAACACAGATTAACCTTGAGATTCTATTCCAGTTCTCCCAGAGAGCTCAGATAAAGCCACCCCAAGTGGTCGGTAAGAAAACCAGAAAGGGGGTTGCATTTTCTGTACTCCTTGGCCTTCTAGATAAGGGTGAAGCTGAGCTTATGAATAGACTAAGTAGGTGCTTGTTCCTTAAAATTTTTCTAAGGGGAGCTGGAAAGGATATTTCTAAATATCTCTTCCCACTCAGGAGAAATTTCACTAATAATAATCCATTCCCCGAGTCTTCCAAGACCATGATGATTTGCTGCTAGGTAGCATTCCTTGGGAGCATCTAGGTGGCACAGAGAATAGAGTGACAACCCTGGAGTGAGGAAGGCTCATCTTCCTGAGTTCAAATCCAGACTCAGATACACATTAGCTGTGTGACCCTGGGCAAGTCACTTCCCCCTGTTTGCCTTAGTTTCTCATTTGGAAAATGAGCTGAAGGAGGAAATGGCAAACCATTTCAGTATCTTTGCCAAGAAAACCCTAAATAGGGTCACAAAGAGTCGGACCCAAATGGAAATGACTGAACAACAACACTGAAGCATTCCTAGGAGAATGTTACATCAAAGAGGTGGGTTTTTGCAGCAGAAAGCCATTTCAAAGGATAACAGAATCTCCAAGTTGGAAGGACCTCAGAGAATAGGTATCTGTCCTGTACCTGGATAAGGATCCTCTCCTTCACATCCCCAATGGATGGTCATTCCCAGTTCTCTTAAGGACCATCGATTTCAAACTGGAAAAACAGTTAGTTCAGCTCCATCACTCTACAGATGAGAAACTGACGCCCATATTGGCTGGGTGATGTGTCAAAATCACACAGGCAGCAAGTGACGCGATGGAATTTGAACGCAAATCTCCCAATTCCCAATCATTACCTTGAGTGTACTTTCAACTTCCTTCAGTAAGGGTAAAGGGTCGATAGTTTAAATCAGTTGGTGATATGTTCAGTTCTAGTCACATATCTTTTGTGACTTTTGTACTGGTAACATTCAATAATAAATTGGGTCAAAGGGGAAAATGCCAATCAGCCATTTTCCAGTCAATCAAAGATTGGCTGGGCTTACTGCTGGGAATCCCCCCAGCTGATGGACTGACTTTTTCCT